>JARVJO010000096.1:1391448-1415244 GCA_031762555.1 Cynodonichthys magdalenae | reverse complement strand
CGATGTAACTGTAACTAATTACAGTTACACTTTTTTTGTAATTAAATTACGTAACTAAGTTACATGTAATTAGTTACACCCCAACACTGCTTCTCAGTCTTTGTTTTGCTGGGTTTTTGTTTGGCATAGTTTCCTTTACATTTTGCATAAATCAAATCTTTTTATATGCCCTGTGTTCATTTATATATTTTTAAACACAGCAGCGTCAGTGTATTGTGCACCTGACACTGCTTCTCTGCCTTCATGCCTTTCTTTCTTCACTCGTCCTCATGCAAAATAATGAGGCATTATCTGATGGTTGCAAATTTCAGCCACTAAAATGTTTGTTGATTATTTATTTATTTGTTTATTTATCATTTGAAACAGTCAAAAGTCGGACATTGTGTGTAATTGTGTGTGTGTGTACTTGTTTCTACTACAGAGTGAGGACCATTTGCGCCATAGTGAGGTCTTTAATGTATAGTGAGGACCGCTTCAGTGTCTTCACTTTGTTTGCAGCTCTACTGTACTTTACTAGTTAGGTTTAGAGGAATGGTGTGAATTATGTTTTAGTTCAAGTTAGACTTTGGAATAGACCAGTAATGGTTAGTTTTAGGAAAAATGTCTGGGTTAGGTCTAAATACAGTTACAAAAATGAATAGAAGTCAATACAAAGTCCTCAGTTTGATGCAAGTAAAAGGATGCGTTTGTGTGCATGCGTCGCATAGTGCGCGTTGGTCCTCGGGTGAGACAGATGCTCTGTTTTTCTGCACCATTGCGCTCATGCAGGAATCTGGTTATGAATAAGCAACTAAATTATTAAAAGTTTGGCATTTATTGATCAAAGTTTTAAAGATTAGTATCTGCAACATGATCTTTATTTTCAAGTGCATTGAATAAAATGAACAAAAACACTGGTTTGTGATCATTTATCACATTACATTATTATTTTTTAAAGAGCAACCACCACATTTTGTAACAATCGCTGCAAAACATAATAATGTTATAATAATATACTATAGGTTTATATCTGTTCAATTTGTTAGGAATATAATATGATCAAGTCCAAAAGAAGGTGCTCATTGATTTGAAGCATTTTTCCTTTTCCTCAGTGTGTGCCAGCGTTGTAGAAAAACTTTGCAGATGTGGCATAAGTTGGCTAAAACATAATAGTGTGACAGGGCCCTAAAACTCATAACAGAAATTTTATGATGCTGCTCTAAAATGTAAAAGCTATGGCAATATAAGAGTTAAGGACTTGCCAACTGATATTCAGTTTGTAATTACAAAAAATAAAGCAAAAAGTCTATTACATTTAGTCCTGCAATTTGAAACAGAATCATTGGCTCTGTTGAATAAAAACAAGCTACAAAAATGCAAATGCAGCACATTTTTAAAATAAAGGTAGCATTTCTTTAAGGTTTTAAAATTCAAATTTGTGTGACAGAGCCTTTTAGCAGCTCAGTGAGACTTAACTGAAGTCAGAAGGAAATGCTGAGTTCATTCACTTTGGTTTGGTTCCATTCTGAGCTATTTACTGTTGGAAAAGGCTTACAAAGCACAGCCATCCCAACAAGCATGAATCATTGCAACAAAAACTTTTCCTTTTTTTTCTTTCTCAGGTTCAGTTAATGTTTCTCTACAGAAAAAAATATTAAATGTTCACGTCCCATAAATGTGAAGACTACTAGAAACTAGTGGCGAGGAGGTTAAAGTTTATAGTCATTGTTTAGGAAAAATGTACATTTGGAGCATCATCTGAATGTTACAGATAATTCATATATTCTAAGATAATAAAAGTAAGCAAGGAGGTAACTGGAGTGTGCAAGTGCAGAAAGACAGGAAAATGTCATGATTCTCATGGTTCATTTTGTTAGAATTCTTCTGTTTCATTGTTTGGTCATCTTGTGTCTTATTTTCTTAATTCCTGTTAGGTTTCTCCATTTCCTGTGTCATGTTATATTCTGTAGCTTCTTAGTGTTTTTCCAGCCTGCCTCACTCACCTGTCCATGGTCAGTAATCACCCAGGTGCTTCCACTCCCCAAATCATCCTCAGTTGTATTTAACCAGTCTTCTGTCTTTATTGCTCTGTTGGATCATTGCCCTTTTGTTGCTCCTAACCTTGTCATTGTTTAAGTTTTGTCTTCTGCTGCCACGCCAGCCTTTTTCTTTTTTTGTTCTTTCAACTTCAAGGCGTCGTGTCCGCCTGCATTTTGGGTTCAAACCACCTATTGTTAGAAAAACCAACAATAGAACCCAGCAGGCAATTTTTTTTTTCACCAGCAGCAGCTCCAGTCTCTGGTTCCACGCCTGCTGCAGCAGTTCCGGCCACTGGTTACTCGCCCACTGCAGCACCTCCAGTCACTGGTTCCAATTCAATTCGAAAATACTTTATTGATCCCAGAGAAAAAATCAATGTTGTAGTAACTCATTTAACTAAAGAGTTATTGTAGATGGTGATTGCTGTGTGGGCAGAAAAGATCTTCTGTAGCGTCTGTATTACAACAAAACTGAAGAAGCCTCCGACAGAAGACACTCTGTTTTTCTGTGACTATGTGATGAAGAGGATGGTCAGGGTTGTCCACAATGTTCTTGATTTTATGTAAAATTCTTTTTTGCACCATCATTTTCAGAGGTTCCCCAGTCGTCTCCAGAACAGAACCAGCCTTCATTATCAGGTTGTTTAGCCTTTTTATGTCCCTGGCTCTGATGCTGCTGCCCCAACAGATGATGGCAGAAGAGACGACGCTCTCAACAACAGATTTATAGAAGATCTTCAGCCTCTTGCTGCAGACATTGAAGGATCTTAGCTTCCTCAAGAAGTACAGTCTGCTCAGTCCTTTCTTGTAGACTGCTTCACTGTTGAATCTCCAGTCCAGTCTGCTGTCCAGATGAACACCGAGGTATTTATATTCCTTAACCACCTCCACTTCTTCTCCCATGATGGAAACAGGATTTGATCTAACACTATTTCTCCTGAAGTCTACAATCATCTCCTTTGTTTTGTTCCCATTCAAGATGAGATGATTGTTCCCACACCATGCCACAAAGAAGTTCACCAGCTGTCTGTACTCAGCTTCCTGTCCATCTCTGATACACCCAACAACTGCAAAGTCATCTGAGTGTTTCTGTAGATGACAGCAGTCTGAATTGTGCTGGAAGTCTGAAGTGTACATGATGAAAAGAAATGGTGAGAGTACAGTCCCCTGTGGTGCTCCTGTGCTGCTGACCACCTGGTTAACCACACAGTCCTTTTGTCTCACAAACTGTGGTCTATTTGTCAGGTAGTCTTTGATCCAGGCAATTGTTGAGGCCTCCACCTGAGTCTTCTGGAGTTTCAGACAAAGCAACTCAGGCTGAATTGTGTTAAAACCACTGGAGCAATCAAAGAACTTGATCCTCACAGTGCTGCCTGCTTTGTCCAGATGACAGTGGGTTTGTTGAAGCAGGTGTATGATGGCATCTTCAACACCAACTCCATGGCGATAAGCAAACTGCAGGGGGTCCTGATGTGTGCTTGTTTGCTTACTCGGGTGGGTTAACAGGAGTCTCTCTAGGACCTTGATGATGTGGGATGTCAGGGCAACAGGTCTGTAGTCGTTGAGGACTGATGGCTGCTGAGTTTTCTTAGGTACGGGAACCAGACAGGATGTCTTCCACAACACTGGAACCTTCTGTTGGGTCAAGCTAAGGTTGAAGATGTGTTGCAGAATCCCACAGAGCTGATCTGCACAGAACTTCAGGACTCTGGGGCTGACACCATCTGGACCTGCAGCCTTGTTCTGGTTCAGTCTCTCTAGCTGCCTTTTCACCTGACTTCGGGATACAGAAAAGTGGGAGGGGGAGGCAAAGGTAGCAGCAGCATCTCCTGAATTGGTTAAAGACAAACTTGTGGAAGAAGAGTCCATGACTGAGGTTGAAGGTTGAGGTTTGATAGGAAAGCTGTGGGTCTTTTTCCCGCTGCTTTTGAAATCTCTGTCTGCTCGTGCAGTTAGGAAGCCTGGTAGAGAGATGTTAGAGTCAGGGATATGATCCTGCAGCCAAGTTTCAGTGAAACACATAATACTCCCTATACTCTTGCTGAAACCTTGTCAGGGCTTGAAGTTCATCCAGTTTGTTAGCTAATGATCTTACGTTGCCCATTAGGATTGATTGAAGAGATGGTTTGAACTTCCTTCTTCTCTCTCGCCTCTTTGCTCCTGCTCTGCATCCACGATGCCTCCTTTTCAACTCCTCTGGGAAAAAAATTATGGCTTCAGTTGTGGTATTATTTCAGATTTTGCTATATTAATCAGCTGATAGAATTTCTCAAGTTTCTTTTCTTGGTAGATGGTATGTGTTATAGATGAACTGCGATTTTAGAATTGAATTTTATTTAACACCAGCATCTGGCTATGATGAACACCCCATCATCAGTTCCACCAGTTCACAGTCAGGAGGAATGAGCCAGAATTCCTGCCAACTTTGTGACAATCTTATGGAAGGAGATTAAAAAGTTTGACCCAGGTCATACAGTTTAAGGGCAATGACACCAAACACTAATGAAGGTTGTTATAACTTTTGACTTTGAAGAAAAATAAATAAAAATTGCCTTAAAGGGATCCACGATTATTTGTAACATTAGACTTTAATTGATAAACATATATTTTAACTGCAAAACGTAGTATGTAAAAATACTGGAGGCTGTTTAGTTTAGTAAATCTTTAAAAATATATTGTAACACAAGGAGCCATTTTATTTACACACAAAGCATACCGGGCAAATGATGACGTCGACTAGGTCATCGGTGTGAAGCTGCGAGCGAGCTTTATCCACACTGAAAGTTAATTTCGGACAATATCTGACGGTCAGCTGTTTTAAATGAAACCAGAGAGCGTTGATAGAGAGGAGAATGTAGAAACGACTCAGCCTGCAACTGAAAATGATGATGGAGGACAACAGAACTACTTTTTGTATGGAGAACCTCAGCTTAGCCTGTTAACTTTAGCATTAGCACCGACATTATATGTGACCCATCACATCGAAACAAGGATTAAGTCTAAAAGTGGGACGTGGAAAAAAAGGCAGATAAAGCGTTTTGAGTAAAATGTTTGCATTTTGTAACATTTGATTGAATTGTCTGTAAAATAATTCAAAAAAATTTTTTCAATAACTTCTTTGATCTTTAGCAACAAAAACCTGATTTTGATGAAAAACACATTAAAATTTTGAGATTTTCCCTGTGAGGCAGCAAAGATTTTTTTCTTTCCAGCTGGGAAATTACAATATTAAAATACTATTTAAGGTTTCCTCTTTATAGTAACATAAAAAAATTCTTATTAAAATTATAAACAATTAGGATTCAGACTAAATATTAATGTATTATCGTAACCTACAAGACAAATTAAGTCATATCTCTGGATCCACTTAAGATATCAGGATGACCCAGGTATCATAACATAGCTTTTAAAGCCACAAATATGAAAATGTAATTAGCTCATTTTGACCAAATTCAACTTTGATGTGATGGATCATTAGCTCTGCGTTAGTGCGAAAGCTAACAAGCTAAACTGAGGACCTCCATCCACATTTCAGTTGCAGTCTGTGGCATTTCTACATTCTCCTCTCTATCAACATTCTCTGGTTTCATTTGAAAGAGCCGATCATCAGATATTGTCCGAGATTAACCTTCAGGGTGGATAAAGCTCACTTGGAGCCTCACACTGATGACCTAGTCGACGTAATCATTTACCCAGTATGCTTTGCATGTAAATAAAATGGCTCCATCCATGTAATATATTTTTTTAAATTTTAGTTTAAAAATTCTAAAAACTGAACAGCCTACAGTATTTTTACAGTCTTTATTTACAGTTAAAATAAATGTTTATCAAATAAAGTCCAATGATACAACTAATCGTTTATTCTGGCATTTAGCAAATGCCAGAAGAAATGTTGGTCCTCATTGATCCAAAACAGGAAGTTTAATCTGAATAAATGTCAGATAGTGAAAAAATGCATCTTTTTATATATTGTTTGTAAACTTCTGGTTTTAACTGTAAGAGGTCTGTGGACCTCCAGCATCCTTTTCAGCAGTGGTGGGCAGTGCTAAATCAAAATTTAGTGGCACAATTTCTAAAGCGCTCATCAATTTATTTAGGTCTGCTAGTTCAAGAGCACATACGCTCAGATTAACTTAGCGGAAGCTAAATCTAAAGCCAAACTCTGTACCCATTCATCAGAAAACACCCCAGTAAAATCATGAGAAATGTCAGCATGACATCACCCCCTAATGATAGTTAACTTTGACAGATTGGCATGTGATGTAGCAGTTTGGGGAGGTGATTTGTTAACTCAGTCTTTTGAGTCACAGTGTTACAAAAAATAAATAGTTGTGGATTGCTGGTTCTGCTGCTTCTTTGTCATTTTGTTATGTTTATGGTAGGGCTTTCGTAAGAAAGAATGCAGATATATTAATAATTTTAAATTGTTTATTGTAAAACTGAAGCAATGCATTCTGGGTAGGTTACAGGACGAAAACCAGGAACCCGTTCATTTCAAAATAAGAGCATGAATTTAAACTGTTCCGTGTGCTTCAATACAATGCGAGACAGTGGGTTGGAGATGTAGCGGGACATAAATTATAAATCCTCCCTCTGCCCTCCCAAAGCTTACATAAGTATATAAACAACAATATTGATGGCTGCATATTGTGTTTTCACTCAATGATCAGTGTTTTGTGAAGTGTCTGCAGAGGGAAAACTTTTTTTTTTCTGTTAACGATGGTGATGGAAAAAAGACCTTATGTGAACATCAGTTCACATTTAATCAAACCAGCTGCTGTCCTAGCTCTTTTAAAAACTGGCTTCAGACAAATAAAATCATTTAAACAAAATAACATGATCTGTTCTGGATGTAGCTCCAATTGGTTCCTGCCACGCAAAGAATTGTGGGAACTCTACTAAATGAGAACCGTCACCCAGAAGCACAGTCATTGAGAGTATATAGCTCTGCGAACTCCCTCCTGCCTGAGAGGTCGCTGTTTTCACATGATGGAACTCCATGGTGTTGAAAAGAGATGGCTTCCCCCTCCAATGTTGAAGAAAATTATGATAAAGCATTATTGATATACAAGCAGAACATGAGTTAAGACGGCTTTCTCTCTTAACATTGGATAATGTTGACGATCAATCTTGAAACTTTATTTGCGATTAGCTCTACTCAATTCTAAATTTAGAAAGCACAAATCTGCACATCATTAGAAAAAATTTGTAAAACCCCTAAAGCTCAAAGGAGAAATCCAGGTCTGCAATTAGCCCTTTTGCACTTTAGGGGACTAGTGCCCACCACTGAGTTTCAGGTTTGCTGTAGAAAGAAACACCTTCAGTAGCCAGATGAAAGTTGCATGCAAGTGTGCAAATGTGCCACATTGTGGCTACATCTGTCATCACCAACAGGTTCTGTACGCAGAATTATTCACGACCTATCGCGCTCTCTCAGGTGTAATAAGAAGCCCACTGCATCCCTTATACAGCCTTGAAAACCACCCATGTTCTGAATTATTTTATGTTGCAGAGTTGCTTTCATCTGCTGTGAAAGGTTCCTACCCTTACAAAAAAGAAACAGACAAACTGACCAGATTAACCGAATCCCTGCTTATTATCCAAATAAATTAAATCATTGGACACTTGATGGTTTCACAAATGTCCGAGCATCTAATAAGTAAATAAATTAAGCACAAACCTGATGGCACCCCCAAAACCACTGGAGATAACTGTTCCGTGTGCAACAACAAACTAACCTTTTAGAAATGACCAGTTATCATGCACACAAGAACCAATCAAGGGATTAATAAATATTATGACTGCATCTAAAACTAAATCCAATCTAAGTGTTACTTTTCTTGTCTGGAGTAGATCAATCAATGTTACCAATCGCCTTAAACAGAAGTGAAAAGGTTTTCTGCATTTATTGAACAAAAAGGACTAACATCAGTTCTCAAAAATCAATCAATCAATCAATCAATCATCTCTTTTATCTTTCCAAATTAAAATCATTTGATAAAACTAATGCAATGAACTGAACTACTCATTACTGCTTATCATGGAGTTATATACAGTTAGACATGAACTAAAAAACTTCAACACAAAGTATTTAAGTGGTTTAATGGATCAGTTTCTTATCTCAGGCTCTTGGTTGCAGATAAAGCCAGGTTACATAAATGGCTAATTGTGAGTCGTTAATGCTCTCCCACCAGAGACCCTGCAACAATATGCAGAATGAAAAAGACAAACAGTAACCACAATAACATATAGGAGTAATCAGCTTATAGTGTAAGTATACTAAGATGAGCCCAAATAACGGATGTCTATATCAAGATTAGTCAACTTATAAAACCACACAGGCAGATTAGGTGTCTAATACCACTAACCCCTCTGAAATAAAGCCGGGTTTATTATCCAAGGAGCTCCAAACATATGACTCAAGCCAAGTTCTGACAGCTGCTCCAGCAGACAGACCTCCGGATGATCTGCTCCAGCAATCCTCATCAGACTGCACGAGCTTAAAGAAATCAATTTCATTAGTTATTCACTTAAAGTATCAGAATGACCGCAGCAGGTTGTGTTTGTTTCCAATGTGAGAAAAATTCATTACGAAACACAACCAAGCATATAAACATTAAACTTTAAAGCCTTTTAAAGCGTTTCTAAAATCTATTCCAGTCAACTCAGATGTTAGAGATTCTGCTGACATCCATAACTTTATATGATTAAACTCAGTTTTTATTGCTCTTGATTTAAAATGGCCTGAAACGTTACAGCTGCAGCAGGATGCAGATCATTTCCAGAATAATCAAAAACTTAGAGGTAAGAGTTAAATGTTTCTATTATCACCTGAGGCAGTAAAAGACTGTAGGCAGGAGTGTATTAAAGGATCATTAAGAGTCATGTGTCATTTGTTTGGTATGCTTTGGAGAACATCTTTTAGTTTCTAGAATTTTTTTTCTGTACTTGTATACATGCTGAGTCAGCATTTACACAGTTTTCTTTGTTAAAGTTTCTTGTGTACATTTTTTTCCTGCAAACTGCAACTTACTGTTTATATTGTCCTTGGATTGTACTATTTTATATTCCATTCACATGCCAAAACATTCAGGTTAATTGAGAATGGCAGGCTATGATTTTTGTTTATTTCTAGCTTATGTTGTTTACCAAATATTTTAATTTATTTAAAACTAAAAAATAAATCTCCATAAAATGCTTTGAGATCTCTTTAATTATGTAAAAACATTCTTCCCTTAAAAATTTTCTTTTTCACACTTGCTCCTTTTTGTCACCTGATGTTACTTTTAGCTTTTATTATCTATTTTTTTAGGTTTTATGTCACTTGTAGCATTTATCTTCCTTTTTGCTAATTTAAACTTTAGAATATGTTTTACTAATCTTAGTTACAGTTTTGCTAATTTCAACTACATATCTGCTGCTTTTAGCCTGTGTTGTGTTCATTTTGGTCTGTTTTGCACATTTTGGTCTTTCCAGTAAACATGAGGGAAGCCTCAAACTCAGCACACGCTAAACTCACAAAGGAAAAGCTATTTCTCTAAAGTGTATTCAGTCAGTTGTTAACAGAGCTGCATGTAGAGATGTTACAATATGTACAATATTAACAGGGCAATAATGTGTCCAAGAAAAAAAATATATAAATGTAAAAAAAAAAACTGTCAGCATGAAAGCTTTAATCATTTGGTTTTGTTCAAACACTAATCAGACTTCATTTTTGCTACAAATAAATCAGTCAGATGAAAATAATTACCTTTATTATTCACTGAGGCACAAAGATTGCCTTTTATTAAAGGTCAGTATTTGCGAGCGTGCAGGCCTCCTCTCTCATCTGTAGAAAAACAAAGGACAATCAAACACACATGGTGTCTGCGGCCCCCCTTTCTGTGAACATGAACAATAACTAAATGAGTAACTATAAGCCGAGATGACAGCAGTGAGCTACGAGGACCGAGAGCAGCAACACAATTAGAAACAAACAGAGAGGTGATAAATGATGAAGAGGGAGAGCTGGTGATGATGATGACGACTTTAAGATTAACATGTCAAACGGACAGCGGCTGATGTTGTTGTGTGTCGTGGCTCAGACGGAGAGTGTTGGATCAGATAACAGCACAGACTCAGACACAAAGCTTTACACGCAATATGGTGTCTGTCAACATCACAGCTGAGCTGCAGCAACTTCAAGTGCCTCATGCACTCATTAAATAAAAACTGTGACAAGACCAGACCATAGTGTGACCTTAACCCCCCCCCCCCAACCCCAACATAAGGGGGGTTAGACACCTGCCTTCAGCCAACGGACTTAGTCCAATTCAGATTCAATGCAATCCAGATGGCTGAGATGTTAGGAATACTTCTCAAACAACACAAATATTCTAAATATTTTGTTTAATTGAAGAATAAAATTAAATTAAATTTAAACCAGGTTACACAAAGCAGGTGAGACAAACATTAGTTCAGGCAGATGAAAACAAAGTTTCTATATTCCCACAGATTAGTCCACCCTAAATCACATCACATCATTCAACATGTAAAGTAAGTCCTTCAATAAATGCATATCCATCCATCCATTCATTATCTATACCAGCTTCTTCCTTTCAGGGTCACAGGGGTCCCTGGTGCACGTATGCAGTCACATAGAGACAAACGAGACACACAACCATTCACTTTCTCACTCCTAGAGTTACCAATTAACCTGACAGTCATGTTTTTGGTTTGTGAGAGTAAGCTGGATTACCCGGAGAAAACCCACACATGTACGGAGAGAACATGCAAACTCTACCCAGAAAGGTCCTCGGGCCAGGATTTGATCTGGCAACCTTCTTGCTGAGAGGCAACAGCTCTACCAACTCCCCTTGAGATTGTAATAACTTTCTCTCTTAACAAAATTCAACTGGATGTTTAAAGGCAATTTGTTTTTCTGAGCCCTATACATATCTGATAAAATATTATGTTTTGTTCTGTTTTCTGGTGACAATTCTTGGGGCTAGTTTCTGTAAAACAAGAATAGGGTTTGTAATTGTTTTACATGTTTTACCCCAGATTCAATACAATAGATTAAGTGTGGAACAATTATTGCATTATACAACATAAACAGAGTGTTATAATTGAATAACTCTTGCTTTTTACAGTAGTGCAGTAGATTTAGCTATTTTTGTTCTTAACAAATTTATGAGAGGTTTCCATGTCAGTTTTTGATCAATGATGACACCTAAAAACTTCACCTGACTGACTCTACAAATCTCAACACCATTGACTAAATGGAACATCAATAGTTCTCTTTTTATTTCTGAATATCATGTAATTTGCTTTATCCAAATTTATTAATAATTTATTAAGTTTAAACCAAGTTTGTATTTTTACAAATTCTAACAACATTATTTATTTTATTCATTCTATATCTTTACCCAAACAAACAAACAAACAAAAAGTATCATCTGCAAATAATACACATTTAAAAAGCCCTGACACATTTACCAAGTCATTCACATATAAAATAAATAAATTTGAGACAAGTACAGAACCCTGTGGAACTCCACATTTGATATTACAGAGTTCAGATCTTACATCATTTATTTGTACAAACTGTTAAAGGATTTGCTTTCTATTCCCAATGTAATGTTGGTCCTCTTATGCCATATTTATTTGGCTTTTCAAGAAGAAAAGTGTGGTCAATAGTGTCAAATGCCTTTTTTAAATCATCGTAAATACTAACACAATTTTGTTTTTGATCAACGGCCACTATTTGTTCTATTAATTCCATGAGAGCCATTGATGTAAAATTACTTGCTCTAAACCAGTATTGACTGCTACTTAAAATATTTTATTTATTGATAAACTGATCTAATCTGGTTATTCTTGAAAACTGTGGCAAAAAGGATACTCGCCTGTAGTTATTGAACACACATTTATCACCGTTCCTATAGACAGGAATTGCCTTAGCTATTTTCATTTTTGTAGCTGAATTTATTCGTAACCCAGACTTTTTCCCTAAAACTAACCATTACTGGTTTATTCCTAACCTGAACCAAAACCTTCCTCTAACCTAACTAGTAAAGCACAGTAAAGCTGCAAATAAAGTGAGGACATTGAAGAGGTCCTTTACATCCAAATACCTCACTTTGATAGTAACTATGTTGATAAGATCCTGATTCTTTGGTAGAAAAAAGTACAAACACACACGTTTGTTTTTCTATTCCCATGGGACTTTGCATTGACTTCCATTAATTTACTAGTCATTTTACTTTTATCACACCTTTAGATTTATAAAACATCAATTCCAAATTAGGTGTCAATAAATAATCTGTTTATGGATTATCATTTAGATTCAAGTTTGTCCTCACCAGTGTTTTGTTTTTGTCTGTTAAAATGTAGAAACAAAAGTAAAATATAAGAAATCTGTGAGAATAGAGATGAAAGTATGACAACGTTTAACCTGAATTTATTAGTCATTTAGGGTTAATCTGTTTAATCTGTCAGGTCACAGTGATAATCTGAGAAGTGTTTGAAATCCAAAGATGTGAAGTTAGAAAGGATCCATAATCCTTTCTAACTGAATCGAACTGAAATGAAATCCTGGTTCAAAATGACTAAAACAGGAATCAGTTAACTGAGCAGTCACAAAAATCAAATCTAAATTAAAATCACAAATATTACTTTGAGAAACATTACTTATTGTTTTGATATAAATGTAAATTTCTGTTATTAAAAACAGCTGATAACACCTACAGTACATCTGTACTCTGACATCAGTAACACAGATGTTGTTCAGTTAGAGCAGTATTTTCCTCCAAGCCAAGCGGAGCCCCCTCCCCATCCCAAGCTACTCCCCACCTCTCCCAAACATGCATTCAAACTTTATCTCTATTAAAATAATTAAATAATAAAGTGAACAGTTACAAACTTTTATTTGGAAAAGAACAAATAAAAAGAACAGCGTTATACAAAGTTTTAATTATTCAAATGGACTTGTTTGGTGACTTTTTTTATACAGACAATGAATTGATAGTTTGGGTTAGTCAGTGGAGAGATTGACATAGATATTGCAATTAAAAAAGGCATGGATAATACCCGAGAGTTATGCTCATATACCCTGAGTGTTGGCTAGTTTTTACAGTATAATGAGATTATCTGTAAAGTCATTGACAAGGTTTGATCACATTAGTTGTAACTGTCCCTTCTCAGAATAAGATGATTTTAGTTCAAACTTTGGATTGTGGTAGACAATATGTTTTCATTCAATGAATTATTTAATGATTGTGCCACCAAAGTGTAAAATGTCCATGTGCTTTAAAAAACTGCATAAATCCGCTTCTGTGTTTAAGATCAGTTCTTTGTGGGGCAGCTACAGGATTTAAAAATCAATGCAGACAAACCAAGCTCTTCTGTAAACCAGATTATACAAAGTGGGAATAGTTATTGATTGATAGATGCCTCCTGGCTCAGGATGTAGAAGTCTGAGGTCCAAGTGGAAATGCAACAACAAAACTTTACCGTGTCACCTCACTGAAGATATCCTGACAGAGATAGCAAGGTATTCTGGGATTACAGAGGACTTTTCTATAATTATAACATTACATCGTCCCTTCAGACTGGTTGGAAATATTTCTTTTAGGTTATAATGACTTTCCATCTTAACAAATTTGAACGAAATATTTGATGTTAATAATTTTTATGAGCCATTACTTGTAAAACTATAATCAATCAAATCATGAAATTTCAATCCTTTCAATTGATAAAACAATGTATTTGTTGGATGACCATAGCACTTTCTACTAATAATTCTTTTATCTTAGATTCTTTTCCCCAGATTTCAATATAGTATATTAAATGAGGAACAATCATTAAATTATACAATATATAAAGAGCTTTATTATTCAATAACTCGTTTTCTTGTTAAAGCAATGCAATTGACTTTGCTATTTTTATTTTTAAGTAATTTATATGAGATTTCCATGATCACTTTTTATCAATGACACTCAAAAACTTCACCTCACTCAAACTAAAAAATCTCAACACCATGAACTCTAAATGGGACTTAAATAGTTTTCTTTCTGTTACCAAATATGTATTTTGTTTATCCAAATTTAATGATAACTTATTAGGTTGAAACCAGATTTGTATTTTCACAAATGCTAACATCCATTTAATATTATCTCCTAAACAAAACAAATGGGGTATTATCTGCAAACAAAACAACAGTTTTGGTCCAAGCACAGAACCCTGAATGAACTCCAAATGTAATTTTTACAGAATTCAGATCTCACATTATTTACTTGAACAAACTGTTTCCTGTTATTCAGATAACTAGACACCCACTGTAGTGCTAATCCTCTAAAACCATATTTATTCTGTTTTTAAAGAAGAATGGTGTGGTCAATAGTGTTGAAGGCCTCATTTAAATCAACAAAAACACTAACACAGTACTGTTTTTGATCAACAGCATGGTAAATGGACTGTACTTATATAGTGCTATTCTATCCAACCAGGATACTCAAAGTGCTTTACACTACATTCTGTCCTCATTTACCCATTCACACAGCATTCTACTACTCTACAAAGCTAAAAATCAATATATAGACTAATCAGTGCTTTAAATTACATTCATACACTGATACGACACACATCAGAGGCATTGGGGGTGAAGTGTCTTGCCCAAGGACACAACAACAGACAACAGCTGGAACGAGGTATTGAACCAGCAACCTATCAGTTCCTGAATGACTCACCTAACCACTTTGCCACAGCCAACCCAGAAGTCGATGTCTCTTTCATTAATTCGATGAGAGCCATTGATGTTGAATTATTTGCTCTAAACCCATACTGACTGCTACTTAAAATATTCTGTTTATCTATAAATTGATCTAATCTGGTTACAAATGATTTCTCTAAAATAAAAAAAATAAAAAACTATGACAACAAGAATATTGGTAAATTGTTGAACACATTAATCACCATTTTTTATAGCTATTTTCTGGAAAATTCCTGTTGAAAATGCTAAGTTTTTTTGCATTTAATTATTTTCATACAGAGCTCCCAAAATATTCATAAAGACATCATATGCTCTGTTTACATCATCTACATACATACTGAGGATATTGTTGAACTGTGGAAGGAACAGTGAGGATCTCCTCAGTCTACCTTACATGTCCACCATTGAGGAGGCAGAGCCTGAAGACTCTGGGGAAGACAAGTCCATTACCATGGCAGAGGTTACCAAGGTAGTCAAAAAGTTCCTCTGTGGCAGAGCACCTGGGGTGGATGTAATTCACTGTGGGGCTATCGTGGGTGACACATCTCTTCAACATCGCATGGAGGACTGGGACAACTCCTGTGGAGTGGTAGACCAGGGGTGGTGGTTCCCATTTTTAAAAAAGGGGATGAGAGTGTGTTCTAACTTTCATGGAATCACATTTCTCGCCCTCCCGGGAAAGTTTATCCCAGGTGTGTTTGAAGTAAGCCTTTGATCAATCACTGATTAAAGAGGATCTATGTGGCTTCCATCCTAGTTGTGGAACAGTGGACCAAAGCAGGAGCTGTGTTCACATTCTTGGCACAAAGTCAAGCTTGTTCTCAGTGAAGGCTGAACTCTGCCAGGGCTGTCCCTTGTCTCCAATCCTGTTTGTAGTGTTTATGGACAGGATCTCAAGGCACAGTCATGGAGAGGAGGGTCTCATCTCTGCTGTACACCGATGATGTGGTTCTGTTGTAGTCTTCAGGCCAAGACCTTTAGCATGCACTAGGGCAGTTCGCAGCTGAGTCTGAAGTATCTGAGTGAATCGATGTATTGGGGTCTTGTCCTCAGTGATGAGAGCGTTGCTTTGGTTGGTCATGGTGAAGAAAGAGCTGAGTCAAATGGCAAAGCTCTCGATTTACTGGTATGTCTACATTCCAACCCTCACCTCTGGTCATGAAGCTCAGATCATGACCGAAAAAATGAGATCCCAAATATAAGCAGCCAAAGTGAGCTTTCTTTGCAGGGTGGCCGGGCTTAGCCTTAGAGTTAGGGTGAGGAGATCTGGAGGGAATGAATGAATGATACTTTATTGATCCCATGAAGAGAAATTACAGTTTGGAACAACCTGTTCAAAAGATATAAACAAAAATACAACAAACTTAGAGAACAGGTACCCCGGGTCCAGCAACCATGCAAGAAGCTACCTTTAAAATAAAAAAGAAATACCACATGAGGATAAGTGAGGATAAAAAAACAAGAACATCATGCTATGTCCCCCGAGGGACACAATATGAGATTACATAAATAAAAAAACCTCTGCACAGAGCAAAGATCGAGCTAGGGGTGGGAGATAAGGGAGAAGGGGTGAGGAGAGAGAACAAAGGGGGAGAGCTAGCAAAGACAGTAAATTTAGGGGCATGTATCTGAAGCCGTGAAGTGTTGTATGCACGTGTGAATATCCTTAAAATTAAACCGTGTGTAACCAGTCTCTGAACAGCCCAGCCCAGCCATAGTCTCAGAATAGTGATGTCATTGTTCATCTGTGCGACCTTCAGGCCCTGCTTCCAGATTCCAGTTCACACATGGGAGTGGGGGGAAGGAAAGGAGGTCAGAGCATCAGGAAGAGTTTGATATACCGGGGGGGGGGGGGGGGGGGTTGCAAAAAAACAAACACAAATATTTTTGAAAAGGCTGACACAGACGATTTGCTTGTTACCTTGAAGTCTCACCAGAAACTCTCAATAACGAAAGTTCCAACTTCTTCAACTTCTATACATTCCCACCAGCGGGCTCAGGAGCCACAGCTGGCCTGAGATCCCCAGCCAGGACAGCATCCAGCCTGCGGTTCATCCCCGCCAGTGTCTCAGTTTAAGCGTTGACAGCCCGGTATAACCCATCACACATACCATAATGAATCTAGTGAAAGGAGTATGTTTTAAATAAAAATCTGGCGGTATAAAAATTCAAATTTTCAAGCGGTTGTGTTGTTAATACTTTTATCATTTGTATAGACATGTTTTTACATATTATTTTTGTCAGAAAAAAAAACGATCTGGTTTAGAGAAATAAACATGCTCCTACAGTAGGTCCATAGTTCTTCAAATATTGTCTTTAAGTTAATTTTATTGTTTCGTGATTTTAATAACGCTAATATATTGATATTTTTCTAATTTCGATCTAATTTTGCATCTGTTTAACGTCGTCACGGTTGCTAGGTGACCAGACATATGCCGGGTAAGGGCGGGAATAAAGCCGAAGGCTAGACCGTCCAAATTCATAGTGCCTTTCTTCCGGTCTTCCCTGTCTACCAAGGACCCAGCCCACCTCGACCGGGTCCTTCGGAGGACCCAGCCTCTCGTTTTGGACACAGGCCAGATAACCACAAATTCAATCAGCAGAAATCCAGTGATCAGAATCCAAAATATGTATAAATCTTCAGCATCTTCCAGGGACAAATCAGCCAAGCATATCAGTTTCCACACAGGAACAAGGATATATCCAGCTAGTTGCCCCAGTCGCACAAGAAGGCTCCCCTTGCCCAGTTTCCATAAAGAAAAAATTTGATCAATAGCTTTGAGAGACCAGCTGACCAGATCCATAATTTATAGTTTTGGATGATTTTGTAAAGAAGTCTCCAAAATGCAGCAAAGCAGGGTAGATAAGGGAAGGCTGAAGAGAGAGGAAAAAAGTGTCTGCCTTTGCCAAGAGCAGAAGATAAAAAAAGATAAAAATGAAAAAAATATATGTATGTGAAAGTATGACATGTCATAAATATAAATTTGTGATGGTTCAATCTGTCCTTTAATCTTTTTATTTTTTTATGTGCAAGGGTATCGCTATTACTGTAATGTTTCATGAATACATGCAGAAAACCTTTATGAGCTAATGGCAGCAGTTCAGATTGTTACTTACAAGCAGACAAATATAATTCAACAAGTCACATATCAAAAACCTCCAACATTCACAGTTTTCCTTCAATTGATCCAAAACAAATGTGCTAAACAGATTCAAACCCTGGTATTAACGTCTTCCCACTTTTTTATTAGATTTTTTTCCTGTCAACAGATACAAATCATTAAATGAAACTGCAAAATATTTGCTGCTGTAAATCCCAAATACTCCAGTACAATTTATACCTGATTTCTGGCACACTCCTACTGTTGCCCCAATTATCACATAAGCCTTGTAGCGATTGAACTCTTCTTTTAAAAACCTCCAGCTTTATTTAATTGGAAACGTGTAGCTTTAAAAACAATAGCCGTTTACTGTGACTCTTCCTTACTCTATTTCTTGTTTACTAAAGGCTGCCATCTTTGAACACATCCAGTACATCTAACATGTTCATGTTGAGATTTTAATGTGGTCTTATTATAAGTAAAGGCTCTGTCACACTATGAAGTTTTAGACAATTTATGCCAACTTATGAAATTTTTAAAGACATCTACGTTGAAAAATCAACTGGAAGCTTCTTTTAGACATGTACATACTGTAATTCTAACAAATTGATAAAATATACAACTTTTATAGTGAGTAAACCTAAATTATACAGGACTTCACAGATAGAGATGACAGGTGCTTCACAAGGTAAATGGTAAAAAATGACTTGAACTTATATAGCGTCTTATCAAGTCCACATGGACCCAAAGGCGCTTTACACTTCATTCACACACTGATAGTGGTAAGCTCCAGTCACAGCTGCCCTGGGGCACACTGACAAAGGCAGGGCTGCCATGCACCGGTGCCACCGGACCCTCTGACTACCATCAAGGAGCAAGGTGGGTGAAGTGTCTTGCCCAAGGACACAATGACTGAGACAGCTGGAACAGAGCATTGAACCAGCGACCTTCCGTTTCATATAAACATACAGTAAAGGCATCGTTTTACTTCAGTCTGGTTTACCAATGGAACTCACTGGGGGAGAGATAATAAGGGGCAGTTATAAGATTTTTTTCTTATTTCTGCACCATTTTTATTCAGTTATTTATTTTTAATAGACTTCTTGTTGTTTTTATGATTGAAATAAATAAATTAATGATTTTATTAATACTGTGTACTATTAATACTATTAATCTGTGTAACATCTTACTTTAAATTTCTTCTCTGGATCCAAATCCTATTATTTAAAGTAGTTAGCTCAATCACTAATGTTAGCCATTATGCTACCTTACATAAACATGACAAAATTATTTCACATTAAGGCCCAAATCAGTATGGTGAATTCAACTGTTGTTTACTTGAAATATGTAAATAATTTTTCTTGAAAAATGTTTTCGTATAAGCAGTATTTCTGGCACAAAAACCCCTTCTTGCGTTAATGACTGAAACACAGTGACAAACTATGAATGTTTTTTCTTTCAGCTGCTTCTTCCTTTAGGGGCCACCAGAGTGAGCGAACTCGCATGAAAGATATGCTAAACCATTCACACTCTCACTGAGGGACAATTTAGAGTTACTGTAGCCTAACATGCACAGTACCTGGAAATGTGATAAGATGTTTTCCTCATGAATACATGGAGACAACATGTAAACTCCACCCAGAAAGATTAAAAGCTGGGATTCATTCCAGAAATCTTCTTGCAGAGGTGCAGTATGACTTTTTAACATGTTAAAAAAATTGTGCAACAATTTTTCTCTCCTGAAACAATAAAGTTTAAGGTGTCTGCAACTCATCTCAAATCCTTTGATTTGAGACGATTTCTAGAGCTCTCCAGAGCTGTAGAAATGTACTTTGACTGCTGCAATGGAGCTCAAATATTCAGCTCCAAAAACCATGTTGATAAATAATAATTACTGAAAAACTGTTTTAAATCTGCTATCTTCATTTTTTAAGTGTACTCCAACAGATTCAATTAAAAAGGTGGGGGGCAGCTGCCAAAAGAAGCAGATGTACGCAACAAAATATTGTGCACAACCAAGAATACGGGTTTACTGGACTTGAGTACAAAATTAAAATTTGATTTTCTGCTCGCTGAAAATGCAAAGACACAATCCGCTGGTCACTTAGTTCTGTGAGAATGCAACAGCAAAATTAAAATATTTTCTTATAAATTTTCTTCAGTTTTTGAGGATTTTTTCAAAGTAGTATTCTAACAGTGGCATTTTTTTTTACTTTTCATTTACTGAACAGCCTCTTTCTGATTGTCTCAGACTTTAAGTACGTTTGCAGGAATCTGTTAAAGGATTTGCTTTCTGTAAAATGCTGGCTTCAATTTAAATTTAAATACATTTGGTTGTTTGGTTGGACAAAGTCCTGAATTTTTTAAATGGTAAAAAAAAAAAAACATTTATTTTGAGCCACTGCCCATTAAGTGCTTTTAACACACATCCTCTGGCCTCTACATGTTTTAGGTTTTGATTATGTTAACGAGTGGATTATAAGGAGAAGAGTCTTGTTAAGCAGCTGATGAGCAAAGAAAGGTTTTAATGGACCATTTGTCTTGTTTTTGGTAGAGATCACACATTGGTGAAGTATGACATGTAATGAGACAGATCACATCAGTGTAATCATCCTTTATGTCATTGTTCATCGTTTGATGATGCTTAGCATCAACTTGATTAAATCAAATCTACTCCTCAGATTTAAACACTAACATTTAAATGGTTGATTACAGAGAACACATTACACATCTACGCCACAAAGGTTGCTCATCAAAGAAATGATGAGGAAAATATTAAAGTTATGAATGGTTGCCATAAAAATGTGAAATAATATCCAGGAACTTCAAATATGTAAAATACACTATAAACAGATCGTGGACTCAAACACAATCCAGTGAAGAGTTTCAGTTTAGTAAAAAGTTGTAAACACTAAACTCCACAATGACTTTTTATTCAGTTTATTTATATAGCACCATGTCACAACAAAGATCATCCCAGGGTACTGTACAAACAATCAATCTAAGGAAGCCAGAGATTGTGTTGAATCACTTCATCACAGTCTCCCATCCTGAGCAAAAAGTGGTGACATTGTAGAGGAAAAACTCCCTTTTAACAGGAAGAAACCTCAAGCAGAACCAGAACCAGGCTCAGGACAGGCGGCCGTATGCCTTGACCGGCAGGGTTTGGAGGACAGGAAAGAGACACAATCAAACACAGAATGTTTTTTACACGAACATGTCATTTCTATATGTGACGAACCACGAGAAAAGTAGGAACAAGTTGCTAAAGCTGAAACTGAGAAAAAGCAGAGCCATTCATTTCTGAGAAAATGGTGATTTTCGTTTTTTGCTAAATATACTAGTTGAAGTTATGAAAACTCTACAACCATGCTTTAAATAGTACTTTCTGAGGTTTTAAAATGGTAAACTTTGTGTCTGAATTCAGCCAATTTTCAGAGTAAAAAGAGTTGGTTGGCATTTGCGTTTTGGGGATGGGCAGACACACAGCCGATTACCATGCTGGCTTTGTTTGGCCGTTCTCGGGCCTGTTCACACGCCTTGTTTTGTGTTTCGGCCAGTAAGCTACAGGTTGGAAAGAAGCACGTGGTTACTTAACCAGGTAGTAATGCTGCTAAATTCTGTACGAAGACGGATTAAGAATGTGGTGCTTAAAAAACGAACCGCGGCTGTTACAGCACATCACTAGAAGTTTTTCCCCAAGGGCGACGCTAATCTCACTTCTGATTTTGAGACAAAACAAGATGAAGCGGAAGAACTCGACAACAGCAACCTAGTTAGCAGGTGAAGTTAGCTGAAGATGAGGAAGATGAAGAAGCCAGGAAGATGCATCCAGGTGTTTTCTTGCCTTTGTGGTGTTTTTTATGGATCAAAACCTTCTTATTGATCAGTAACTTCACTACAGTCAGTTCTGCTTTGTTCTTCATCACTTGCAGATAAATCATAGATATCCTCTAAGTATCTGGAAATTTTTCCACTTATAACATCCTCACTCTGTAGTCCTCCTTCATGAATATGTCCTGCCTGTAGCGACTTGCATGACATTATCTCTGGCTTCGGCATTCTCTGGCGGTGTGCTCGGGTACTTTCATGACTGCGTGTTTATCTCATCTTTTTTTTTTTAAATTTGCCTGGCCCAAATGTGAAAAAACATACTACTATCATATTCTACAACAGTGTTACCTGTTAAGGGCACTTGGGACTGTTACGGTGGGTGTAGCACTTTAAGGCGTCCACATACTCCAAGGGAAGTTGAACAGTTAATTATTTTCGGATCATGTGGTAGTTCCAGCACTTGTTTATGCACATACCTTTCATAGTTCCTGAGACGCACCGCGACCAAGCACCGGGTAAACCCCTCCCACTGCGGCATACGTCACTGCATGGGGTTTCTTACCGCTGGAGTCTTCAATGTGGAAAGACAAATATGTTTGCCTATCTAGTCTACATGTGTTTTGTGGACTTGGAGAAGACGTTGCACCATGTTCCATGAGGTACACTGTGGGGGGTGTTCTGTGAGTATGGGATTGTTGGGCCATTGTTATGGGCCATTCAGTCCCTATACAACCAGTGCAAGAGTTTGGTTTCATTGCTGATAGTAAGTCAGATCCCTTCAGGATAGGAGTTGGACTCAGCTAGGGCTGCTGCCCATTGTCATTCTGTTCATACATTCTTATAGACAGAATTTCTCGGTGCAGCCAGAGGATGGTGGGAGTCGAGTTCAGTGGCCTTAGGATTCCATCTCTGCTATTTGCAGATGATGTGGTTCTGTTGGCATCGTGCCATGATCTTCAGCTCTCATTGGAGTGGTTTACAGCTGGGATGAGGATCAGCACTTCCAAATCTGAGTCCATGGTCCTCAGTTGGAAACGGGTGAATTTGCTCTCTCTGGGCTGGGGATGAGGTTCTGCTTCAAGTGGACCAGTTTAAGGATCTCGGGGTTTTGTTCGAGTGATGAAAAAATGGTGTGTGAGATTGACAAACGGATGGGTACAGCTTTCACAATAATGCAGACTCTGTACTGGTCTGTTGTGATGAAGAGGGAGCTGAGCTGTAACAAGAGGTTTTCTGTTTACCGGTCAATTTAAGTTCCTACTGTCACCTATGGCTGCAAAATTTGGCTAGTGACCAAAAGAACAAGAACACAAATCCAGTTTTCTCCACAGGGTAGCTGGACACTCCTGTAGAATTAGTGTGAGAAGTTCAGATATCAAGGAGAGACTCAGAATAGAGCTGCTGCTCCTCCACATCGAGAGGAGCCAGTTGAGGTGGTTCGGGCATCTGGTTAGGATGCCTCCCTAGGGAGGTGGTTCAGGCATGTCCAACTGGGAGGAGACCCAGAGGAAGACCCAGTCTACTGTCTGGCTTGGGAACACCTTGGAATCATCCTGGAAAAGGTAGCTGTGGAAAGAAGTCAGGGCCTCCCTGCTCAAGCTGTTGCCCCCGAGACGAATGCATTTATCAGGCTGATCCTGAAATTCCTCCACAGCTTTGAGAAGTCACCAAATTGGATTTTCCATCTATTTTCTGCATCCCCAAGTTGCTTTGCTTCACCCTTACAATTTCCACCTGTACACACCCATCATGGCACAATTTTCTCAGGCTTCTTTTTAGGAAAGGCTCATGCCATGATAGCAAGACACCATCATAAGTATCAGGTCTGTGCCTGGTTGTTTCCAAGACATTAGTTATGTTTACATGGACATAAGTAATCGGATTAAACGGCCATTCAGAATAAAAATGCGTCATGTAAACACCTCATTTGGATTATTCTGATCAGATTCAGCTCGATCCAATTGAATTTTTAATCTGATCATCTTATTCTGATTGTAAAAATCTGACCCGACTGCGCACGTCTTCTGACTTTCATCCATCGGTTTCTGCACTTCTGTGGAGGGAGGAGCAGCAGCGCTAGTTTCCAGCAGCA
>JARVJO010000096.1:1372613-1388502 GCA_031762555.1 Cynodonichthys magdalenae | reverse complement strand
TTTCTGAACACCCTCATATCCTAGTCACATGACCAATTTAAATCACTTGTGGGAAAGATTTGCTTTTAGTAAAAATCCATTCCAAGTTGTGTCAAAAGTATAGACTTCAGACTATACATCAATTTTGAAATTGTGTTGATAGACCAAGTAAAACCAGAGTTATGATAAATAAATAACAGTACCTTTAAAAAAAATGTTTGTTGTATTTGAAGCGAAGAGGAGCATCGAGTAGAATGACCTGGGAAATCTCCACTCAGTCTGCCTGGAGGCATTATTTGTATTAATCATCAAGTGCCAAAAACTAATCAATTAATGTTTTTCTGACGATTAATTGCACACAATATGATTATGCCCAACCCTAATTCACACACATCAAAAGGTGTTCAGTGTCTTGCCCAAAGACACTTCAACATGCCTGAATAGCAGTGGAATCAAACCACCTACTCTTGCATTAGAAGACGACTCCCCTAACCACTCATCCACCCTACTGTTCCACCTGTCTCCCTCTCATCCACCCACACAAACTCTGTCTTCATTCCCTTTTTATCAAAGTGCACACCTCCACCTCTTCATGTTCTCTTCCACCTGTTCTCACCACAAATCAAACTCTACCCCTCCATCTTCTACGGGTTATCCATAGACAGATTGCAGAGGCAGCAGGTCCAGGAGAGAAACCCAGACATCGTTCTCCCCAGAGGCCCTTTCTAGCTATTCTTGGGGAACCCAAAGGCGTTCCCAGACCAGAGAGGATACATAATCCCTCCAGACAGTCCAGGGCCTCCCACCAGTGGGATGTGCCCAGAACAGCTCCAATGGGAGTCGTCCAGGGGAGATCCTAATCCGATGTCTGAACTACCTCAACTGACTCTTGTTGATGCAGAGGAGCAGCGGCTTTACTCTGACATCCCCCTGGATAATGGAGCTCCTCACTCCATCAATAAATGAGCCCGGTAACCCTACGAAGAAAGCTCATTTTGGCCCTTTGGATCTCATTCTTTTAGTCATGATCCACTCCGCATGACCACAGGTGAGGGTTGGAACATAGACAGACCAGTAAATTGAGAGCTTTGCCTTTCAACTCGGCTCTTTCTTCACCACGACTGACCGAAGCAACGCCCTCATTACTAAAGAAGAGGCCCCAATCCGTCGATCCATCTCCCACTCAGGGACAAGACACCCAGATACTTAAACTCCTCTATTTGAGGCTGATCACAAAGTCATTTTCAAATATCATAGTCTACAAGGGTTATTGGAACATCTGAAAATAAAAAAAAACTAAACCTATTAAAATGCGTAGGTAAATCTGTATATTCAAAGCTGTTAAATAAATGAAACCCTGAGGCCAACCCCCCCCCTTAGCTGCAGGGGCAAGGTTTGAAAAAGAAAAAGCAGTTTCCTCTTTGTTTTCTCTGCAGTTGTGCTACACAATGAGCAGTCTTGATAAGGAAAATGCAGTTTGTATTATTTATTTATAATTTTATTAATGAGTCAAAAATGCTGCTTTGACTTTAAAATGAAAAAGCATTTCGGCTAAAGCATTTTAATTTTCAAATTTGACTTTTCAAAATGAATTTTGTTCACTTTTTACCAGGCATATTTTGAAAATTAAATGTCAAATGTTATTTTATTTATCATTTTAATTAATTTACAAATTGAGCAGTCTTGGAGAAGAAAATGAAAATTCAGTTAGAATTCTTTATTTATAATTTTATTTATGAGTCAAGCAATACAGCTTCATTTTGAAAATGAAAAAGCATTTCTATTTATCTATTTTAATTTTAATTATGGCTCACATTCGCTTCCATAATCTCGAACGTTGTTTGTCAACCGCCATAAAACACCACACAAGTAGAAGAAGAAGAAAGACTGTTGTGACGACCAATGAACGTAGCACATGCCGGGGACGTCACGTTTGTGCTTACGTGGAATCAGGAAGTGTCTCATGTCTCCTGGTTAGATTTCCTCCTTCGGTTGAGGTTGTTTTGAATTGGCAGTAATGCACTAAAATTAGTCTGCCAACCGCCAATAAAACTACAACAAGGTTGTTCTGAAGTTGCCATGGCCGAGGACCCCGCGCTGTCTTTCCGGGTCTCTGAGATCAAAAACCCAACGGTTCTTTTCGAGCGGTACAACACCGAAGAGATCCGCCACATCGAACGCAAAGTCCGCGGGGAGATCGAGCAGAAGAAGGAAGAGCTGAGGCAGATGGTGGGGGAGCGGTATCGGGACCTGATCGACGCCGCCGACACCATCGGAGAGATGCGGCAGTGTTCGGAGAGCGTGGTCCGATCCATCCAGGACATGCAGCGATACTGCCACACTCTGAAACAGACTAAAACCGGTGTGGGCGGCTCCAGGCAGGAGGTGAAGCTGCGTGTTTGACATTACTATAATCATCTGATAGAAGTTTACAAACACCTGAACATGCTCTTGTGTCTGTTTGCAGAACAAGCAGCAGTGGCAGGAGAGGTTCTACACCATGGCGTCTCAGATCAAGCTTCTGTTAGAGATCCCAGAGCGGATCTGGAGCGCTATGGAGACCTCTCAGTACCTCCAGGCCACTCAGCTCTACCTGCTGTGCTGCCACCTGCACGGTCACCTGCAGCTGAATGCTGCCACAGGGGGACACTACAGCCCCATCCTGGCCCGCTTCCCCATCCTGGTCCGACAGGTCGCCACCACCGGACACTTCAGGTACTGATAAATTGCTGGATCGCTGTGCTCAAAGCTAACAGAATGAGTGCTTATGCAAAAGATGAGTTCTAAAGTGAGGTTTTGGGTGGTCTTTCAGGTCAACCATTCTGCTGGACAGCAGGTCTCTGCTGAGGGGGCGGGCAGTGTCAGACCAAGCCATTGCTGAAGCCTTGGTATCCACCATGCTGCTGGAGGACAGCTCACCAAGGCAGGCCCTGGCTGACTTCCTGTTGGCTCGGAAAGCCTCCATCCATCAACTCCTAAACCAGCCACAGCATGGTATTGTTGGGCTCAGCCTGAAAGCCACGACACAATGTTTTGCCAATTTTTGCGAATCACATATTTTTCCCATGCGCGTGGCTTGTTAAACTATGAAATATAAAGTAACCAACAAAGAGCACGCTGAGAAAATGGTGTAAAAATCATGCCCATACATGTTCAGTAGCATTTTTTGTGGATAGTACCTACACCCACCAACCACTTTGTTAGGTCCACCTGTCCAACTGCTCATTAATGCAAATGTCGAATCAGCCAATCACATGGCAGCAACTCAATGCATCTAGGCATGTAAACATGGCCAAGACGATCTGCTGCTGTTAAAACCGAGCATCAGGATAGAGAAGAAAGGTGATTTAAGTGACTTTGAACGTGGCATGGTTGTTGGTGCCAGACAGGCCGGTCTGAGTATTTCAGAAACTGCTGATCTGCTGGGATTTTCACCCACAACCATCTATAGGGTTTATAGAGAATTGTCAGAAAAAGAGAAAATATCCAGTGAGCAGCAGTTCTGTGGATGAAAATGCCTTGTTGATGCCAGAGGAGAATGGCCAGACTGGTTCGAGCTGATAGAACAACAACAGTAACTCAAATAACTACTCAACAATACCCAGATATCAATTCCAGAAAGACATAATGCTGAGAATATCACCGTTCAAACTTTATATCAGTTTTCTCCAATGTGTCATTTTGCTATAAAAATTTTATTCCAAGCTAGCTGACTATACTGATGTCTGTAATCAGAAAGAAGCTGAAGCTCAAGCACAGAATCAGTTTCTTTTCTTTACTTTGACTCAGATGCTGAAAAATCCCTAAAACAAAACAACTTTGCATTGCACACACATTGTGGTACACACCCAGTTTTCACATTTCTGGCTAACACATTGTTATCAAACTATCTGCTCCAGATCATAACATGTTTGTTGTCATCCAGGTGCAGGGATCAAGGCCCAGGTGTGCAGTCTGGTGGAGCTGCTGGTCACCACGCTGTTCCAAGCCTATGCTGTTTTCTACCTGCCCCCAGAGGGTGGTCCTCGGCCTGGAGACGGAGCTCTTAGCTGTGGGATGCTCTTCTCCATCCTGGAGAACGTAACCTCCAGTGCCCCTGCAGGTAAGCAAAGCAG
Source organism: Cynodonichthys magdalenae (assembly GCA_031762555.1). Taxonomy (NCBI): domain Eukaryota; kingdom Metazoa; phylum Chordata; class Actinopteri; order Cyprinodontiformes; family Rivulidae; genus Cynodonichthys; species Cynodonichthys magdalenae. The sequence goes on along the minus strand of JARVJO010000096.1, from coordinate 1,384,408 downwards.
CACCATCTATACCACCTACCCCATGTGCAGTTCTAATATAATCATTGGCTTCCCAAAGGACAGTAGTTTTTTTTATGCTTTTATGTTTTCATTGGCACAGTGGCTCAGTTGGTAGAGCTGATGCCTCTCAGCAAGAAGGTCGCTGGATCAAATCCCGGCCAGGGGGCCTTTCTGGGAGGAGTTTGCATGTTCTCTCCGTGCATGCATGGGTTCTTTCCGGGCACTCCAGCTTCCTGCCACAGACCAAAGCACTGTTGACTGTTAGGCTAATTGGTAACTCTAAATTGTCCCTAGGTGTGAGTAAGAGAGTGAATGGTTGTCTGTCTCGTTTGTCTCTGTGTGTTTCCCTGTGATGGACTTGTGACCTGTCCAGGGTGTACCCCGACTCTCGCACTGTGACTGCTGGATATGGGTATTAGTGATCCTGAAAGGAAGAAGCGGGTATAAATGATGGATGGATGGATGTTTTCATCCTATCTGCCTCCTAAACCACCTTTGCAACACCACTATCCCTTTGCCATCCCAATGAGAATTTTACTTGTCAAAATGTCTTTGTTCATCAATAAAATGTTCTTGGTCATTTGGGAAAACATTTTTATCAATGCAGCATGGCTACTGATACAGAACTATCCTCTCCTCAGGTAAAAGCAGGAAGGTGTTGCAGGAGGAGACGAGTACAGGCAGCTGGTTTAGGTACCTGCCTCCATCCATCACAGAGTTCCAGCCCACTCTGCGCACCCTGGCCCAGCCCATCCAACGAGAGCAGCTCAGGGACACTTTGCAGCAGTGGATCAACACGTGAGGACATTGTTCATTTATATATATATTTTTCCCTCCAGAGTTTTTCAGATAACCTGGGCTCACTGTAGTTGTGGACCCAAAAGCGGCAAAGGAATGTCAGGAAATTACACTTTTACTGAAAATATAAGAAATAAAAAAAAAAAGCATTTATATAATTCAATATTTCCTGACTTTTCTAAAAGTAATGCACATGAATATGCTGGTTTTCCTGTTTAAATCTGCATTTAAGTCATCAAGAATGTAACATCATTTCCAGCTTTAAATTCAGCTGGTAGTCATGTTAGTCCACCACTTAAAATCCTTTGCCAGGCATGTGTTTCCAGGGTGATGTTGCCAACCTTTGAGGCATGTTGCTTTATGGTAGAAACAATACGTACAGCTCTGTAAAAGTTTAGACATTGTGTAAAATGTAAATAAAAACAGGATACATTGATTTGCAAATCGTATAATTCCATATTTAATTCACAATGGAATATGGTAAACATATTAGTGTTAAAAAAGTTGTACCATTTATTAAAAAAAAATAATTTGAATTTGATGGCAGAAACACATCTCAAAAAGTTGACAGGCCCAAGTGTTCCAGTGTGTATCATCACCATTTATTTCAACAACAGTCTGTAATGTCTGAGAAGACCAGCTGCTGTAGTTTTTGGAGGGGTATGTTTTCTCGTATTTGTCTGATATAAGATTCTAGCTGTTCAGTCCTGTTTTTTGTAACTCTTTGGTGCTTTTCCAGATGTATAAGCTGCTCATGTCAGAGGCGTTAATACAGGACTATGCACCTAAATTTCTCTAGGGGCCACAGTTACTGCAGGCCAACAACTCAAGGGCCAAACATCCATCAATTAAAGTCATTATGTAAATAAACCAAGTATTATAAAGATTTATTTAGTTTATAGTCATTTACGGCTGTTTGGGTTTAAGAGATGAATGAACCAATAGCCCTGCACTAATGCATCCCCATACCATCAAAGAGGCAAGCTTTTTAACTGTGTACTGATAACAGGCTGGATGGTCAGTTTCCTCTTCAGTATGGAGATGAGACCACAAAACATTTTTAAACTTTAACTCAGTGCATTTTAAATTAGCTTTGTTTCAGAGAAAGTGGCAGCTTTTCTGGAAGCTGTTCACATATTGCTTCTTCTCTACATCTTAAGTCGCGTTTTCATTGGCCATGAAAATGCGCAAATTCAAATTTCCAAAATAAATTTGCTTAATAGAAACACGTCAATTTCGAAAAAACTTCCTTTTTTTGACGAAATGGTTTTGTGCTAGGATGAGTTGATTTTTCGGCCGTATCGAAATTGGTTTATTTTGCAAACTGGGAGTCACGTGATCAACAACTGGATGTTTCTACTGGCGAAAAAGACGAAGAAGACGACAACAGGAGGTCGTGGGATGATGATGGTGCGGCATGTTTGGATTCACGATTCATTCTACAATTTCCCAAAAACGCCGCATACGTAGCTGCTCCCAAGCACAAGGGGCTTGTCTCTCGAAAGCCTCGATAAGACGCCGACGTCTCCTTTGATGGCTGATGATGAGCACTAGTGCTGTGGTAGCAATATGAAGATATCTCATGTGTATACATCCATTGCCGCCATGTTTATAATGACTTATCACGAGAACAAACGTATTCATGCGTGATTTTAATAGCATTTCCTACTTAATGGAAACACTGCAGTTGCGAAACTGTGTTTTTTTGCCATTAACAGAATATCGACAAAGTTTTGAGCACATTTGCAATGGAAATGCAGCTATTGAGCTTTAATCAGCGTTCGTTCAGAATCCCTTTTCATTCGTATTCTCTTTTTTTCAGTTGCAAAGAGGATATCTGTCATGGTGTTGGCAGCCTTCTGGTCTACGTCAAAAGCCTGAAGGGGTTAGCAGCCATTAGAGATGCTGTGTGGGACCTTCTGTCCACTGACTCCATCAGTCAGCACTGGAGCAACGTGTGCCAGCAGCTTCTGGGGCGCCCCCTGGCTGTTTGGGATGACTTCCTGCAGGAGCTCTTCCTTCAGCGCCTTCAGGTTGGCTGTTCTCAAGCTGCAGTATTAAAGCATTTGATAGGGTTGAGCAATTGGACGAAAATTAATACACTAATTAATACATTAATACACATTAATACACACATACCCTGTAGAAGTTCTTCTGCAAGATGGGCCACCTTCAACTCATGACCTCAAGCCTGATCTGACCCATTTTTCTCTAATTCACACCTTTATGCATATGTGAGCAAAACATTTATCTTGTCAACCAGGCAAACAAAAACTTAAACTGTTCAGCAATGAGGGAAGTGAGCTTAATCTGCATGTTAATCTAATTTATATAATGGAGCATCTCATGCAGTTTAAAGCCAGAAATATCATACTCTCCAGTTTTAAATTGAGAAAATACCATAAACAGAAGTACAGTTGCTTTGTTAATTTAGTTTTTTTTTAACTCTAATTTATTTTATTTTTACTTTTTGGATAATTTTGGTGCTCATTTCAAATAGTTTTTCTATTGCTACCTAGCTGCACCGTAGTGTGGCTTTATTATCATCCAGCTTTTTGGTGAAGCCCAGGTCTGAGGTTGGATGGCACAGCCCTCCTTAGCCAGTCATCGTCCTTCACATGAAGACTTGTTATTTCTTCAGAAATTACTTCATGTACATTTTGTAATGTTCCAATAGTTTCCTCTTTCTATTCCCAAAGGCCATCACCAAAGAAGAAACTGAAGCCATTGCGGCGAGTTCTGTCCAGCTCTTGACTTCAGCTGTAACAGATCTGGAGGGTCAGAATGTCAGGTCGCCCTCTGGTACCAATCCCAGCTCTAGCTGCGAGGCTCTCTATGAGGCCGATGTAGCCTCATTTTTATGGTCCGAGACGCCAGGGGACCTGTTGAGCGACGCAGCTTGGGTCAGTGTGGCCCAGCGGGGTCAGCAGCAGCAAAGGAGTGGCCTGGCGATGAAGACGCAGGCTCTTACACCCTGTGTTCAGAGCTTCTGCGCCTCTTTAGATGCAAAGCTGAAAACCCGACTTGATGACCTCCAGTACTACCTTCCCTCCCAAGACACAGGTAGGGCCGGTGATTTATTTATTTCTGGTCTTTAACAGAGGGGTACCAACAATTTTGTTCACGTCTGTAATGTACAAAAGATATAAAAATCTTCACACCTGTTAAAAATGTTATCTTTGTGTTGTAAAAAAAAAAACCCATGATAAATCATTCCCCAACATGTGGCATATTCACACGGGATAACTGAATCCTGAAATTTTCCTGAAATTTACAGACCTCTCCCGAATGTGATACTGAAGCCTGGTTAGTTGATGCAGTGAACACGGCGAGGCTGTGTACACGGCGCATCATTTAAACAGTTTGTTCATCAAGCTTTCGCTCTCTTATTTACATTTTATCAGTTATAAAGTGTTCTGCTATATGTCCTTTTGGAGAACACTACAACAACATAAGCGCCAAGTATAAACACCTCCACAGCTGGCGAGGGTGTGTGAGTACACAAAGCGCGAGCCTGCCCTGCACTACGGCCACAGCTCAACGCTCAGTGTCAGCCGGAAGGTTTCAAACAGAAAAATTAATTATTCTTACCGCACAGTGAGCCACTGTTTGCATCTGATTTTACTCCTTCAGCCTTTTTTTTTTTCAATGTCACACGTAACAGGTTGGGTTTTGCAGGCCTGGAACCCAAAAGGTTTTCAATGCACTCCAATCCAGCTTCCATCCTTCACCAAATGTAAAGAAAAATGCATCCAGGAAACAAAGAAAACTCATATTTACATTTGGAATTGAGCCCCTTCCTGTCCAAATCACAGAGAGGCCTATTTGCATCACAGGACCTCGGAGTTCAGTGAAATATTATAGTGTATAGTATAGTATAGTATAGTATAGTATAGTATAGTATAGTATAGTATAGTATAGTATAGTAGGTCATTTGCAGGGGAATTTTTACTTTACAAATTACTGCCATGGCCAATTCACATGGGATTAACAACACAGACAATCTCTGTAATTATTACAAATAACATGGTGTCCCTAAGTAAAACTAATCCCGTCAGACTAGGGCTCTAGACATAAATACAAAATACAACTCACTTGGAAATGTATACAAGTCTCCTAAAAGTCTGTGAGATGTAATCCTGGTCTGATGGACCTGAAGCTGAACATTTGTAAAAAGTTTATTTATGGAACATTTTGAAATGTTCTAGACAGAATCTAGTCCTAAGTCTGTGTGAGGACCTGAAGTACAGATGACCTCACAGTCTGACAGATTTGGTCTTCAACCAGGAGTCGTGGACAGATATTGACAAAATACGGTGTTGTCCTGAGATTAAATCAGAAACTGATTCAACCAGTGATTAGGTTAAGAGTGCACATTTATGCATTCAGCTGAATCCATTATTATTGCTTGCCATAAATGCAAAGTTAGCAAGCAATGATTGTTTTGCCTGTATGTTTGTTTGTAATGTTAGCAAAATATCTCATGATTTTAGATTCACATCTGCAGCTGAGTAACCCTTGAAGTCAAAACAATTGAAGACAACTACCACAGATGGTTGACTTTGGCAAACACAAAAATGACTATATTGAGGTCAAATTCGGTACATAAGTAGCTGAAACTGATCACCAACTCATACCTTGAGTACTAATTAAGTGTCCATCCGTTACAATTTCAGAAAGCAGTAACTTTCACATAGAAATTCTAAAATACACCAAGCTTGGTAAGAGTCATCCATGCTGCATGCCCGACAATACCATGTAGTCATATTACATCATCAAAGCCCCGCCCCCTGACATCAGGAAGTGACTTTTTTTGGTTTGGAAAACTCTATCTTTGACCCTCTTGACCTAATTAGCAACAAATTGTGTCAGAACCCAAATAAGAACTTGATCTCACTTGCTTTCAAGCACAAACACTTTTTAGTCAAGGCGGTGCAGCAAAGTCAGACATCATGCAACACACGATTGGCTCTAAATTCTACATATTTCAGCCAATCTGCACCCAATTCACTGTGGTCGATCCTAATCTATCCCACTACAGGAAGGCAGTCCAATTTTTTGGGGGGGGGTCATGGCCTAATTCCTCCACAGCTCCCCCTACAATTATAAAAAAGTAGCCCCAAGTCATGCTTGGACCTGGAATCATAAAATTTGGTACACATGTGTAATGTCTCAGGATCTAAAAAAAGTCTCTTGGAGTCAAGATCCAATCTCCACTGGAAGTCGGTCGTTTTGGATCAAAGCTGCCAGTTTGTCTCTTTTCCTGCACATGTATCTGAGCTAACGTCCCCTACAGCTTTGAACATGCAGACTTCACATGCTGCATGCTTCTCTCAACACTGACTGGTGGTGGGATGGTGTGGGTGTGGCCGAGTGGCGAATGCTGATGCCTCGCTGTTTGCACACAGTTAGCTCTAAATCACACATGCATGAACAGATCTTCGCCAAATTTGGTGTGCATCATCAAGGTGAAATGCTAAACACTTTGTGTTAGTTTGACAAGATTGATTTAGCTCCGCCCACTTTGCGCACAGTTGGCTATAAATCATGACCTGATCTGCGTGAATTCTATCTTGTTTTTAATTGCAAATGGATCATGTCTTGTTGGAATTGTCTTATATTTTGTCTAAAATGATATGTGAAATTGATGTTGGTGTAAAGATTAAAATAATATTGTTTGTCTGATAGTCTATGAAATTTCTATTTGGAATGAGGTTTGTATAGCCACATCATTATTAGCGCCATGACTTTGTGTAGTTTACATTTTCCAAAGTGAATACTAATAAACGCTATCTCCAATGCTTTGATTGGCAGGATCCGATTCCACCACAGTCACAGTGTCGTCCTCTTTGTCTTCATCATCATCATCAACATCAACGTTGTCCTCTTTTAATCGATTCATGGACTCTCCAGCGGTGGAGGAGGCTTTGCGTGAGGGCTGTGTGGCCTGTGTTCGCCACATCCTGTCCTCGATCCGCTCGCAGCTGGACCCTGTACCTGCCCACCTCAGCTCGGTGCTGTTTATGGCCAGGTTGTGCCAGTCCATGGGTGAACTCTGCCCCAACCTGAAGCATTGCATCCTGGGAAGACAGAGCAGGGTTGAAGCGATAGCAAAGGCGACACCACGGCAGGGCAAAAAGCTGGGCAAATCCAGGGTCACTGCAGAAGTCAGCCCTGCACAGGCAGAGTGGACAGGTCTGAAGGAGGAGCTTCTCAGCTGCAGCATGGAGGCGTACCACATCTGGAGCTCTGCCCTTACTAAAGTCAGAACCTGTCCCCGTCACACTTGTTTCAAATGAGAAATTCAGTTTGTTGTATCTGTTGCTTTTCTGTCCACCAAACGATGTCTGTGTTTGTTGTATGACAGGGTCTAATGGGTAAGTTTGGGGCAGCGCTGCATGCCGAGTCTGCTGGTGCAATTCTGACAACTGCAACAAACTGGGAGGATCTGGAGATCCAAGAAGAAGCTGAATCTGGGAGCAGCGTTACGTCTAATATCCGTCTTCCGGTGCAGGTCAGCAGCTCTCTGATCGGGACTGGATGTGGATAGGAAAGAAAAGGTGCTCTGATTCCATCATAACATATTTATCTTTTATCTCTTCTGTAGCCATCCTGGTTCGTGCAGTCTCTGCTCTTCCAGCTCTGTGTGGAGACGAACAGAGTGGGGGGCCATGCCCTGCCACGGCCCACCCTGCAGGAGCTGCTGCAGGCCTGCCTCACTCAGGCTCTGGACCACTACCACAGTTTCACACAATGGGACCAGACCAATGTAACTAAGTTTGGGTCCACTGAGATTTTAAATCACCAAGTGACTGAAAGATATTTTCTTTTGTTAAAGTTTGTAAGGCTAAAATTGATCAAACGGAATAATGGAGAAGAGTATGAGGAGAATAAGACAAGGCAGCATGAGATCAAGAGAGGAAGGAGTAACAGAAAAGTTACATCAGATCATTAAAGAGTATTTCTCATGTTTTTTATGCTTTCTGGTTCTTTTGTCAGGAAGGAGTCTTCCCACTAACTCAGAACAGAGCTCTGCAGTTGTTGTTTGACCTTCGTTACCTCAGCACCTCACTAAGCAGCAGACTGGAGCAGGACAAGAGCTCCCACTCCCACCAAAACTCCAGGTAAGAATCTAACTTTCACATGCAGCTGTTGCTGTGCAGAGCCTGCAGGGCTGGATCACAGAGAAACACACAGAGGGGAATTAGTCTCATAATAATAATGGTAGGAATGCTACATGTTTGTTTTCCACGTACAAATGTCTGTCTGTGCATGTAGAAAATAACTTTAGAAACTTCAACAAAAAAAGTGAAGAAACATCAAGTTTTACAGACATATTTACTCTCAACCTCCTTTACTTTCAGCCACGCTGGATGCGAGGTTTTATATTTAGTTGTTAAAATTTGAGTCACGTATTTTCTAGATTCCAGGAGATCTGTGATTGGTTGGAAAGATTCATCGACCCCTTTGATCTAGACGTGTTCACGCCCCCACTGAACGCCAACCTCAGCCGCCTGTCACAGAGGACCTCGGTATGTTACAGCTGCACATACGTGGCAACACGTGAACAAAAGAAAAAACGTTCTGATTGTAACTTACAGAAACGTAATGTGATAATCTCTGCTGATGTACATCTGACTCTGTGAGCCTGTACTGTCTGACGATGTGTTCCAGGTGCTGCTGGGCCTGCTCACCGAGCCAGAGAAGCAGTTTACTTCACGGAGCAGCAATGTGAACTCCCAGGAACCTTACAACATCCTACCATTGGCCAGCAGCCAGATCAGGTCAGAGGTCACCATCAGTTAAAGGCCTTTTTTTAAATTCAAATGATTTTAGTTTGGAGAGCTGCATTTAAAATCTGACAGGACTAATAAACTAACTGCTGTCTTAAAATGGCTTCAGTCTATTTTAAGCTTAAATAAATCTGTGCACTGCTGCTACAACCTGGGAGCACTTTCTGCAAGAATTTCATAATATTTAAGCTAAAAAAACAATATAATATAAAAGTGACAGCATTTGCAGGAACTGCTATGAATATTTATAAGATTAGCGTTGTTTTAAAACTGCGTAAATTCACTTTGGTAGTTATCTTGTTGTTTTAGGTTGTAAATATGGTTGGAGCTAGTGTTATGCATCTCAGTTCCGTGGTTAATGAGATTTATGTCTCAATAAGTTGCCAAGAGTTTCATTCTGCATAGACAAGCAGCAAAAAAAACCTGATACAATTCAGCCGTTTATTGTGATGCAATCCAGACTTTGAGATATGATTCACCATGTGATTCAGTTTTGTTTTAAATTACAAGGTTTCAGAAAACACAAATTTCACAATTTCCAGAATAGTGTTAGAAAGGTAGATCAGAGTAAAGATTTGATCAATATTAACACAAGTTAAATTATAGTGGGATGTTTGAGTCATGTTTTCTCCATGTTTCAAACTCACAGCATATATCCCTAATGTTTGAACTGATGAGTGAATAAGTATTAAAATAGGACTAAACTTCGAGGGCTGGGTGATGTGTCTGAAAAACATATAAGTGTTTTATATCTCTCAACATAGATAATTATTGGTTAATTTTAGACAGCATCAGTTTGACTCTTGTCAAATTAAAAATATCTGAAATACTCCCAAAATGGTGACGTGATCTTTCCTCTTTTCTTCACAATTTCCTCTCTAGCTGTTGCACGCATTTTCTCCTTTCACTCGACGCCGTTCGAGTTATGAGGCACGGTGGAGAAACACGAAACTGTTACTGCACGTTACTGCAGGCTTTTAGCTGTTGGGGTGTCATATTGACACCTTTTTTGTTTTTTAGATGCCACATTTCAGTGCAACAGCATCCTAAATCAATAATTAATTGTATATCAACCATACGATGGTGGACAGGTCCAGCAAGCCAGCGCTCTATTGCTCAAATGTGCTGACAAGAGGGAGAAAGAAACCTCGGTTTGCATATTTTAAAATAAAGGGCGAGCATTTTGTTTTTACAGGCATTTGTCATCTATTAACAGCTTGAAGCTTTTATTTTGAAAGTGAATCTAAGCTTTCCCAGTGTTGTTTAGCTAAAAGATCCTAGCTTATTTTATCAGAAAGTTATCAACCGTTAGCAGTTTATAACCAGTGAAATTATCAATATTATATCGGAGGTGTTTTCTATTAATATTGAACCCATGTCCATCACAATATATATCATTATTGATTTATTGCCCAGCTCTATAAAATCCCCTCTGTGGCTGTTTGATGCTCTGCAGGTTCGGGTTGTTGCCTCTCAGCATGTCAAACACACGGAAATCAAAGTCGTCATCTGTGGGAGTGGATCCACCTCAGGCCATGGTGAGTTTCAGCCAGCTTTTTTAACAAGCTTTTTACTTATTTTGACTCTTGCTGCAGTTTGGCTAAGTAAAGTATTGCCTGTTGAACCCTTCTCTCCTCCAGCATTTCTGAGTACAAGACCACCCATCCCCACCAGGCAAGTTCACCAGAGTGACTTTGTGTTTGTTCTCTGGTTGGGGTTTGGATTTCCTGTGTGGAACTGCTTCATTAATTCTCTTTTTAATCATGAATAATTGCTGCTCTTGTACAGTTCAGAATGTTGAGTTTGTTCCTAATAATTTCCTACTTTTGTTAGTAAAGAGGGTTTCTGATCCAGTAGAGCCACTTCAGTGCACAGCAGCTGTGAACCAGGAGAATCTGTAACTGAATGGACCATAATATAGTGGAAGTTTGGAGTCATTTAAATTTAACCAGTCACATTTTACTTTCCTCTTAATAAAACACTTTTCTTTTTGACTTTATTCTGAGCAACCACCAATAATCCATCAGTTTAACTGAGAACTGCTCACAGCTCCTCCTGCTCCAAGGACAAGTTTTTTCTCTATAGTGGAAAGTAATTTAAAGTCCAAATGACTCCAAAAGGAAACTTTTCTAAAATACTCCAACTGTTCTTGGAAGCTCTAGTCATAGTCCAGTGGTCATAATGTTTATGACCATAATGTTTAAAAATGGCGTGTTTGCTTTTAAAAGCTTCTGGTGCATGCTTCTCCTCCAGGAAACAAACAATTAACCTACTAAAGGAATATTTAGGCTATTTTGAATAATTGTAAAGGATATAAAAAAAATCAATATCTTACCTGTTCTAGGTAGCTCTTTGAACAACCTCAGTTTGGAAAACTTGAAGACTGACAAGGTAATGGCTAACCTGAACACATCTAAGACTGTGACTCTGTTGTCTTCAAACCAGCTCCAATCTCCACAATTTTATAAGAGTTCATATAAATTATATTTTATGCCCTTTTTCCCCAATAATGCCATAAAGATTTTTTTCAATTAAAAAATAAAATTTAAGTGTGGGGTATTTCTTTAAACTTATGGCCTTCTAAAGTGTTAGATGTTTTAAAATTATTTAAATATATTTTTTATATGAGATTGCTCTAAAAGATTGACTAATTTGTTGTGGGGGAAAATTAAACAATACTTTTAGGCAGTTATGTAAGGTGGACAATTTTTTCCCCTCTCCTAAGGAACTGTCATAAAGTTAAAGGATGAACTCGGAGCTGATAGCCCTCTGGCGCCATGCTGTATCTCTGGTGTACCTGCAAGAAAAACTCTGGTTTGCCTAGAAATTTAACAGACTTTTGTCTGGGTCTGTTAGGTGCAGCTTTCAATCCCAACCACACTTGATGGTTCTGTAGCCAGTCAGAAATAGGATGGGGGCAGACCTTGGGTTTAGACAAAATTTGCACTCAGATCCAACAAGCGTTCTTTGTGCGGTCAAATGTACACCGAGCATTGGGCTGGGCAGCAAGTTCACAAAGCCAGGGGAAGACACTAAAGTAGACAATAAAAATATAAAGAATAAATGGTGCTGGGCTTGGAAAGAGGAAGGGGTAGTGTAGGGGGGCGGCTGAGGAGACGGTCAGCTGCAGATAACAGCGCAGGCAGGAGGGGGAGGACGGGGGAGAAGAGTGGTGAACTTATTTCTAACTTTATCTGACTTATT
>JARVJO010000096.1:1360190-1370594 GCA_031762555.1 Cynodonichthys magdalenae | reverse complement strand
GATAGATAGATAGATAGATAGATAGATAGATAGATAGATAGATAGATAGATAGATAGATAGATAGATAGATAGATCCAGGCCATCTCCATGGTTAATGAATGATCAAATTAACTCGTTATCTTGAGAAAACACTCCTATTATTTTGTGATAATAACATAATATGTTGTTATCATGACAAAACCATGAAAAGTAATTATATGCAGAAAATGGCCGCTCTCGGCTTCCATAGGTTTATTTAAGTTATAGTATGTTCTATAAAGGCCAGGAAGGAATTTTCTGATCAATATCTACTCTACTTTACATTTACTTTGAAAACGTCAGTATCCCTCCAATTTCATAAACAATTAAATTCTCTGTATCGTATGGTTGCAGTAATGCACACCATTCAGTTTTTTGCCAACCGCCAATAAAATCTATCAAATCCAAGAACAAGAGCCAATCATGTTTAGAGAGAGGCGACCCGAGGCCTGTTCTGCCTTATAACTTTAAATATGTAGAGAACTGAGAATGAATCACTAAAACCCATTTTAAATTCTATTTGTCAAAACAGTGCACAACAAGCTAAGTATGAGCAATTTACATTGTTTTGTTTTGTGGGGCAAATTAATTTAGTTTTGTTTTGCCCTTATGGACCTGCACCTCTAGATTTTGGCAAAAGGCTGTGACCTAGAGTTAGATAAAGTTTACCTTCAGGAGTGCTCTGCATCTTGTTCTTAATCCAAGCTATTATGTCACTCCCTGTTTGGAAACAGAAAAAAATGTAAAACATTAAATAAAATGTTTGTACAAGGGTAGCAAAACAAAACAAAACAAAACAAAACAAAAATTTAGGTAAAAATAAAAGAGCTAGAAACGTGTAAAGGAATGAATGTTCCCAGCTGTGCTTTGTGCCAAAGTTTTATATTAAGATAAAAATTAATGATATGCATATTTTGAGATGTTGTAAATGTTTTCTGCTGCTGCCACACCAAATCCAATTTTAGCTTAGTAATTCGCTGTAGTTCATCAGATATTTTGCTAACAGACAGACATACACACACCTACAGACAAGGTCAAAATCATTTTCACACACATTTTACCTTTCAGTGGCATGTGATAATAAAAACTCTAACTGGACCACGACTGTCCAGTTCTTTTCTTGTTACCAGCTGAGCTCATGTTTACTTGTATTTCAGTCCTGACTTCACTTTGGCTTTTGAAGTAACTCAAATCTGATCCAATTATGAACGGCTTTATTTAGCTGCAGTTAGCAGCTTAAACACCAAAGCAGCTGCCTATAGTTTTCACACAGTCTGTGATTAACAACAATGCTGCAATATTATTACAGATTATTGTGTGGAAAGCATTGTCTTTGTTGCTACATTCATCATTTTTATTATTGGATGCTGCTAAAAAGTGAAAGTAAGAGTCATGATTGTTAGATTTGTGTATGAAGAACCCAGGGAGCAGACAAAAAACCCTCCAGAACTCAGAGGTAAAAGGAAACTAATTTTATTAAGAAAATGAAAATGCTGATGTGGCAGCTAAAAACGTACTTACACAAAACTCTGGGAGAAAATGGGGGGACAAACAGGAGAACTAAACTAACACAGGGAATAAGGAAACATTAGAAAGAAACAAGATATAAAGCACAGAAAATAGACAAACCCAAATCCTTACAGATATGTCTGTGTTCGTGCTTTCAAAACATGAACAACTGGACACATTTTAAATAAACTCTCTAAAACTAATGGTTGGATGTACATGTATGACTGTTTAGCTTTTGGAGTCTACCCAACCTGCCAGTCAACTGACTCTAAAAAAACATAAAAAGAATTATAATTGTCTAGCCTGGTAAAAACCAGTCCCTTGTTCTTCACTTGGCTTTACAGAGGGTCTGTACTCTGCTATTGAGAAACAATTGCTTGCTGGAGGCGTGGATTCTGTTGAAGTTTTCAACAATTAGATCTGATTTTACCCAGCTAACATTTGGTCGTGACATACGTAGTGCGCCAGCTCAACCGTGAAGGAAGCTAAGCAAAGAAGCTAAACAGAAATTGCTCTGTAAACAACCATATCCTACTGGGAAGAGAGAAGTACCGAGCCGAACAAGGTGGCTGTAAATGAGTGCTGCAGTCTTTGTGAGACATATTTTATTTAATTTGGAAGCCTTGTCAACAAGGACTGGCTTCATTCAGGCAGACTCACAGTTCTAAAACAGCGCAGAAAATTGACGTCCTTCACAACTCCTCCTTCTGTTCGCTGACTGGCCTGATTGAAATTCTACTGGAGAAATCCTTGTCAGTGGGAGAAATCTCAGACGGAGCAGTGAAGGGAAATTAGAATCGAGCCGAATTGGGTAAGAAGGCAGTGGCCAGGCTAATAACTGTGAGTTTTAATTAGCTAAACTTTAGTGTGGTAGTAACAGACATAAATTAATTATGGTAATATCAATAAAATAAAAATTTGTAACGTAAAATATGTGATTGCAAAAATATTCATCCCTGTTAAACTGACTGTTCTATTTCAACTCAGAGAGAAGATTTTTGAGAAGTACAAGTAAAAGATGTTCAAGGTCCTAAACATCCCCAGAAGTTCTGTTAAATCCATCATCAAAACAATAGAAGGAATGCAGGATGTGTAAATCTAACAAGAGCAGATCGTCCTCACAAACTGAGTGACGAAGTGCAAAATGAAGAGGAAGAGGCCCCCCAAGTCATCTGAGACCACCCTGAAGGATTTACAAGTATGGGGGAGACTGTGCATACAGCAAGTGCTGCCCATTTTCTTCACCCATCTAAACTATATGAGAGAGTATCAAAAATAAGCCACTGTTGAAGAAAACTCATATTACAGTTTTTCTCAGTTGTAAATGGTAAATGGTCTGCAGCTATGTAGCACAACAGCTTTACAACACAACACTCTATGTTTGTCTACACAGCTAATCTATGTCAATCATTCACTAGAGACTAGTCAGTGCTTTAAATCACATTCATACACTGATGGGACACACACCAGAGGCAGTGGATTCAGTGTCTTGCTCAGGGACACGTGACTAAAAAGCAGTGGAATTGAACCCCCAACTCTCAGAGTTCAGGACAGTGTAGGAAACAGCAGAAAATTGTACAGTATAATTTGCATGGATGGACCAAAGCATTTGCAGCATGTTCAAACTGTTTTCTAAATGGTTTATAAACTATAGTGACTGAAAATTTTGCCATTAAGTGCTTAGAATAAACTCTGTCAGTTAGCAAAATATCACATAATCCACTGGTTAGATTTTAATTAAACTTTTAGAAAGTAGATGTAAATTTACAATTTTTGAATCAATCTAATTCATGATGGCTCACCCAACTAATTACCATCAGCCAACACAAAAAGGAATTTAACTCAACCACGTTTACAAACAATGAGCTAAAACTTGATGGGGTAGTAGCCGAGAGCAGAGACGTGCACAGATAGAGGTCAGGTGGCTCTTGAGCACCTGCCCTCTTACCTCTGGAGCATGAAGTTCCCCTGTTAAATTTTTTTAACAGTGCACCTGTGGCTCATGGTTGCACTTATGTATCAAAAAGACTGGCCTAAATTATACCAACTAAAACCGAGTTGAGTAAAAAAAATTAAAAGTTGGTTTACACTTACTCAACCTAGTTGAGTGGAAATCGTTAACGTAACTTGATTAAGTAAATCTAACACATCTTTTTTTTGAGTGTATGCATGATAATGTGCAAGAGAGAAAATAATCTGTGATTTTAAAGAATCTAGGTTTTTTTGTGTGTCTCTTTTATTTCTTGCTGTTTTGCTGTGGACCTTATATATCACGGACCCTCTTGCTGCCCATGAGCCATTTTGTTCAGGGGGAGGCAGGAGGAGGCAGGAGGGTCAATGCCACTTGCTTTTACCTCGGTTAAAATTTTTTGTCCTTTTTTAAAAGCTTTTGCTTTTTCCTTGTGGACTCTGGGATAGATCAATGATCAGATAGCACATGTATTGATTTCTTTTAATTTTTGTGTTTTGTGTTTAGACAATAGCAAAACTATATATAATGTAACCATAGTGAAACCCTTAAAATAATTTGTAAGAACTGTGAAACTGACTAAGATATGGTGATTTTTGTGTTAAGATTGCTTAGTCTAATGGTGGCCATCTTCAATTGAGACGACTCTAAAAGGTAATTATAGGGGTGCACCGATTCCAGTCTTCTTGCCGATCTCCGATTTTCGACCTTTAAAAAGTCTGACCTGCCGATTCCTGTTAAGGCCGATACCGATTTTTTAAATAGCTGACACTCTCAGATGTTATAAAGTCACAATAAAACTTCAATGTTCAAATGTTATTTTACTGAAATACTTTGAACAAAACCCTTGAAACAATACAAACTTGTTTTAACTGGATATTAGGTAGTGCTCACAGCAGAGCAAAAGAGGATAGTGGCTGATTTTCAGATCCTTGCAGAGGTAAAAAAGCCAATCTTTTCCGTCGATCTTATCTAAGGATCGGCCGATCTCCGATTTCCCAAAAGTAAGGAAATCGGCACAGATTTATCGATGCACCCCTAGTACATTAGTTGTAGATGTTCATCTGATAATTACTTTCTAGTAATAACAATACATTTTATTTGTTAGCAAGACACCTGAGGACACTTTACAAAATTAAAAACACAAAGATAAAAACAATACAAAATTACAATAAAAATACAAAATTCAAAACTAGAAGAAATGGCTCAGAATGGAGAGTGAGAAGGTTCATTTGAACAAATGAGTTGTGATTTGAAGGTAGAGAGTCAAAATCACAGATGTTTTTCTGATAGTTTCATTAATATGAGACATTTGCTAACAGACAAGCAGACAAACATTGACCTGGGCAGAAACATTACACCCTTTTGATTGATGATGAGCAATAATAACAACTATGCTGGACTGTACAAATGTAAATGTATTGCCAAGCCTTGTTAGTGTGTTACTCTCACCAGCGACAGCATGTGGGATGGTGGTGACGTTGAGTTTCTGCACTGAGCCTTTCACTCCGTTCTTTGGATCATGCATTTCCACCACAATGGCCTCCAGCTTGAAGCAGACAGACAACAGACAATCATGCAAACCTGATCGTTCAGGGAATAAAACTCACATAAAGACTCAAACATCAACACCTTAGTCAGAAAAATTGATGAAACTTATAGAACCAAATGTTGCAGACTCGTGAACTTTAATTCAAATTCAATAAGGTCTGGTTAAAAATGCATTTTAAGCTAAAGTCCTAATTATTCTTAGTGAACTCATTGTTGTGTTCTTAGTGACAGATATGCTAGTTCTTCACTGAAAACCAGAAGTTTATGGTAAAAAGGCACATTTACTTTGTTACAGTAAGTTATTTTTTTCAGGATTTGTAATTTTACCAAGTATTTCTTTAAATAGTAACTTTTACTTTCATTTCATTACATTGAAAACCTAAAAATTATACTTTTACTTATTACTTTAAAATGTAACAACTACTTACACATTACAAATTTAAACATGATCAAACTCATCATGAAAGGAGTTGTTTATGTACTCAAAAAAATAAATTGTTGAATTTACTTAATCAAATTAAGTCAACTGGTTCCACTAAACCGAGTTAAGAAAATGTAAAGCAGTTTACTCGTTTTCTTTAAAAAGAAAAATATGTAAATTGCTCAATTTAAATTGCTTTACTTTAAAAGCAAAACAGAATTGAAAAGCGTTTCCCAGTGTGAAACGAAATAAATAATATTTGAAACAGGGAAAACTGACAAAACATACTAATGGCTTGCCATAGAGGCTGTCAAAATATTACATTGTCACGGTTTCCTGAAAGTTTGGAACCAGACTAAAGAACTCAAAAAGCAAATCTAAAACAACAAGGATCAGCTGGGTGGGGTATAGGAGCAGAGCAACAGAGGGAGAGAAACACTGAGGATTTGAACTCACAAAAAAGATAAATAAAACTCACAGACTCAAATATAGTAAAACACAAAGGGATGAAGAAGTAAACTCAATACACATACATGATACTCCATACTGGCACCAAACATTGCTCTGCTGTGGTCTATAATGAGTGAAACTGCAGAGTTTCCCCCAACACAGCTGATTTGAATTAGAACAGGCAGTATTTTTTGTCTGTTTTTCTGAATCAATCTTGTTTTGGTTGGTGGAGAGTGTTGGATAGCATCTTTCTTTACTTATTTTCTATCAGGACTGTTAGCAAGATGCAGTTACATCTAATTAAATTGGGAACCAGCTCTGAGAGTGGTGGTCTGATTAATGTCCTCAATAACAATTTGCTAAATTTATCTTTTAGCTATTTGCAACTTAGCATTTTATTAACTCAGTTACAGCTATTCAGAGTTCACATTGCATTTACAGTAAACATTGTTTTTTTTTCTTTGTTTTTTTTGTTTTACAGACTCACAAACTTTATGAATTTTAGTTTACAGAGTTTGTAAAGCCTTGTTTTGCCGCTTAACTCTTTGCACCACATTGACATGACTGCAGGCAGCAAAGCTAATAAGATTTAAGGTGGAGTTACAGATTATTTTAAGAGAGCTTGTGCTTATCTACTGGCAAACACATTCTGTCCAATCCCTGTGGAAATACACTTCCGATTCTTACATGTAGGCTTAATCATCAAATATGATGTCCTGTTGGGAAATCTAACAGCATAAACTACAAAAGAAGCAAGGTGCCATGCAGACTGTAGTAAAAAACATTGCCGTCACCCACCTTTCTGAGGCAGTGCATACGAGAGCGAAAGTGTTGTCCCCGGTTTGGACGAGTTGTTCTGATGGTCATATCTGCAGGCTGATGAAGATCAAATGAAACGATGTGTAAATGTAGCTGTGAAATATCTCACATATGACAGGTGTAGCTGCAGACACACAGGTATGTGCACACAGACGATGTTAATACACTCCTCCTGTGTGAGGATTACAGGACAGGAGGACAAAGTTCGATTTATCTGCCAATTGGCTGAAGGAAATCCCTCAGTGATTCTACTGAAACACCTGCTAGCAGTTTCTGTGAGAAAAGGAGTTTAAAAGTCTGTGCTGGCTTCAGCCATAGTAAATGTATTATTGCCCACCACAATAATGTTTTTACTTGTCTGTGTTCAGTTGTCAAATATCATGAATCAGCAGACAGATTTTATTGAAACACAAAAAGTAATCTTTGGATATGTGTCTACAAGTTATTAACTTGATGGCTGCCACAGTGAGCTGACCTTAGCCTACCCTACACAATATTGGCTATAACTTAGTCAGTTTTACAGATCTTGAATTGGACTGACTCCAAAATTTATTCTGTTGAATATGTCCATCTTGTACTGAGCCCCTAAAGGGACATTGACTGAAAAAAAAAATACTATCTCATGCACGAGTTAGTAAGTCGTGCCCACCAGATAGTATCTCGTGCCCACCAGTTATTAAGTCGTGTCCATCAGATAGTATCTCGTGTGCACCACTTAGGTGTGCAACTGGGCACGACTTACTAACTGGTGTGCACAAGATAGTATTTTTTTTAATTTTTCATTCAATGTCCATTTAGGGGCTCAGTAATCTTGTGATTACTTTCTCTTTGAAAGTTTAATAACATCTTATTCAGTGGTTTATTAAATATTTTTTTCTAACAGGCAGACAAATGAACACAAAAACATTATCGCCCATTTTTTTGACAGTGGTCAATACAAGCATCAAATTAAAAACATTTGACATAAAATCAATCATTATTTTTTATTGAATGTTGTCATAACTGCCCGACACTAAAGATCAGCTCTTAGAGGTGATGCTGCAGAAAAATCCGACCCACCCAAACACTGATGCTGGCGCGCGCTCATCAGGCGGCTCCTCTGATTTATGCTGCGTTCAATATTGGCTCGTTGAATTTGTAGGCCTGAAACTAAGCTTGTGACAAAAAAAAATGGTGTTGCATGACTGACGCTACTTGTACTCATTTAGTAGTCCGAAACATATGTTTATAACCATTTATCAAAAAACATTTGTTGGAAGAAATAACTGGAAACACCATTTTTTAGCATTAAATATATTCAAACAATGGAGGTGTTAAATTGAATGTTCAACATTTTTACACGGCATATTTTAAGAGAACTCTAGGCTTGACAAATTCTTGACAAATGCTTTTCTCCCATTTCGTGCAAAATGCGTTAGCTTTTTTGTGTAACAACCGAGCACAGCAATAATCTGGTTAAATTAAACATTTTACCGCGGATTCCCACGACACGTGAAGGCAGCAGGGGTCTGGGTGAGCTCAGCCTTCCTCGCTGCTGTATCGATAAAATTGTTTCAAAGATGGCGGACTTCCTGCCGTCCCGCTCCATTTTATCTGTATGTTTTCCTAACTGTGTCCTTACAAACGGCGAGGTTGAGCAGCTGCGGAAGTCGAAGGAGATAGATAAGTGTATTCATAAAGATAAGTTTTACGTTAAAAGGCTAGTAAAGATCTTACTACTTGGAGCGGGCGAGAGCGGCAAGTCCACTTTCCTCAAACAGATGCGTATTATCCATGGGCAGGACTTCGATCAGAAGGCCAAAGAAGAATTCAAAGCTACAATTTTTAGTAATGTTATTAAAGGTAAGGATGGAGCAAAAGCTTGTTTGTTTAGTGTGGTGATGCTGGTTTATCCGGACTCGTGTACTGGTCGTTTACTGGTCGGGTGAAAGTACATTATGTGTAGAGCCACGCTATCTGCGATTATTGTGGGGAACTTTTTTGTGTTCGACACTGCTGTGATAATTAAACAGCCGAAAAACGCCGATGCTATTTGTGTATACACCCAGTATCTCACTGGGTTGCGACTGCTAGAGATTAGTTGACAAAAAGCACTCGTGAAGGGTTTTCAAAATGCTCGTAGAGGTTCTCAAATTCCTGGCATGAGTCGCAGAGGCGTGCAATCTTATTGTTGTCACTTGAAGTTTGTGTTTAATAATGTGCAACAAAATAGTCAGCATTCGCAGTTGCGTCTTGAACACGTCTCAAACCCATCTCAATTTTGTCACAGGTGTCTTCAATTCGTCCCAAGAGCTTTATTATGACACCTGCATGGGAACTCTCCTGTGACAGGAACTATGGAGCTAAAAGAGTCTCACTTTTCCTAAAGGCGCACTTGTGGTGGGGATGTTGGCATTTCATCAGCAGCTGCTGCCATTTTCTTCCTAAATTGCTGTGACTGGATAATGTGCGGATGCACTAAGCGTTCGCTTGTTATTTGCTCCTGTTTTGTTATTTTTACGAATTATAATAAACCATGCTGACATCAGGTAGTTCGCTACAGACCCATTTTCGAGTTTCATTTCTGTCAATGCGTTTTGAAGACCCACTTAATTGAAAATAGGATCAAACACAATAATCTGAGTTTTTCTAGTGACCCTTTAAATAGGTAAGCTTACGTTATTTTATCTGTCTTTATTCCAAATCTGATTATGATCTGAAATGTTGAAGTAGTAATCCCATGTGTGTTGTCTTAATACTCCTCTTCATCACGTGACACATTTCATATGCTGTCATTGGTTGAACGTAGGGATGCACAGATCCACAATTTTTCACTTCTGATCCGATATCTGAATTTTTGATATTGTCCGATACTGTTCAGATACCATAGCTCTGTTTGCGTCGCAGAAACAGTAACAGAGGGGCCATATTTTTCCAATTCGTCTGAGCAAACATTATCGATTAATATAATGGAACACATTTTAATCTAATAAACCATTATTTGACAATTATTTGCATCCCTAATTCAAACACTAAAACTGTATAAAGTAAACGCTAAGCACCAAAAAATATAGTTCAATCCAAAAAAGGTGAATATCACAGATTTCATTACTCACTCCGCTCTCCAGATCGCCACCAAACTTCATTCCACTTTCGCGTCTTTTTCTTTCTCTTGCTTCAGCATTTTGGCTCTTGACAAATATTTCATGCATCAGTCATAAAATAAGAGATGATTGTTCATTCAGATCGAGATCAGGCTGAGACTGATGGAGAGTTTTATCCAGTCTGTCGGCATGTTTCCTGGTGCCTCACGCTCTGCTTGCACTGCGGTAGCAACACGTTGAAAATGACGATCATTTACAGAAAAAAAAGTGTCGGATATTCTTTATCATAACTTTGGTTTTACTCAACCAATCAACATAATTTAAAAAGTGGTGTATAATTCAAAATCTCTACTTTTAAACACACTGAGTCATGTTGTGGTGAAAAGTTGGGTTAGCTACAGAGCTGCTACCCTGCTAGCTAGCTGCAAACTGTTGAGTGGATTTCCTGAACGGAGGGGTCTCATTACTCATTAGGCGCTTTTCCACTTGTACGTCCGGCTCCACTTGGTTCTCTTCGGGTCGGCTCTACTCGGCTCCAGTTGGTTTTCCACAGTAACTAGTGTCCCCGCTCTGTGGGCGGTAA
>JARVJO010000096.1:1336088-1355937 GCA_031762555.1 Cynodonichthys magdalenae | reverse complement strand
AATTCATTGTGGTAATGTCTAGAACCAAAATTTGAAAAATGTTGTCTCTGTCCAAATATATATGGACCTAACTGTATATCTCTTCCTGGTTACACCCCTGAAGGTGGAAACTTTTACATCAGACTTCAGAACGTAACTAATTTTTGTTTAGGCTAAAGACGGAACACAGGATAACACACACTCCAACCCATTCTCTGTTGGCAGAAACAAAAGACTGCAATGATCAGAAAGTGTACAAATACAAAACAGCATCTAACATTTAGTAAATCATTTACAAAATTTCCTTCAATGTCATCCCTGTTTTTTTGTCTGTATTCTGACACTTTCAGGTGCTGATGGAAGACCGACAAACAAACCGGCTGAGTGAGTCCCTCAACATCTTTGAGACCATTGTAAACAACAGGGTGTTCAGCAACGTCTCCATCATCCTGTTTCTAAACAAGACAGACCTGCTGGAGGACAAAGTGAAGCAGGTTTCCATTAAGGACTACTTCCCAGAGTTCTCCGGTGACCCCACCTTTCTGTCAGACGTCCAGTGCTTTCTCGTGGAATGTTTCCGCAAGAAGCGCCGCGAACAGCAGGTAAAACCGCTGTATCACCACTTCACGACAGCCATCAACACAGAGAACATCCGGCTGGTGTTCCGCGACGTCAAGGACACCATCCTGCACGACAACCTCAAGCAGCTGATGCTGCAGTGAGCGACTGGATCAAACTGGGGCAGGGAGGGGTGAGGAGGGGTGGGTCCAGGCAGACAGAAATGGGCATCACAGTGCCTTTTTCCTAATGGCAGCCTCATCTTTGGAGCGGCCAGTCACCTCCTTCCTTAATATAGACCTTTTGAACTCAGACTGTATATTAAAGCCACCACTACTACAGCCATCCCCCCACCACGCTCTGCCTTACTGAGTTTTTGTTCACTCTGACTGTTTAGAGCAACTGTGACTGAGAGCTGCAGCTTTATTCTGACTCATCAAACCACTGTAAAAAAATGCAAAGCCTGGTTTATAGTTCATGAAATGTCAGAAATTGTCTCGCTGATGTGGTTACATGACACAAATTGCTTCTCGCATCGTCTTGTGGACCAACCCCTGACAACTACTTCTTGCAAGAAATGTGCCAACTATTGTGTGATTGGTCAGACCATCATGGATGTGTTTGTGAAAAGTAACCGCAGTATGTGGATCTCATTGCAGTTTGCTGAGGATCAGCTGGCTGGGGATGTTAGAAAATACAGCTGTCTTTACCACTGTTCTAGCAGCGTTTATAAAATTAGTCAAAACTTTGTGCATGGATGAGAGAGCACATAATCACAGGTGGATCTTCGTGGCTCTACTGTCTGAGACAGAGGCTCCTCCCCCAGGTAGCCATGTCTGTGTTGTTAGGAAGTGCGCCATGGCAGGGCAGTGTAAACACATTCCCACACTGTTTTTCAGATATGGTAGCGGTTTCTTTACATTTTTACAAAGTAGCAAATCTAGATTAACAGATTTTCCATATTTTTCTCCTCTGAACATCCACTCTGCCAAACATGCTGCTGGGGTGTTGCTGTTTGCGTGCTCTGCAGAGGGAGGTCAATGGGAGAACTTATCAGGATTTCTCCCCCACAGTTTGCCTTTGAGTATAAAATTATCCATGTGAAAAAGTCTCCGTCGTGTCAGCGAGATCTGATGTCTTACATCTTATGGAATACAACCAGACCTGTAAAACCACCATTCTCTGTCTCCCCCATTTATACTTCCCCTAAAGCAAGTATGTCACTGGGCTGCCACTGTTGTCATGTTGTCATTTAATTCTGACTGTTTGTGATTGCTATTCGTGCATCTGTGTTTAGAGTGGCCAGTTTTTGAAAACTGATTTATTTCTATGTGCATGACTTGCATCTCTATTGTAGACCATGCACAGTATTTAGTTGCAGACTTCTGCCAACACTGAACCTGCCTCAGCCTCCTTTGTGCTCACTTCGGCAGCCACCCGCATTTATGATTTAATGTACCCTTAAAAAATGAAGACTTAGACCAGGGTTTTTTTTGTTTGTTTTTTGTAATTATTTATCCTTGGTGTAGATCTGGACATTTGAGGCTGTAGCCTCAGATGTTTTCAACTCATAATGCGAGCTACTGTGCGTGTCAAAATACAGTTTTGATCGGACCATGAGGACTCTATTATGAATGGGCATTTTAGGTAAAAACATTTTAAAACGTACTGATAATTGAGATTTTAGAATATTTAACCCTCCACCACCACATCTGTCCAGTTTTCTGGCCTCTTCTAATCCCTCTAATCTTGTCCAGTTACCAGCTGTGGCCTTAAACATAGGACCAAATTGCAGTGATTTATGCTTCTCACACTGTCTGCCTTTTCGGTCTTATTCTCCTGCAGGGCTAAATAATAAAACACAAGTTTGAGCACAACAAGAAGACTCCAAGTGCAGAAAAATGTGTCTTAATGGTGCAATTTGCAGCAGAATAGTCTCTGCTGCTCAGTTGTGGAAATGGAGAACCCCTGTAAACGTTTCAAAAAATTTTCTTGCGTTCCCCACAAATTGTTGGCCAGCTAGTTTCCAGCAGTCGCAGTCCAGTGAGATACCAGCTTAACTTCCTTTATTGTACCTTCCTGTATGCTCCTAGCCACACCTTTTGGTTTCAACTGCTTCTCTGACCAGTGTTTGTGAGGGAGGGGATTGTTTTAAATGGGCTAAGCTGCCAACAGGTGTCAACAAATGTTAAACCCTGTGCCTTTTTTTGTAAAACACACTTGGTTTTGTTTCATGTTTGCTCACAAACACACAGATAGGAACTCCTCTTTCTAAGTCCACTTCTAGTTTGTTTCTAATCTATGAACTTACTGTATGTACCTATGCATTCTTTAATTTATGTATTTTTGAAGTTTACACTTCAGGACTTGTGACTTCTGATGGACACTGTTACAGTTTATTTAAAGTGGGGGAGAACTGACAGAAGCCCTGTGTTAAAACCTGAGATGTATTTGGCCTTCTCTCGGGGCTCAGTATTAATCACTTCTCTGTAATTTGAAGCCAACAGAGCTGCTATGACCATGCCCTGACACATTTGAAAGGTTTTTCTCTGCCAGAAGTCTCCTCAAGCTTCAAAAGCAAAATAAAAATGTAGTCATCCTTAAAGGTGAACAAATGTTTCCATGATGATCTGGACTGAAATGCCCCAAGTTCTTCCTGGTAGTAAAAGATTTTGTTAACTGGACAGCTTTGCTTTCATACTTGCCAGTAATTAACATTGTTTTGCCTCGGTTTGGGCCATATGACGGGCACAGAGCTGCAGCAATCTGGAAATAAAAAAAATCAGAACATACTTTCATAAGTATCTTTATTTCTAGTTCAAATTTTGTTTTTGTATTTGTCAGTGGAAAGAGACAATTGCATCAAACAGTACATCTGCTTAAGATCTTAAATCATCAATTTTCTTAGAGGAAAAGGTTGAATCAAGAAAGGTAAGTTTATTGTTAATATTAGATATTTAATTTGCAACCTGAACAAAATTTCAAGACTTGGGGAAAGCCCAAATAATTTTTTTTCTTCTGACAATATTTACTGTAGTCAGAAGTGGTGATTATGAGGCACAAAAAATGTCTCAATTTTTTCTCTGTCCTGAAGAGTAATGGTAATACCAAGAGGATAATGGCTTCCTGTTTTATTCACACTTCAGTCTTTGAGGAAAAAATAAGATTAAACTTTAGTTTTAATTTACTCTAATAATGCAAAAATGTTATTTGAAGCTGCGAGCTAAACTCTGAGCTGAATCATCTACAGCATGTAGCCTTAAAATATTGTCCATCCTGAAAGAACTCCTGAAAATTTGAACTTTTCTACTTGTTTTAGATCTGAATTGACTTTATGAACTAGAGGTTCTGTGGGGTCCTTTAGTCTCCTGCAGACGTGATGGTAGATTATTTGTCCAGGTTGAAGATGGTCACATCCAAGCCGTATTCAATCCTTAAGTTTTTTATCACTTCAAGTGTGTAATAAAGTAAAAGTGGTGCGGCTGTCCTGTCTGGAATTCCTTTGAATTTTCGAAACGGTACCTTCCATACATCTGTAATTTGAAACAAAAGGGACTTTGCTGCCAGCCTGTTTGTTACTGATAAACCTCACATTGTTGTATAGAGTATTGGATCGGATATATATTCAATTGTTAACACAGTATTTATAGGGCCAAAAGAGGTTTCCAGAAGATCTTTTTTAATTACCTTCAGTTTAGACATCTTAACTGTTGGACAAACTTTTCATTAGTTGGCATAAGTTGTTAAAAATGTTATAGTGTGACAGGGTCTTTATGTATTTCTTGCAGAGGCACTAATAACCAGTGTCACCCACTGTACACAGTTGGATCTTGGATTCTGTGGTGTGAAGCGTACGTTTTTCAACAAGTGATTCAGAGCACACAGATACCTGGTTCCACTGGTCCATGCTAACACATGCTAATGTGACTTATCAGCTGTTTCTGTGCACTTTAACCCATAGTGTGTTAGTGGGTTGTTTTGGACCCAGTGAGGTCATTTTTAAATTTTACTTATTTTTTGCAATATCTTTATAATGAAAAGTACGGAAGAGAATTAGGGCCACTGAAAAAGTAAAAAAGGAATTCTGACTTTAATCTCAGAATTCTGAGATTAAAGTCAGAATTACTTTTTTTGTTTTTCAATGGCCCTAATCTTCTGCCGTAGAAAAGTTCTTATTTCATATTCCAGGTATTTCTCAAAAAACATGTTTCTGATTTCATGCAATTAAAAAAAATTTATCTTTTATACATTTTAAGAAATTGCATTTTTTTTCAGTTACTACCACACGCTTCCATAAGTGGATCAAAGATAACTTGCATTTGTTCTTATGGAACTTCATGGGAGCCTTTGTTTCTTATCAGCTGTGACTGTCAGGTATTTATATTTTGCAGAGCATACACACTGAATTTTAAGGGCCACTCCTGAATAACATTTTACACAGATCTCATACATGTAAGTATCTTAAATCTTACATCACAGTGGATGTGTAAGTTTTTCATACCTGGTGGGGCTGATTTTTGACCGTTATCCCCGTACTGTACACAGCCTTGTGAGGAAACACTGGTAAGAACTGTGTATATCAACAAATGTCAACTCATTTATAAAACAAAAACATGTTCAGATGCCTTTGCAGCCAGAAAACAGTAGTCATGTTTCTGTGTATTTAGTTGAGATTCAGTACTTTGTTGTTTAAAGCTGCAGCTGATGACCTCAGGAGTTAGAAGCCCGACGTCACTGTCATCATTTCTGGTTTGCTCAGCAACTGGTGTGGATTGTCTCAGACGAAGCAATCCTGCTTGGTGCCAAATTCATAACCACATATGAAGTCCAGCATGACAGTAGTCGACGAGCCTCCCTCATGTCCTCACACAGCTCAAAATGTAAGGGAGCGACTTGTTCATGCCCACTTCAACAACCGGAGTCTACAGCCTGCCTATATTTGCTTCACACGGCTTTAAGCTTTGTTTAAACCTAGACCTTAATCAGCCTGTTTTTCTTTGTGAAACAAGTCCTTTCCAACAGCCATTGAGGAAGAGAACATTGCTCAAAGTAACAGCAAGACTGGACTGGGAGACTCCCAGTCCACTTTCTCTTGGCTTTTGTAGGCTTTGTAACTTAAAGTCACATTAAGCAAAACTACTACTAGTCATGCTTTCCAGTCTGCAAATAAATGTTTACGTGCTCAACACATGGTTCAAGTGACAGCACACTTTTGCGTGTAAATTCACAGCACCAGCTGACTTAGCATGAGAACTACAGACTCAGCATATTTGTACAGTGCAGTACATTCATTGTAAAGAGCAGTTGTGGTCTGTGTAAACATAGATTTTTCACCTGAATCATCATTTAAAAAAACTGTTTTCAGCAGATGTGTTCGTGTGAACGAGGTTTAAGGGATAGCCTAGCTACCATGCAGAGAAAACTTGTTTCAACCACCTGTATTGTTCCTCCTCAGTCTGAAGCTTGACCATCAACCAGACCGCTTACTGCCCTAAAATGTAAACCTTCCCATTTAGTTTTATGTATGTCCTCATACATGATACACAAACTAATTGTCAGCTAAACAAAGTTGCATTTTTCTTGTTGACATTACAAATAATATAAAGATGGAGTATATTCCAATTACAGGGCATCACTCTACTCCCCAGTAAGGTCTATTCAGGGATACTGCAGAAAAGTCCAATCAATGGTCCAACCTCAGAAATGTGAGTTGAGTTCCGGCCTTTGAACACTGGACCAGCTCTTCATCCTCCCTAGGCTACATGGGGGAAGGGGATTGGGGGTCCGATTGTCATTCAGTCCCTATACATCTAGTGTTTGTTCACATTGCTAGCCCCTTCATGGTGGGAGCTGAACTTGTCCAGGGATACCCATTATCAATTCTGTTCATAACTTTCATGGACAGAATTTCAGCCAGAGGGCAGAGAAAGTCTAGTCTGGTGGCCTCAGGATTTAGTTTTTGCCATTTGCAGATAATATGGTCTTGTTGAAGCCATCATGGTACAAACATCTCACTGGAGGGGTTCACAGCCAAGTGAGAAAGGTTAAAATGATCAACTTATCCAAAACAGGTCCATGGTCCTCAATCAGAAAAAAGGTGTATTCCTCTCTGGTTTGCTGTGAAAACTCTGAAAACACTGATTCCTTAATCAGACTTGGAAAACACAAGCATCATTTTAAACTTTTCAGGAACCCTTGTAAATAACCCATCAACCCAAACCTGAAAAAACACACAAGGTAATCAGCGTGGAGCGTTTTTGTTTTTAATAGAAAACAATTACAGAATGAAAGTGGTACATCACCTAATAGAAAGGAACCTCTCTGGCACTTAATTAAAAAAGTATAAAAAACAAACAATAAATATAACAAACATTTAAATAATATGGAAAATTCTAAACTTCAAGTGACTACAGGTGCGACTCGGGACTTCATGTGGAGTCTCTCATGGTTTGCATACATACACACGACCATGTTTAAATCCACACTGATATTTATGTTGTCTCAGATTAACAAAACAAACTGAAACAATATCTGCAGTATGATTGCTTTACAGTTTGACTGACGTGCATCTCTGCAATGCAGATAAGAGGACAGCACCTTTATCCAAACATGGGGCAGAATCCAACATCCTCTGTTATCACAGAATACAGATTCTATAAACCAAACTGCTGCATTATTGCTTCTGGTACAATCATCACATCTGGAGCCAAATACAAGCAGCAAGAATTAATTACCATTTAGGAAACAATCAGATTTTAAAACTGCTTTATCTAGCTCAGCTTGGGTCAAGGTCTCACAGGAAAAAGTAATAGCTTTAATTCTTCAAGTCAGGGGTTCCCAAAGTGTGTGTGTGTGTGTGTGTGTGTGGGGTGGGTAGCCGCACTGAATGAGAAAAATAAATAAATTAATGCTTTGACAATGCTGGCTGAATGGACATGTTTGTGATGGAGCTCCTATATAAACACAAAGAAGTCAGGATTAAAGCTGTCATTTCTGCTCAACCTTTAAATTTTTCCTCTCAGGAAGCTGTTCATGTTTTTTAAACCCATTCTGCACATAGTGTGTTTTATGAAAATGATTTGATAGCAACGTTGATTATTGTCACAAAGTAAAAAAAAAAGAAACTGTTACACTTAAAATAATGACCCTATGAGGGTAGTTTGTTCTTTTATTTAAAAGAGGTTGTAGTTTGTGAAATAAACTGCAGCAGAACTTAAAAACAAAATATATGTGTCTAGCTGGAAACTGTGTGCCTGGGGGTGAGTGGGTGGAGGTTTATAAAGCATGAAGAGTTTGGAATCCACTGTTTTAAGTAAACGTTGCAGATATTTTTTGTGCAGGTGGACAGTTTTCCCACAAACACATTTCATTTTTTTTAAACATGGTTAAAACAAATTCAGCACTTGGATTTTGAAAGTTGATTCAGAAACTTTCATGTCTGCAAAAACCATATTGTAACCCCCATTCTTGTTGCTTATGACATCCACCCTCTGCACTAGTCTGCTGTGATCGTGGTCCACAAGTCCAGGGGTCCACAGCCCCAGTAGACTATTGCAGACTTGTTCTTTTGGTGCTCTGTGAATTACTTTATTAGAAGTTCTATTAGCTGTGACCCTGCTGGAATAGAACATTGTGACATTGTCGGGCAGACAGGCGTGAGAATGTGCTTCAGCACAGACGAGTCTTTGGTCTCGGAGCAGAGATGATTTTCTTCCTGTGAAGAAGTGGACTTTTCAAGTTTGTGCACAATTAAATGAGGGAATGACACCTGAGATTTGGATCTAGCGGCAGGTAATGTCAGAGACACTGCAGCTTCACGCAGCTCGTGCAGAACTCCAGGTTTTATCTTCTTTGATGTGGTCAGACTCAAATAACTGAGGTGTTGTTCTGATCTTCAACCTGTGGAACTGTACTGTCCTCCGCCAAGTCTACTTCCAAAAAGTCCAGCTGGTCGCTGTTATGAGACATTTTCTCCTCTTTGTCAGCGTTTTTGCTTTTATCTTGATTTCTGATCCATCTTTGGCACATTATGGGCTTAACCAGGCCGACCATAGCCAGGCAGACTGCACTCACCCCTATGCCTGCTGCACATGAGTAAAAAGCAGCACCGTAGTTCTGTGTGACATCTACCAACACACCTGGAACAAAGGATGGGAGTTGTTATGATCTACAGAGAGCTTTACCAATAATCAAAAGCAGAACTAAACTAAAGGAACTGAGATTCTTACCACTTAGTGGGGGTCCAGCCAGTCCAGCAAAACTCTGGATGAAGACGTAGACTCCCACACATGAGGGCATCCTCTGGATCCCCACCACTTCCTCCTCGGCCAGAAGAGGAATGTGTGTGGAGCCTACAGTGCCCAATAAAAAGCCGTATAGAGTACAGCAGACCACCAGGCCCCAGAACTCCCACACCATAGTGAAAGCCACCAGAACGAGGCCCAGCAGGACCACACACCCCAGAAGCACCACGGTTTTCTTGCAGCGGACTTTGTTTAACACAACTCCAATTGATAAGCGACCGAAGATTTCAGCAACTGCCATCACAGAAAGCATGTATGAGGCCATGGTGGGCTCCACGCCTCGACTCTTACTTAGTTCGATGACGTAAAGCTGTGGCGCAAAAAAGCCCAGAGTGGCAAACAGGCCGAAGAGTGAGTACCATATGAAGGCATAGTCTTTAAGCGCTGAGAAGTCCAGGAGTTTGGGGGTGGAGAGCTGGCGAGGACCCGCCTCTACCTCTGTCACTTTCACATCAAGACAGTCTATGGATGAGGATTTCTCCCACTCCACTAGAGATTTAGCCTCTGGTTCTACATTCCTCAGGTCTTCATCAGACCCTGAGAGTGATGTGACACCTGAGTCCCCAGACCCTCTGGAGATTCCTGAACTGATGGAGGTTTGAGTTTGTTCATTCTCTAGTTCATAAACGCTCTGAATCTGCTTCAGAGAGACAGAGTCTGATTGGCTGTCCTCCTTTACAGCCTCTGGCTGGATGCTGATTGGACAAAGGAGGAGGCCACAGCCAATCACAGAAGCCTGAATGACCCCAAGTACGACAAGACAGTAGCGCCAACCAATGTCTTCCTTCAGTCTGGTGAAGGCTGTGGAGAGAAGTTGAAGCTCATTATTCTTCTGTTTTACAAACTTTGACTCTATATTGATAAAACAGTTTTAACACAAAAGAAGGCTACCTCTACACTGCTTAATAGTAAACAATAAAGTCTAATGCAATCGACACACTGCCCAACATGCTAGAGTTTTAAATTAGAATCGTTTTCTGTTAAGAAAGTATGGCATTATAGATGATTTGGCAAAATCTTTAAGTAACAATGTGATCAATCAACTGGCAGACATGTACAGCCTGTATTGCTAACAAGCTGAATGAATATATATGTTTAACATATATATTTATATATATCTCATATGTTCCATAATATCCATAACTTGTCCCTTGCTCTTACATAGGTTATAAATAACTTATACAAGCGTATGACAGCCTTTTTTGACATAAGCAGAGCTTCTGTGCCACATTATTGTAACTTTTGTCGAACTTGCGCAAAGCATGCTGGACTGTATTTTTACGATGGTGGCTGTGATAGGCCTTGTCACACATTTTACACAACTTATGCAAAATTTGCTGGTGTAAGTTGCATAAGCTGGGTGTAAGTTTTCAATAAGGTGCCAGCATGCTGATGTACAGTATGTATTACAGATCTTATTGTTCCATATGCTCCTAACAGAGCACTTCGCTCTCAGACTGCAGGTTTACTTTAGAGTTTCTAAAAGTAGAACGAGAGGAAGAGAATTCAGTTATCAAGCTGTCTACTTTTAAGTCAAGACTGAAGACTTCCCTTTTTGATAAATCCTATAGTTAGGGTGGTTTCCTGCTGGAGGACAAACTTGCCACATTTCCTCACTCTGCTGCTGTCTTTAGTCACTCTCCTCTACATATTTGTGTTTTCTTTGTCCCCTTTATGTTTGTCTGCATCTCTTTCCTGTCCCACAAACCCAGCCGGTCAAGGCAGATGGACACATGTCCTGGGCCTGGTTCTGCTGGAGGTTTCTTCCTGTTAAAAGGGAGTTTTTTCTTTCCACTGTTGCCAATGTGCTGCTCAGGATGGGAGACTAAAGGCTGAGTTATAAGCCCCTTTCATAAGACAGCTCAGTCTGGGTCTGATGCGTGTTCTGTCCTCCCCCGAGCATTCAGAAAAAACACGAAGGCGGAGAGGCGAGTAAAATTAGCCCACCTCTGATGCGGGCTAGTTTTTTTTTTAAAAACCCATTAAGTGGTTTATGAGGTATTTTACTAAAATGTAAACCACCACAAGAAAAAACATCAACGGCCACCTTGTCTTTTGGTAGCAGGAGATAATTAACAGAATTTAGATGTGAAGATTTCATTTAATGTTTTTTTAATTTGTATATTATTATAAATAAAAGTAATGATAAGATTAATATGACTCTGTGACACTTACCAGGTGCAAATGCAAATATGGCAAAAGATTCTCCTGAAGAAGCAATGGAGGTAACGAGAGCTCTCCGTCTGGAAAAGTACTGGGCTAAGTTGGTGACTGTTGGGAGGAAGGAGAGGCAGAAGCCGAGTCCTGTAGAAAGAGGAGAAAAGAAGGGGACATGACAGCCACTGGTCCGCATGGTAGAAACACAGCATGGCTATGTGGGGTGGATCAAAGTGTCAAGCAGTCGGGTCACGCCCTTGTCAAAGGTAGCAGGGGGCTTGAGATGACACAGGTTTGCTACGGCTGCTGCTGAAAGACAAAATGTATGTAAAGACAAAAAAAGACAAGGGGAGAGAGAAGAAGTTGTCAAGTTAGCTGCATTCCACTTCACAGGAAGACATGGTTTTCATGATGGGAAAGCTAGCAGTGCCTTCTGTTTGGAAAAAACAAACGGACAAGTTAATGTGCTGATAAAACCGACTCTTATCTGGTCTTTTTTATTCTATAATCTTACTCAGTAATCTATAATTTCCTTCTCTTCAGCACCACAACTTTTGATCTGAATGGAATTCAGTGGTGTATTTTTTGTATTTTATTTTATATATTTCTGCTCAAGTTTGTCCTGCTGTCAGTGTCATGTCAGACATTCCTAAACCCTGTATCTGAGAGGACTGGGACTAGTTCAGGAATGACATCCATAAGGGAGTCTCAAAAATGTCTTGAAATTTTTTGCAGTGGTTCTAAAAACCCTCATAAAAAAACTCACAATCTTGAATTTTGAAAATGTTAAAAAACTGGACGTATTTTCTCTTAAAATACAGTATTTGTATCTTGAACCCATTTGATTTGGTTTCTGTAATTTTAGGGCTGTATTTTGACACTATCATGTGAGCTCTACAGAAAACACATCCAGGGGCTCACTGAACAAAAGTAGAAGAAGGGATTTTTTGGTGTAATCCTGGATGAAACCTTGATTCGGTTGCACAAAAGTTTCTGTGGTAACTAGTTCTCTGAAACTAACCTGGTTTAAAGTGGAGCTTAATTAATTTGTTAATGTTTCTGAGCAATCACTTTACCGCAAAAATTGTCCATTTAACCAAGTCTTACAGTCATTTCCAGCCAAAAAAAAATCTTGTTTCGAGACTGATCTACTAAACAAAAGCAGAAAGTGTTAAATTATTAATCCGGTTACCCTGGAAATTTTTCCTTATTTAAAGTCTTACCAAGTGAATTAGACTTACTGCACAGACAGATTATTTCACTTTATTTGAGAAGATTCAGACTATAATCTATCATTTTTTTACTTAATTTTAGATGGTTAATTTTAGCAGTGTTTGATGAAAAATCAGTGTGTTTCATACAATTATTTGATGTTCTTATGAACATATCTGCCTCGTTTGTTTTACTTTGGATTAAAATAGCACAGAATAAAGCCAGAACAGCTAAACCATGTTTGAAAGAGGTTCTTCACCTGTCATTGGAACAAAAAAAACTGATTTTGTTGTTGACACTGATAGAAGTCCCTTAAGTTCTTATAAAATAAACAAAGTAGGTGTCTGCAGGAGGAAAGCAGTCACTCTATCAATAACAAATCAAAATGACACACAAAGCTACTAACAGACAGAATAGATGAGCTGTTAGGTGTGCCTGTGAGTTTCTAGTACCTGAGACAATGCCAAGAGTGATGTACATCTCAATGATGGAGCTGGTGAAGGCAGATGTGATCATTCCAAGACTTATGAGGAAGCCCCCCATCATCACTACTGGGCGAGAGCCAAAGCGGTTGCTCAGTGTTGTTGCCAAAGGAGCTGAAATAAAGAACAGTAATCCCAAATTATTTTGTGTGAGTCTTGGGCGACTTTAATGCTGACAACCCCAATAAGCTTGATTTGACCTGTATTTTTCATGCTAATGCAACATTTAACCAGGTAGCAAAAGCTCATACCAGACACTAATGATATTGCCAAAAATACTAAAGGTCACAGAGTAGGAATTGCAGATTAGAAAGGTAGGAAAGAAAAAAAAAAAAAAATCCTCAAAGCAATTTTTTTACAAATATTATCGCCATCACAAGATTTTCTAATATCGTGCAGGTCTTTGTAGTTTCTTTAGTGTTTTTTGAGATCTAACTCTGCATTGTCTCTGTTATTTTAAACATTCATAAATCAAAATATTCAGTTTGATCAAGAATAGTGTGCTCTGACACCTGTTTTTTGTAAGTTTTACATTTTTTAAAAAGTTAAATTAGATTAAAAAATAAAATCCCAGATGTATTGTAGGGTAAATTAATCGATTTAATTGATTCATTCGAATTTGCCATTTATAAAGATTTAATTTTGGGAAAATCTGGATTTTTTCCCCACCAGTGCACTCTTTGTGCTTCTGTAGTTCAGAGGTCACCCCACCTGTTCCTCAAGACGCTTGTTACACGACATGACAATATGGCAGAGAGCAAAGAGGATCTACTTCCCAAAAACTCTGTTTCTTCAGTTATCTGGAACTGGTTAGGTTTGAAACCTCAGACTTGGAGCAACTATCACCTCACTGCAAAATCAGTTTGAGGGCTCCTGCCACAAAAAGCAGGAGTACAACAAATTTGTTTCAACACCTGAAACAGAGACACTCCATAAGTGGGAAACAAAATCGATTAAAATCGAAAATCGAATTTGGGATGAAAAAAAACGTAGATTTGTTTTTTGGGCCATATCGTCCAGCCCTAGCTACTGTTTATGTCAGTTTTAGGTTATCATCTGTTATGCTATATTTTAGAGGCCTTTTTGATCATTTTAGTTTCTAGCTCCTATTCTGATATTTTTAGCTACTTTTATGGTCATTAAAGCCTCTCTGCTTATTTAAACTAACAACACACTTTTAGTTTCTTTAGCAAATTTCAGCAAAGTCATTCAGTTCAGCATTCTTGCTGTATTTTCACAGAATTTGCATTTTAATTTTCTAGTAGTTAATTAACTTCCCCAAATATTTATGTTTTTTTTGTCTGTAATAACACAACTTGTAATTAGTCCAAAGAAAAGATTTTCAATGAAAGAAGAGAAATAACTTGGTGACTGACCAGTAAATGCAAAGATGAACACAGAAATAGAGATGACCCAGGAGACACGACTGTTGCTCTCCTGAAACTCTTCCATCAGATCCTGGAGGAAGATGCCCAGAGTCTTGATGACTCCATACGTGTTGACCTCCACCAAGAAAAAGGCCACAGCCACAACCCAGCCCCAGCCACCCTCTGGCACCTCCGGGTAAACTTTTGGGCCCAAACAGTGTGGGACTCTGGGAATCCTCATGGCTAAAACAGGCCCCCTGGTGGGAGAAAACAACATGTCAGTGATTTGATAGGAAAAAAAACAAAAAAAAACTAGAAGCACTCAAAGAGCACATACTTTTGCCAAGACCCCTGGACCACTCACGCAGTAACATACCCATTGCAGAATAATTCAATTTCAAATCATCGAAACGCATAATATTTACCATGATAATCAGACCAACAGTTGTTAAGAAATCCTTTAAAAAAATGTCCTGGATCTGGATGGAAAAAACTGCATTTTCTTCCATCTGGTTTGCCTCCATCAGTGACATGCAAAATCCTCATTTCAACAGAGCTGTCTGAACCACCTTTTCACCTGTCATCATTTGAGCATGTGATCTTAATAGATCGCATACAACACGCTCACTTTTAGGACGGGCTTTGGGCTGACTCAGCATTCTCACTGCCCTCAGTATCTCTGGTGCCATGTAGATAGGAGTGATGGATGATGTAACAGTCTGGCCTGTGAATAATTCATGGTAACTGTCTGACTTCAGCAATAAAGTTTGTACTGGAGGGACAAACTGTACACGAGGATTGCCCCTTGTTAACACTGTTGTTTAAGATTAAGAAGCTTAAACTTACCTAAATATCTAACTATTTTTTTCAAATGACTCTTTCTAGCCTTGAAATTGAAAACTTGAATACATTGTGGATAGTGTCAATAATGTCACAAACTTATTAGAAAACCTGTTGAGACATTTTGTCTTGTCACATTAAAAAAGTGAGTATGTTCATTCATGCTCACTTTATACACACTATTTGATAGTTATGTGCTTATCTTTACCGTTTTTAGGCAAGGTTAGTGTTAGATGTCAGGGATACATGTCAGCAGTTAAGATTGGCATACAGTGTTAGCGTTATTGCAACCCTTAGCATACATTCAAACTACAGAAGTTATAATTAATAATACATTAGTAGATTAAATCAATGATGGCAGAGTGGGTTATGAAACGTAGCCAATATGATTACGAGGAGACTCGTAGCAGGTGACTTATTTTTGCTCCCACAAAATGCGATAAATACAGTATTGACCAAAACTGTAAAAGTATAGAGAGGTAAAAGTCCAAATTAATTCAGGGCCAAAAAATGAACTCATAACTTTAATAAGTTTCACCAACATTATTTACAAAGTTCTACTGAGAAACTTGATGGAATTTTAGTAAACAGTGCTCAAATGAACGGCAATCATCTTTGATATTACTTGTGTTTTGTGGAGATGAGGCTTGTCGACCTGCCTGCCGCACAATTGAATTTAAATGTATCACAACTGATACTGTTACTGCAACATTAATCAATAGTTACACTTGCATATTTTCCTATTATTGAGCCCTAAACTAAAGTAGCAGTAAAAGTAATGAGTTTTAAAAACTAACAAATTTTTAAATATTTTCTGTTTCAGCATATTAAGACTTACTTTTGATGTAACATATTTATTTAAACCATGTACATAATTATAACCTACTAAATGTTGAACTGATTAATACAAAGCTGAAGTTGGTTTCTGATTGCATAATCATTTCAATGAAATATCTAAAGGGTGATTCCACTTACTTTTTTAATAACTTCAGCATCTTTAATCTGCTTTATTTTTTACTAAAAACTAAGATACTTAGACACTTCAAACCTGGACTGGATTATTCTACACTAATAGTAGAATATTTAAAATCAATATGGTGATTTCTGAAACCTTAACTGGATTTGTGAAACTTCAATACGGGGCGATTACTGCACTTTTGCATCTGGATCACACTAAAACTGGTCCAGATGTAAAACTACAACACTTATGCTCTTCAAACCTGGAGTAGATTATTCTACAATTAGAATATTTAAAATTTAGTGTGTGATTTGTGAAACCTTTTTACAATATGAAGGAATTCAGACCAAAGCATTACAGTTCTATGTTATTGATATAAAGTGAATTATTTAACCATATGTCTCCAGTGGTGAAAAGGTGAAGTAACAGCAAATAATGCAAATTTGAGAGATGGGGAGTTCAGTTCTAGTGTGGTCCAGATGCATAAAAAGTGCTGAAAATGCCTTTTATTGAAGTCAGTCATCAAATATAGGTTTCCCAAATCACAAACTTGGTTTTAAATAGTTTGCTATCAGTGTAGAATAATATTGTTCAGGTTTGAAGTGTCAAAGCATTTTTATTTTTAAACTACGGCAGATTAAAAATGCTGAATGTAGAAAAAAATCTAGGTTGCCCTTTAGCCATTTCCCGAATCGGAAGCTGCAATAAAGTTCAGCTCCGTGCCTCCGTCTGATACATTTAGCTTTAAATACCTCTGGACATAAACTGTATATGTCTGTGATTTAATAAATAGTTGTTTTCTGTTGCGTTTCTTTTTAATAATTTAATTTGAGAAAGAAAGTGATTCTCTCATCTGCTGGAGACATCCGCACTGCAGTGGTCCGGATTCCCACCCACCAGCATCCCAGCAGTTAGTTTATCCAGCTTTAATAACTAACAGTTATTACCCATTTACTCACCGGCAGAGGACAAAACGAGGATGAAAAGGCAAGCTTTGGAAGATACCGATTCGTTGTGCTATATTTTGTCGTCTTTTGAAAGTATATTGAAAGATAAGGCTAAATATTCCTTTGGCTAAACAGAAATGTAATTAAAGCTCTGCGTTTGATGCTTCTGAGCCGTTTTAATGCCTAAACTAAGCCGAGTAGAAACCTCCCCGATCTACAGTGCTTCTACCATGAGCATGCTTTTGTCTTCAGTCCTGCCCTGCCTGTTTCAGCAGCTCTTTACCGGCTCAAGCCGGTCTTCAAACGCGGACACGCGGCTTCCTGAACGCGCGGCGCTTTCTGACGTCAAATCAACCACGTGCCGCGCGCAGCTGCCGGGTGTACTGTACATACCAAGCGTGTTCCCTCCGGTAGAAGGATCTTAGACACAGGGCCGGCCCTAGGCATTTGGGGGCCGTAGGCATACCTCTGAGACCCTACTTTGGAGATGGTAAAATATACACAAAATCAAATGCTGTAGAAACCATATGCATTAAACTTTACCTTAACACATTATAGTTTACTGCAAATTGAGCATA
The DNA here is from genome assembly GCA_031762555.1 of Cynodonichthys magdalenae. Lineage (NCBI taxonomy): Eukaryota > Metazoa > Chordata > Actinopteri > Cyprinodontiformes > Rivulidae > Cynodonichthys > Cynodonichthys magdalenae. The sequence goes on along the minus strand of JARVJO010000096.1, from coordinate 1,338,556 downwards.
CATGCTGAAAATGCTGTATGAATGTGTTTAGATGGGTAAAGTAGGATCCCATACAGCAAAAGTTGTCTGGGCCAGTTCTTGGCCTGATGTATGAGAACATTTGGCCCGCATCCGTAAAACGGACCCGGCCCGGTGTCTTTTTGTCCAACGGGCCGGTACTTGCCCGGATGCGGATCTGGATCGGATCTGGGCCGGAGGTGGGCCAGAAGTGCTACTAAACTACTGCATTTGGCCCAGATACAAACACCTCATTTCATTTTTAGACGGATTTGGCCCAGATGCGGCCCAGATGCGGCCCAGATATGGTTCAAACCCACAATACAGATGTGTACAACAGGTCTAAAATACAGCAGACACAAAATATCCACACAATTTGTTGCTTAAAAACAGCTTATTACTAAACAAAACAAATTCAACAATGTTAAATAGTTAAAATTGATAACAATGATAACATAAGAACTTAATAATAAAAGAAACTCCAGTCACCAGAGGTATGCATCATAAATACCATGTTCTGCTTCTTAAGGAGCATTTCAGTGTCATTCAGCCAGTTTAAGTCAGTCACAGCCAAAGAAAGCAACGTCCTCACTCATCTGTGATTTATCTTCAAACACAGGGCAGCAGTAGATTCACCTCAGCACTTTGTAGATGCCAGGTTTCCTCATTTCCAGCAACATTAGGATGTGGAGGTGAGAATGTGGAGGTCAAAAGCCTAAAAAAAGCACAAAAACAACAAATATTATAACTTACATTACTAAACCAGGCAATACCAAAAAACAAAACTAAAAAAAAATAATCAGCCTTAACTCACTTGTGCATGTAGTCATCTGGAGGCTCTCAACACATTTAGTGAAGCATGAGTTGATTCAGTGAGGCCTAGGTCAGAAGATATGGACATCAGATGAATAAAATTATAGAATTATATCATACAGTTCACAATGTATGAAGGACCGAAACTGAATTAGAAATAAGAGCCGAAATATATAAAAGGGCCAATAAATAAACAAATACACTTAAAAAGCACCAATTAAATTAAAAAAGGAGAACTTAACTTTATTTTTCCAGCTTAGTTCCAATAAATTTTACATTTTAGCATATGATTTTTATTTTGTTTAAAAAATTGTTTTTTTTGTTTTCCCTTTTATTTCAACAAGCATTTGTGTCTTTTAAATGTTTATATTGATTACTTTTTTTTCCCCCACCAGTCTTTTTATTTCCATGTGTTGATTTTAAATTTTTCTGTCTCCTGCTTATGCATTTCTGCCTCATTATGGCTTCTTTCCTTTATTTTAAACTACACTTTAAACTTAAAGCTAAACTGAGGCAGCAGCAGCACAGTAGATCTGTACATGGCTCCTGCTCCTTCCTCTCTGTTAACCAAGGGGAGAGGAGCTGACCCAAGAAGGACCACCCACCTTATTTGCATAATGAGGCAGAAAAGTAAAAGTAGGAGACAGAGAAATGTAAAAACACATGGAAATAAAAACTTGTTAGAAAAATATTACAAAAACAATTGAATATAAACCTTAAGATACAAAAATGCATGTACAAGTACAAGGAAAAACAAAAAAACACATTTTTAAAAACAGTAAAATTTTAATTATGTTCTAAAATATATAATTTATTGGAACTAAGCTGGAAACGTAAATATGATGGTCAAATAAATTATAAAACATGAGGTAAAGTTCTTCTTTTTAAATTTATTGGTGCATTTTGAGTGTATTTGTGACCCATCACATCAAAGTGAGGATTAAGTCGAATTTGGTCAAAATGAGCTAATCACATTTTCAGATTTGTGGCTTTAAAAGATACATTTTGATACTTGGATCATCCTGATATCTTAAGTGGGTCCAGAGATATGACTTAATTTGTCTTGTTGGTTACGATAATACATTAATGATTAGTCTGAATCCTAATTGTTTACAATTTTAATAAGAATTTTTTATTTTACTTAAAAGAGGAAACCTCAAATAGTATTTTAATATTGAAATTTCCCAGCTGGAAAGAAAAAAAATATTTGCTGCCTCACAGGGAAAATCTCAAAATTTTAATGTGTTTTTCATCAAAATCAGGTGTTCTGTTGCTAATGGTCAAAGAAGTTATTGAAAAAAATTTTGGGAATAATTTTACAGACAATTCAATCAATCACTGATAAAGCATTTATTTATTATATTTTGATAAAATGCAATTTTTGCAAACATTGTACTCAAAACACTATATCTGCCTTTTTCTCCACGTTCCACTTTTAGACTTAATCCTTGTTTCGATGTGATGGATCACATTTATTTATCTATTGGTCCATTTATATATTTCTGCTTTTATTTCTAATTATGTCAGGGTGGTTCTTTATGACATTGAGCATACCATTCAAGGGAAAACAAAAACTAAAGTAGTCAGCACTTACCTGTTATGGGAATGGCCTCACAGGTATTTCTTCTATGTACCATTGGATTCTGTAGCTTTTGGTC
>JARVJO010000096.1:1263181-1275373 GCA_031762555.1 Cynodonichthys magdalenae | reverse complement strand
AGCTTGTTATATCTTACACATTTTATATATAACTCAATTTTATCCAGTATAACTAATATAATGATCAAACAAACAAACTACAATAGTTTGAAAATTGGATAAATACAGATGTGAAATGGCTCTTTTTAAAGAGGGACGAGGAAGATAAGGAGGTCTGGGCTAAAGCCCCTGATGTTTCAAGAGCCTAAAAACGCCCCTGAGCGATAGAGATAAAAAGATTGCTGAACTTGAACATAAAGTTGATGATCTGAAAGACTATGCAAGACGGGATGACTTGGTAGTTTCTGGACTTGAAGTTAAACACCGGACTTATGCAAAAGTCATAGCGAAAGAAAACACGACAGAGTATTCTTCTCAAGAGGAACTGCTAACATCGGAACAACAGGTCACGACTTTTCTGCAGATCAAGGACATTAACATCAAGCATGATGACATTTCAGTCTGCTATACCTTGCCTACTAAATCAGACAAATTAAAACCATCCATAGTTATCAGATTTATCAGAAGAAAATCCAGAAACAATTTAATAACACAAGCAAGAAAACTGAAAGAAACAAATGTCTACATAAATTAACATCTAACAAAAAAAATGGAATTATCGCACGTGAGGCAAGGTTGTTAAAAAAACAGAAAAAATTTAAATAAATATAAAAACAATGAACTTCAAGATTTGGAAGGATTCAGATAAATTAAAATGAGACAAACCACAAATTTAAAAGCTGCTTCAACTTAGTACTAATTAATTAATAAAATAAACAGATGATAGGATATACATTTAAACATGACAACAAATGATGACTCTGAAGACATTTATTGAGGTTTGTTTGCTTACTGATTTTAAAAGTACTACACATTCTGTAGTTTTTTCTTAGGTGAATATTGATATATTTTATAAACTATTGTGTGATTATTTTAATGATTAAAATTATGATTTTATGTACAGTACATGCTGCTCTGGGTGGCTATAACACTATGGCCGCACAGGGCAGTGGGTGCATTTAAGTTTAGATACAACCCTGAAAACACTCACAACACAAAATAAAAGCTGGTTTAACATGAGGTTGCAGGAAAAATGTCTGACTTGAAGGGATAGGATGCCTCAAGTGATGTAAGAAAATAGGTGGGGTCAGGTCTTACAAAAGTTGTTAAAACTCTGAGCATTTTCTGTCTCGTGGCCGACTGGAGAAATAAACTCTCTCGGTCCAGCGCTGACTGTGTGGTGGTATGAATCTCTTTACATTCAAACATTCAAGTATTTGGTGACCTTTCTATCTGGTTGTGAACACGTAATGAAGTAAACGAACACTTTTAATATCTTTTCAACTCAGAGATCTTTCCATTAATCAACGACTATGAATATTATAATGAAGAGCAATTTAAAAATATTAATATAGCAAATGGAGGTATTCCTATTATACATATTCACATTTTAATAGTAGAAGCATAAATGCAAATTTAGATTATTTAAAACAGTTAAATAGAAACTTCACAATCGTGGCACTTTCAGAAACGTGGCTTAATGATTCAAACATAGATATTATTCATATTAAGGGTTATGAATTAAAAAACAGAAGCAATAAAAGGGGTGATGGAGCCACTCTACTTGTTAATAAGGAAATAAAATGTCAAATAATTCATAAAATGTTCAAGATGATGGATAGTGTTATGGAAATAATAACAATTATAATAATAAGAATTAAAAAAAACATAATAGTAAGTTGTGTATATCGATCACCAGAATCAAACATTGAGCTATTCATTGATAAAATTATTAACGTCCTTGAAGGGAGTTGTAATAAAACAGTTTTTTTGCGTGGTGATTTCAATATAGACGTGGGAAATAAAATTGACTCAAATAATATTGGTGCATTTATAAATTCAATACACAAACCAATACAATTCTATACTTTAAACCATTATCCATGGATATCAAAATCCACCAGAATCACAACTCAGTGCTACACTAATTGATAATAGTTTTACTAATTTAACATGTGTATAATAAGTGGTATTTTGACAACTGATATAAGTGACCACTTACCAGTTTTCAGGATTTATAAAAGTAATCAATACAGTACAAAGGCATTTTCAATTAAGAAAAGAACAATAAATACATCAAAATAGGTTTTGTATAAATTAAAGGATGATCTGAGTAAACAAAACTGGAGAGAGATGTTGATGATGTAAACAGAGCTTATGATGTTTTCATGAATATTTTAGGAGCTCTGTATGAAAAGAATTGTGTGCAAAACAATTACAATAAGACAATACTATTGACAAACCATGGATGACAAAAGGATTGAGAAATGCTTGTAAAAAATTACTTGTATTCATGTTTCTTGAAGTTGAGAACAGAAGAATCAGAAGAAAAGTACAAGAAGTATAAAAACAAGTTGGTATGGATTATCAGAAAGCATAAGAAGAAATATTACAGTCATTTATTAGACAAAAGTAAAAATGATATGAGGGCAACATGGCGAGTAATGAATGGTGTTTTGAAAAATATGGCAAAACCAGGTGTTTCACAATATTTTGTTAAGGATGACAATGAAATCTATGAGTATAATGAAATTGTAAATGAATTTAATAATTATTTTATGACTGTTGGCCCAACTCTTGCTTCTAAAATACCAAATGTAAATAATAGTGTGACTCATACAGTGATGGGTTGTACCAACAGTTTATTCCTCGATGGAACAGACAAAGAAGAAATAATGAATATGGTAAAAAAAAAAATTTGCTGACAAAAAAATCAAAAGAATAGATGGACATGGACATCATGATTGTGAAGAAATAATGAGATATGTTATTGAACCGTTTACATACATATGTAATTTATCATTTTCGACAGGGATATTTCCTGACAGCATGAAAGTAGCAAAGGTAAACCCTCTCTACAAGAATGGTGAGAAATTTATGTTTAACAACTATAGACCTATATCCTTGTTGCCTCAATTCTTGAAAATTTTGGAAAAAATTGTTTGTAACCAGATTGGATTGATTCATTGATAAACAAACACAATGTTTTGAGTGATAATCAATATGGCTTTAGAGCTAACAATTCAACATCAATGGCTCTCATGGATTTGATAGAACAAATAACGACAGCTGTTGATCAAAGACAAATTTGTGTTAGTTTTTATGTAGATTTAAAGAAAGCTTTTTATACTATTGATCACAGCATTCTTTTTGAGAAATTTAACAAATATGGCATGAGAGGTCCAGTATTACAGTGGGTATCAAGTTATTTGACAAACAGGAAACAGTTTGCTCAACAAAATAAGATCTGAATTTGGTGATATTACATGTGGAGTTCCACAGGGTTCTGTGCTTGGATCAAAGTTGTTTCTGGTAAATCTGTCGGGCTTGTTTTGTTTGCAGATGACACTATATTTTTTTTGTTTGGGTAAAGATTCAGAACAAATGTTGGAAATGATGCAAACAGAATTTGTAAACATACAAACTTGGTTTAAGCTTAATATATTATCACTAAATTTAAACAAAACAAATATGATATTTAGTAATAAGAACTATTTGAGTAGTAAGTAAGAAAAAAAACGGTCGATGTTTCATTTAAAGTTGATGGTGTTGAGATTTGTAGAGTCTGTGAGGTGAAGTTTTTGGGTGATATTATTGATGAAAACATGACCTGGAAATCTCATTTAAATTAAGAACAAAAAAGCTAAATCTATTGTAGTACTATATAAAGTAAAGGAATTATTTAATGATAAAGCACTGTTTATATTATATAATGCAATAATTGTCCCACATTTGATTTATTGTATTGAGGTTTGGGGGAAAGCATGTAAAGCATTTAGAAATTCTATTTTTATTTTGCAAAAAAGAGTCATAAGAATTATCACCTGAAAACATTACAATCACCCATCAAATGTATTATTTCATCAATTGAAATTGAAGTTTTGTGAGTTGGTTGATTATATGGTTTTGCTAGTTTCATATAGGGCTCATAAAAACACATTATCTTTGAACATTCAATCTAATTTCATTAAGAGGGAAAGTATTTATAATCTTAAAGGATTTGAAATATTTGTTAAACCTAAAATACAAACAAACTTGAAATAGAAATGTACGTCAGTTCAAGGAGTAAGGCTGTGGAAAAACATGGCTAACGATTATAAAAATGCTGATTCGATTAATTTATTTGGAAGAATGGTTAAATTTGATTTGTAGAGGAGACATGAAATTACATAATAGGCAGTCATACAAGCTGCTGTTTGTGTAATTTAATTTTTTTTTTGCTGATCATTAGGGTGTGAAATCATTATATATATATTATTTTCAGTTATTTTTTAATCAAATGGGGTCAGACATAAGATTTTTTTCTTCTTACTGCTCCCTTTCATTTAATGATATTGTGTTTATGTTGTGTTGAAATTTGTTTTGTTTTTAATTCAATTAAATACACATTTAAATAATTTAAACATTTAAATAAAGTCATTGGCTTTTATAAACCTTATTAGCAGCTGCAGGAACTTACTTAACAGATGTACGTTGAATTCGTGCTGAATCATTCTCCCTCTGCCGTTTATTTTGAGCTAAGATGAGGTTTTCTTTCTGGATAGCCTCCCATGTCTCAATCCAGCTAGCGTCCCTGCCTCCCAGCTCCAGAACTGAGGACAAAAGAATAAGCAGAAATGGACTGAAAAGAGGACAGATATACACAGTAAATTTAGACCTACATTTTTGTACTCATATCTCCTGCTTGTTAATGTCTCACCAAAGTGCCGACTTTTAACAGAAGGAATGCGGCAAATCTTTCTCTTGATGAAAATATGGATGTGGGAGAAGATGATGAAGGGTGGTGCCAAGCAGGGCCTGGAGTGGTACTCCACAATCAGGTTGTAGCGCTGAAACTTCCAGTAGGTGTCACTCTGATCTTGTACTTTGGAGAAAGTGTAGCTGCAGACAGAAAAAAACAACAGGCAGTAAAATTTAATTCTGTCATGGTCATTAAGCAAGATCAATATGATGGAAACCAATCAGTGAATAAGGGAGAGTACCTGAACATGGCAATGAGCAGGTTGACCAGTACTATGTTGGTAAACAGCAGGAAGACAACGAGGAGGAGGACGACAAGCCAGTTGGCATAGATGCTCACACAGGGTTCTGCTCCGGCATCAATTTCTGTAGAGTTGTTTGTGCAGTCCATTTCTCTTAATTTATCAGCTAGAGAAAGAATTTTAGAAAAACACATTAGTAACCTTATTTTAAGCAGTAGCTTTGAGTAATAGAGAGTCTTACATGTAAAATTTTAAGTTCAAAGTGCCTTTATTATTGAGCTTTACTGACACAACGATGAATCAGTTGTGTTTGCATAAAGGAACTCAGTATATTCTTCCTCAGTAAAACATTCTGATTGTTGTACATGAAAGGCATCAGACAAAACACTGACTTTTCTGTGGGCTGTTTGCTTAAACAGGTTTTGGTGAGTTGCTGTATTGATAAATTTACTTGTTGTCATTAACTGATTTAATATATGAGCCTTTGATTTTATGGTCATTTACCAAACCAGCAGCTAATGTGTTGCAAAACTGACTCAACAGTTGCTCTGTGAAATAATCTCCATCTTCATCTTTTACCACTTATCTGTGGTCAGGTTGCAGAGGCAATAGATCAAGGAAAGAACCCATACCTCTCTCCATTGACACTCTATAGCCCCTTCTCCATTGTTGAGTCTCACTCTATTCGGTTCATGTCTGTTTGGTTCTGCTCATGTGTGTCTCCATGTCAGTGTGTCCCTCACTCTGTGGGTGTGATTGTGGGTGGATCATTAGCATACAGCTTCAGCAGTTGTGATAAAAAAGGAATAAGGAAAAAAAAAGCCATTGTGGTTTTATCATCCGGTAGTCTAACTTTTTTTTTGCAGCACTGTTTAGAAGTGCTTGTGTACCCATGGATGCCCAGGATGTTTGCTCATTTCAGACTGCTCTGTCCAGCTGAAGCTGTGTGTGCTTGTCTTCTTCACCTCACTCCAGGAAAAGTTCTGCCTCGGCTCAGCCAATCCACGGGCAGAAGTCTACTGACGTCAAAATCGTAAGCATGCACTCTGTTCGCTCTGTTCTAAAGCGCAGTTGGAACCGGAAATGGAGACACATTTGGCCGAAGCTGAACCAAGGAGAACCACATACAGGCACACCCGTGGAGAGGGGAATTAAAGCTACTCCTAAAGCTCACTAAGGTGTTCCAAGGCCAAAGAGGTTTTATAATTTCTCCAGCAAGTTGTGGGTCTGCCCCCAATATCTCTTCCCAGTGAAGCATACCTGGAAAGTATCCAAAGGGAGGCATTTAAATAGGCTCAACTCAACTGACTTCTTTAGATGCAGATAAGCAGCAACTCTACTCCAAGCTCCTCTTGGATGATTGAGCTCTTCACCCTATTTCTAAGGCTAAGCATTGTCACCCTACAAAGGCTGCCCATTTTGCCGCATGTAGATGAATGATTGACTTTGTGGTTGTGTGATCGGATCTGCGGCTGTATGTTCTACAGTAGATGCTCGAGTGAAGAGAGGAGCTGAGCTGTGAACTGATCACCACCCGGTAGTGAGTTGGATCAGATGGTGGGGGAAGATGCCTGACAGACCCAGTAGACCCAAACGTTTGGGTCGTTAGGGGTTTGCTGGGAACACCTGGCATTGGTACCTCTTTCATAGAGGGAGCAGGTCTGGGGACCTTGGGTTTGGTCTGCCCATACCAGCTGAAGTTGCTGAGGTAGTTTAAATTAGTTTACTGTTCAGTCTACGTTCCTACCCTCAACTATGGCCACAAACTTTGGGTAGTGGCCAAAAGAATGAGAGTGAGCACACAGGCGGGCAAAATGAGTTTTTCTCACAGGGTAACTGGACTTTCCCTTAGAGATAGGGTGAGACGATCAGTTATCTAAATAAATCACTTGAGGTGGTTCATCTTGTAGGGATGAATCCTTAGGGCAGTGCTTCAGGAATCAGACGGGAAGACCTTAAGGTAGACCCAGAGCACGCTGGAAAGATTGGGCCTCATGCAAGAACCATTTGTTTGAACACATTTGTTCTTAAGTTGTGCATATGAATGATTTAGGAGATTTTGTCGCATTCACATATTTTCTCGTATTCAAAAAATCTTTTCAAATAAGAACAACATTCATGTGTGGTCCAGACTTGTCGTATATTTTACGTGCAGTCAGTCTGCTGTTATCCAGACTAATTTTCTCCATTATAACTTTATATTTCATTAGTTTCAAGATATTTTGAGTTGAAAATAAATCATACTCTAATAATTATGTTGTCAATAAGCTATTCTGTTTGAATTGAATTTATAATTTTAAATGTAATAATGTAACCTAACAATTTTTCATCTTGCCATTAATGCTGTTGTATAACACTACAATAAAAAATTCAAGATCTCAAACTACTGAAGAAATTTTTTTCTGTTTACCACTGATTAATACATCACACATACTGTTGTATTGCTATTTACTACTTATTTAGCCTAGTAATCTGTTTTTATGATTAAACTGATTTAGTTTAGGTACAATCTGATTTGAGTGACATGTTACAGTTGACACAAATGGAATGTTGTCTCTTTGATATTTAGTTATTACACGCCCCAATTGCACTGACCACACATAGATATTTTTCTCATCAGCTGACAGGAGTGGGTGTGAGGATGCGGTCTCACAACAGTTCTAGAATTGCGCCTCTCAAGGTGGCATCATGTTGGAGTAGCTCTGTTTCGCTCATTCTGAGAACTTATTATTCTTTTTAAACTTTTTTAATTCCTCTTTTTCTGGATAAAACATTTTTTTTGGATGATTATTCCCTCTGCTATTAGATGCTGTGCAGCTGGAAGGATTTTTGCTAACACCTGTTTTGCTTTTGGACATTTCTTATGATGCATAACCATAGCAACGTTGTGGTTTGTTATTGTTATTAACATCTTAAAACCTCAAATAAGACCTCAACTACAGCCTTGATTACAGCCACAAACCCAACGAGTTGAAAAGGAGGTGCTGTGGATGCAGATCAGGAGCAAAAAGAGAGAGGAGGAGTAAGTTCAAACCATCTCTTCCATCAATCATGATGGGCAATGGGAGATCGTAGGGGGACATGTTGGATGAACTCGAAGCCCTAACAAGAACCCTGCCAGAGCTTTCTGACCATACGATGGACAACCCTGAACACACTCTTCATCAGATTGTCACACTGCAACAGAGTCTTTTCAGAGCTGCTGTAAGACGGATCGCTACAGGAGATCCTTCCTGCCGACAGCTATCAGTATCTGTAACAACTCTTTAAAGAAACAAGGAGTTACAACATTTAATTTCCCTTTGAGATTATTAAAGTATTATTGAATTGAATTTAATTGAACAGGGAGGCTTTCCCCCACCGGAGTAATGTTTTGAAGTGGGCGGGCCAGGTCCTGAAGAAACTGTTAAAAAACAGTCATATTTCCTGATTCGGCGCCACTTGCAGAGAAAATAAACTTTATGGTTGGCCCAGTGCCAGTATTGTACTGTATGTTCTTTATTCTTGCATCTAACATTCAAGTCTATTTGGTATTTATGTCTGGTTGTTAACACGCAATGGAGTAAACTCAACCCATTTGTTTTTTCACAACAAATCAACTTAAATTATGCATTATTGCAAAGGCAAGATGTTTTTTGAAGCCAATTTCATATCAAACTTTTTCTTTAAGTGAATCATGTCAACCCCTTCAGACATTTACCTGTGATCCTCAAAAATCTGTAATTTTCGCAAAACATCCTTATTACTCTCGGGGGAGATAATGTATGACCTTGTGAGTTGTTATCAGAGAAGGGTGAACTGGGTTAAGCATCTAGCAGTTTATTCCAGAGTGCTAAATGAAAATGTGAAAAAGGTTTTAAACTGGATGTCCCCATTTGAAGTGTAATATGGGAGAAAAAGTAATAGGATTACAAACCCTTTGCTGAGTTCACCATCCAGTGTCATAAATGAAACTGTAAGCCACCCACAAGAACATTATTCCTCCTTGAAACATTGACTTAAGTTTGCAAGCAGATGAAGAATAATAAGAAAATTGGCAGGGAAATCAACTGAACACTGTCATCAACAGATGATTAAGCATGCAGCTAAACAAAACCCACCATCTGTATATGATATTAATGATGACGTTTTAGTCAATGCAGACTCGAAGTGGATGTCCGCTGGACAGGTCAGTGCAGAGATCAGTTTTTTACGTCCGCGTCCGCAGTGTCACACAATAAACTGCCTGCAGAGTTCACATCAAACTATTTTGAATGCAACACTAAGCAGATAAAGTTGAGAATCTGTGTCATCTTGTGGATGAAATGGACTGAAATTATTATATAATCTCACAGAGGAGATTAGAAAACATAGAAACTATATGATACATCAATGAGGGAACATAAGGACTTTCAGAGAGCAAAACATTTGTGGGAGGATACCTCAGATCGTGGGTAAGGTAAGTTCTTTTCTTTTGTTGTTTTAAAGCTAAAGTGCAAGCTATCTCTTCCTCTTTTTCTGTTGATGCCATGACAATGACAAATTGTGAGAAATTATGGAATTTTTCAGGCGATCAGTACGCTCGAGTATGAAGTCTCAACTGTTTACGGACAATATGCGTGAGTCCGCTCGGCTCACAGACAGTACACAGTGCCTGAGTATGTGGGAGCCTTAACCCAGGAAGGAAAAACTCACAAACCTGATAAATAGGTCTGTATAAGTATACTGATGTTTCTTTAATAAAATCCAAAGTTTTGAAAAAATAATGTATTTTTAATGAAAAAAATAAGTACTCACAATCCATTTCATCAATAGGTATTTGTCCAAAAATGTGCAGAAATGGTCTGTAGAAAACTCTGCGAAATATCCAATTAGGTCGAGGATCGTAGGAGAAAAGGAGTGTTTGATTGGCAACTCCATAAGCCAGAAGCCAAATACCAAGGAAGAAAAGAAAGAAGAAGACGTCTTTCATCTGAGGGAAACAAAAATTCAACAGTGATAAAAATGGATGCACTTGTCTTGCAGTAAAGTTAAAGGGTTCCTAAAATAAGCATCCCATATTTAAAATGGAACCTTTACTTTCAAAAGCAGTTAGATTGTTTCATTTGAGTTGAGAGTCACACTCTGACATACAAATATTTTTCACATGCTGTAGTTCATATTTGTCACAGTAGAAGTACATTACCCTCAAGTCCTAAGGTCACACTTACAAATAGAAGATAAACAAGTCAAATCAATGAACTTTGTGCTGACTAACACTGATGTGCCAGAGGTTTCTGTTCCACAGTGGATCTGATCTTTGAGTTGTATTGTTCAGAAGTTGTTTAGTTCTGTGTTCTCACCATTTTTCCAACTATGATGATTTTGGGTCCAAGCTGTTTGTGGACAGCAAAGATGTGGATAAGACGTAGAGTGAAGACCATATAATCAATGGCCATAACCGCTCGCCCAAACTGGTATGACCAGGGAAACATTCTGGAAAAGAAAAGCAGTCAATCAACAGTCATACTTTCCCACCAAGCTAAGACACCTGTTTTACATAAGACACATTTACACTGTTAGACCAAATAAGTACATGACAGGGTCCATATGATCTCCCCTGTGATGTCCAGGGGATTAATAAGGGTTGGATCAGGCAAAGGTCAGAAGGACAGAATCTTTGGTCTAATAATCTTGGACCACACAGGGTAGACTAAAGCCTTACAAGACAGTAGGCCTGGGCAATAATTCATTAATGATATGTATCGTGAGAAAACACGTCCGATATAATATTGATAATTTATCTGGTTATCAACTGCTAAAAGTTGACAACTTTCTGATAAAATAAGTGAAGAAGTGGTAGCTCAATTGGGATCCAAAAGTGTTTTTTGGATCAGAGCTTTATGTCCCAGAAATAAAGCTTCCCCTGTCTCAGATATGGACCAGCAGGAACTGGCTTGATTGTAAATATAATCTTATGAAATGTATATACATAAGAAATTGTAAGAAGAAAGAAAAGTCCAATCAAACAAGTTTTAAAACCAATCTGCAAAGACATCTGACCCACTTGCTACAGTGATTCTTGCCTTGGTACTGTTTGTGTAAGAACAATCACCTGCAGCACAGAGCCAAAAGGAAGAGAAGAATAGCCGTGAGATCACATTTGTTCCAGACATCTTGAATGTAGTTTTTCATTCCTTGCAGTGAGCCGCTCACAAAGAAGCTCTGTGACTGAAAGGCAGAGAAGAATGCACAATTATTAACATGCAAAATGAAAACTGTTGCTCTTTTCCCCAGTAGCTAACTCAAATATAGTGATACCTGTGACACAAATAAACATTTAGTCAATGAGTATCCATGTGTTAAAACCACTAACCTGTCGAATCTCTTCACATACTAGGGTGAAAACCCAAAAGTAAAGCACAGCTTCCAGCCAGGATGGGCCATCAGGAGGTGGGGGCTTGAAGTCCACCAACAGAATGTAGGCAAACAGGCAAAGGAAGAGGAAGTACATCAGCACATTCCCCAGGAACGAGGTGACAGGTGCATACCAGAACTGTTTCCATCTTGACACGGTAAGGGGTCTCTTAGATTTTTTTGGTAATGGAGCTGGTAAAAGACACAAGAGAGTCCAAAACAGACTGAGTCAAACAATTATAGACTACAACAGAGCTGATGTCATCCCTGTGCCATATCACCTTTATTTTACATAATTAGATTGTACAATTTATACTAGTGATTATTAAACTGAGGCAAAAACATTATACTGATTTTGGTATCAGTATCAGGACACCAGTATTGAAACCAATACCAGCATTTTACAAGTACTTGTACAAAATGCCATGTTACTCTGAACCACTGTATATTGACCTGCTAAACACATTAATGTGTTAGTTTACACAACTTTAAACCTGTTTTTCTCTAATTAACACATATATGCTCCAATCTGCGCCAAAATGGACACCACTGGCCTTTGTTAACCTCTTAACAGGACTAAAGGATTACAAATGAATTTGACTCATCAGCGCCCCCTACATATACTGTAAACAGTATATACTGTATTCTGTAACTCTAAAGCTCTAGCTCACTGATAAATTATCAGATCTGCACCAATTTATGTGTGTGTCACCACTGCACAACACATTAGTGTGTTAGTTTGAGGAGATCATTTTAGCCCCGCCCACTTTGCACATAGTTGGCTCTAAATCACACA
>JARVJO010000096.1:1149874-1164538 GCA_031762555.1 Cynodonichthys magdalenae | reverse complement strand
GCCCACCCAAGCCCAGTCCGCAGGAACCGAAGGCCTCTCAACAAGGACGAGCTGGGAAAAGGAGGACCACAAAGGTGACATCACGTTTCATCGTTTTTATTTTAGAGGAAAGAACTAAAAAGAAACCGCAGAAATAAGTTGAGTGAATGATGACTTCTGGAACTTTCTCAACGATGAACTAACCTAACCAAAAACAAAATAAAGCAAAACCAAAGCTAAAAGCTAAATTTAGTGAAACCGTACGTAAGCTAACGTTAGTAATACCGTAGCTAAAAGGAAACTGCAAACCAGAGTGTGATTCAGCTGCAAACTAAGGTCTGCTGAGTCATCAGTCACTCAGATGTGTTTCTGCTGAGTCATGTTTCTGCAGTCACTCAGGTGTGTTTCTGGTGCTTCTGAAGGTGTGCTCTGAAGAACAGGTGACCTGTCAGGTAGCTGATACTCACCTTGTTCCTACTCAGCATCCAGTGAAAGGCTTGAAAAAGGACCCGGGACATTGCCATGGTAACTAGTTTTTATTTAAATAAACAAGGTTCTGCATATTAATTCTGATTAAACAGTATCATTTAATACATTTAAGTTTTATTTAAATTTACTGACAAAGTATTTAAATGTGACTTTAGATCATAAATGCGTCACCTGCCACTGGAAGGTTTGTGTGTGTTAGCAAAATATCTTATTAAGCAGTGGGCAGATAAGGACATGGATAAATGCACATAACTTCTGGAATAAACTCAATTCAAGATGGCCGCCACAGCTAATCAGGTTTAGGAAACAGAATTGTCATTTCCACAACACATACAGAGCTGACACACACTACATTTCATTATAAAATCATCTTAGTTTAAAACATTTGAAGGAATTAGTTGCAGACATGCTGTTAATTATCATTATGGTTTTAGATTTCAGTGTCAAATTTCTTTATTTTTTTAATTAGTTCAGGTCACAACTAATTAAAATTAATTACTGGACTTATATTTCATCTTTAACTGACTGCATCACATTTTTATCAAATAGAAATATTTAAGACAAATGGCAAAAATGTAAATTCTAATAAACTTTTATGCCTGCTCTTAATATCTAACACTCTGCCTGTTTGTGCAGTAAATATTGTTTCCATGGTAACTGTAGACAGTCACAAATCTGCTGAGCTGAAATGTTTTATTTTCTTTTGCATGATGAGCTGGCAGACGTTCAGTACACCCTCCTGCTCCCACGCTTCTGCCAGGTCCAAGCTGTCTGGAGAGGGCGGAGCTAAACACCACTCTAGCTCTGAAGGCGGAGCTTCACTCATTGCAGGTTCATGCTTTTATTTATGGAGCTAGAAAAGTCTCAATAATCAAAAATGCACACAGATGAATTCACACATGCACATCCATCTTCCAAGACCTAACTCATGGCATCTGCCTTGTGCTCGACTTTTTTTTGTTTTGTTTGTTTCCCCTGGTGAACTCATTTTCTTCCTCTTTGCTTACCTGTTGACCTTTTTGTCAGGGGTCTGAGTTTAACTCACAGAGAGCTCTTCAAGAGACTCTTCAGAAGTCAGAGAGGACCAAAAACTTGATAAACGCCAGAGCTGCAGAAGGTAAACTGAAGCACACAACTGATCAGATGATTGACAGGTGTAGCTCACACACACACACACACACACACAGCTGCTGCTGATTACAGGATAGCTTTCAGACAGCTGGATCTGATTGTTTCAGTTCCTTTTATTTTCTGCAGCTATTATTGAGTCAGGACAGCTGATGACCAACAAATACACACTTGTTTTGAAGATTTCATTTAACAAAATGTAACAATTACTACTTAAACTTTATTTAACCATTTTATTTGTAAAACCTGTGTTCTGGCTGTAGCAGCTGCTACATCTTCATCTCTCTCTCTCCCTCTCTGTGTGCTTGCAGTGGTGAATGTCTCTCGCTCTCAGCTGCTCTTCAACTCTCTGGTCAGCGTCAGCGTTCAGGAGGATCAGCTGATCAGTCAGGTGCTGCAGGACAGGCAGCTGCTGGCCCAGCCCCCACCCCGCAGCCAGGAGACCAAAGCAGCAGAGGGCCCCTCCCTCCCCTTTTTCCTGACCACTGACCTGTTCAGACAGAAGCCCCTCCCACAAGAGGAGGAGCTAGGCACCTGGAAACCTTCCCCAATGCCATGCCCTGCCTACACCACCTTTGACCTGCACAGGAGGCAGAGATGCTGGGAGACCACCCCCTGACACACACACCTAGTTTTTATCTCCCCATGATGTAGGTAACACATGTCCACACATATTCACACACAATATTGGACAGATAAAACTTTTGAGTTTTAGCAGTTACTGTTTGGGGCTTTTTTCCCCCTTTTAATGTAGTTTGTGGGCAATATTTTTATAATTGTTTAATAAAAAGGTTGTAAACTCAGACCAATAAAATGATTTGTTTAAATGACAGGTAGTCACAGGGCTGATTGGTATAATGGTGTAGAACACACATGGAGCACAGAAAGCTGAGGACAGTTCTGTACATGTCATGATTCTGTCACCTCTGTGCTTTATTGTGGATGTTCTCAGGCTCAAGTTTCCTCCAAATAGAAGAACGGTCTTTATGCTCCAACATTATCATCCTGACTTGTGGAGGTTGATTCTTAACCTGATATCTTGTATAATTTTCCCATGATGCAACATCTGATGTGCCTCCGACTCATGTCAACCAATCAAAAGCTTCCAAAACCATGACATCACCTGGATGTTCTCAAATGATTGAAAGTCTAGTGGTATTGGTGTATGTAATGTGACTTTGAAGAAAGTAATACGGTTTGCATTTAGTCATTAAATAGAAATGTGTGAATCCTGAAGGTTTGGTCTGGTTTCATGTTTTTATACAGTGTAGGTTTGGAAATGTTTTTCTTTTAAATTTCAAAGTAGTTTTTGTCTAAACTGATCCAGACATGGAAAATTTTCACATTAAATTTTAGACGAACCCTGACCAAGTTCTGGTCCAACGTGAGGTCCTAGTTTCTTACAGAATGACCTGAAGAGAGCAACAATGAATCAGAGGGGTCCATTCATGGTTCTGTGTGAACCCAGACATGATGGAAGGTAAACATGATCTTCAGTGGAGCAAATCTCAGAACACGAGAAGTGATGGAGAAAAAAATGTTTATTAGTTTTAGTAAAAAAAACAAAAACAAAGCAGCCAAAAACAATAGAAAATAAAAGTGTAATGAACAAGGTTTCTGTCACTCAGACATGTTTAATCCATCTGAACAGTAAAACTACGCAGCAGATGGAGGAAATGTTTTTGTTAATAAACTCTAAAACCGGATGTGTTGCAGTACGACGTGGGGTTTGAGTTCATGCAGCTCCTGACGGCGCTCTGAAACCACCGGCTGGTTCCTTCACAGCTGCTGCGTTTGGACGGTAACTTTCCTCAGAGCTGGCGGCTGAAGGAGGAAACGATCAGACAAAACCTGTAGCTCGGGTAAAGGAGACAGAGGGTAACAGCTGGTGGAGCACAGACACCGGGAATCACCACACCAGTCAACTCAAAGACTTTAAATACTGTTATGTCGGAAGAAGAAAACGTGACTTTAAAATGTTGCTGCAGGGAGACGTTCACTACTGTACACCCCTACGGAAACCAGATCCTGTCCTACTGAACACTAACACAAGGAGGGCCGGGGCTTCTAACGCATCCTGTACTCCAGAGTTTTTGACATCTCGCACAGCTGACCCCGGAAGTCCACATCTACAGCGAAGTCCAGGTCCCTCTGCAGGTCCAAACACAACAAGTCAAACAGTGAATGCAGAACAGGAGAAAAGCTCGGGTGCGAGGCGCCGGTCTGCTTACGTTGTTCTTGGCATTCGGCTTCATGCTGATGGTACCAAAGATCTCCTCTCCGGTCTTTACAGTCAGATAATCATCCAGGTAGAAGACGGTCTGCTTCCAGTGGGTGTAGGGAGACTCTGGACCTGGGAGGGAGACGGAACATTTAGGCTACGTTCACACTGCAGGTCTTCAGCTCAATTCTGATTGTTGGCGACGTAAACAATAATAACTGCAGTATTTTAAATGTTTATTTCTAAACCCTGTTTTTATTATTAATCTGAATGATAAATCCCTACTGAGCCCTATTTAGTAAAGTTTTAGTTACATGAGATACTGATCCAGTACCATCAAGTGTTCACAATTCACTGTTCTGTTCAACTGTGGAGCCACAAGTTCTGACTGAGGTTGTGGAACATTCACCCACCACAAAAAGGGTCGGGTGAAAATGTGTTTCATGTACTTTAGTTGTCTTTAAGACTGGATTTACACCAGAGAGAAGAGCAGTCACAGAGTAGCAGTTTATATTACCCTCAGTTCTGGTTCTGGATGTTAAGTCATTCCTGCCCACCGTCACCAACAGATGCAGTGAAGACTCAACACAGAACTGTTAATGTTTTATAACATGATGGTGAATGAGGTTAAATTCAAGGCTTGACAAAGCAGCTAAACAATGATCTGAGTCTAAAACTCTGGGGTGAAAGGAAGCAGGTAACAAGCACTAGTGTGTGATCTGTAAAAAAAACGTGTGTCGACATGTGACTGACTGGTGGAGAAGCCGATCCTCTTGTGGCAGCGGGTGAACTCGATGTTGAAGTAGGTGACCAGAGCGTGGATGTAGTCGTTCCTCTTCACCTGAAGGCAGAACGGAGAGGTGAACGTCAAGTCCTCCACCTTCACCGTGTAGATGTCCACCTCCTAAAAACAAACACACCTTCATTACACAGGTACTGTGTTGGAACAGATCAGCTGTAGTAAAGGACACACATCCACCCACCCTGATGAGACAGGAGTTTGTGACCAGTTGTTTAGGATCCACCACGTCCACCAGGGGCTCCTTGATGGCCACCTCCTTGATGCAGGACATGTCGAAGCCGTAGACGTTCTCCCACCCTGAGACAGAACCACCATCACTGTTAGAGCACCACCTGGTTTCTACTTGTTTCCATCCACACCAACACACTGCTGCGTAACGCTGTCTAAATACTGACTGGACCACTTTTCAGACCCATGTATGTAACATACATGGGTCTGAAAAGTGGTCCAGTCAGACCTCTGACACTACATTATGTAGTGTTTAAAGAATCAGACTAAATTCTTTGCAGTGTCAGGCTTTTGAGCACACACGCAGAGCGAAACAACCATAGTTTTTTTTGTTTGTTTTTTTTCAAACCAGAGCCTGAAAACTTTTTTTTCTTGCCAGCTGTGGAGATGAATAAAAGATGTGGAGGGCTGCTTGCTCTTAAGTCCATCTTGCTAATTTACCAGTCAGGTTCTGCTCTAGGAGCGGTGCAGATCATTTCAGCAGCAAAAGAAAGCTCACAGTATGGCAGGCCGCTTTTACACTTAATCAGTTCCACCACAATTACGTTCCAGGTATCTGAAATCGATTTTATAACTAGACATATTAGTTATTTAAGTGAAAGATATATAATATTCAACTAATGCTAATGAAATCGCAGACTTTTATATGTTGTTAATTTTATTTTAAAAATGCTGCACAAACTTTTAATAAATATTCATCATTCTGGTTTAGCCAAGGCCAAAGATCCAGAAGACCAAACTACAGGAGTCATCTGAAGGGCACGTGTGGTCTAAAAGACATTTAGCCATGAAATGTTCAGTTTGACATGTTATGAGATGTAATTTGCATTTAGAATTTTCATAGAATCTCTTGAAATAATTCAGTAAGTTATACTGTAGGTCTCGTACAATTCTGGTTCAAATATAGAACTTTATGTTTACTACACTGTTAACTAATTATTTGCGAGTTAATATTGCCTTAATGAACAGTGATTTAAAACAAAACGAACCTGTAAAACCCTGATGTTTAATGCAACGTGGTTGAAAATTTAGGTGCACCCAACTTTTGTTCCGGTGCGGCTAAGAAAAAATGTTAGTGCACCGGTGCAACCAGTGCAAGACGTTAGTCTAGAGCCCTGAAAGGCTTACTGCAGTACTTTACAGTTCAATAAAGTGCTACGTTGTACAACAAATCACTGTAATACTACTTCTAAACATTTAAATAAATGTGTAAATGTGAATGAGTATTTGATTATTCTGGTGAATTTAACACCACGTTAAACCAGGTGTGTTCTGAGTTTCAAAGAAAACTCACTGGAGCAGATCCCTCAGGCCGCTCCAGTGGGGGTACTCACAGTGGATCTTGTAGTCCTTGTACTGCCGGTCTTCAATAGCCGTCACATACAGAGTCGCTCTGTCAGGAAAAATGAGTCCATCTGGTTTCTGTTGAGGAAGTTCACAGGTTAGTGCTGCTCCTCAGTATGCAACTGTTTAGTCTGTTAATAACATATCTTATGAACCACTAGATAACTCTTATTCCAATCCTAAAGAAATAATAATTAGATGTAGTGTACATGCAGAACATCTAAACCTTAACCAGCATAAAAAGAGTCAGTTTTACAGATATGGAGCTAAACTTTGGTGTGGTAGTTGCCGAGTCATCCACTAAATGTCTGATATTACAAGAAGCAGAGATAATTGTTTGAATTATAATCATGCGCAGGCAGAAAATGTAATATTTATGGCTCAAAGTGGATATCTATCTGTTTTATTCTTCAGCCCCAGCAGCACACAGCAGGCCTCAGAGTTTATCTGAATATAAAAACAGACTGTCCCAGGCTGCTCTAAAACCGAGACTGCACAAAAACTCTCTCCTCATAATGATTCAGTCTTTTAACATGTTCCTTCCTGGTTCCACCCCTGAAGGTGTTACCTTTTGTCAGACGTCAGAACGTCACCAACTGTTGTTCATACTGCTGAATGTGTAAAAGTACAATACTGGATCTAACATTCAATCAGTTACAAAATGTCCTTCAAGACAACATAATAATCACTAAACTCTGAGCTACAGATCTGAACTGGAACCAGGTCTAAACAGAGTCTGATCCTACACATCCTACAACCACAGAACAATCAAATTAGTGCTTTAGATCATTCAATAATCAATAAAAAGAAATGACCTACCAGCCATTTGTCCCGGGCGTAGATGACCGTGTTGAGCATGGACTCATAGAAGAGACAGTAGCCCATCCACTCTGAGATGATAATGTCCACTCCCTCCACAGGCAGCTCCACCTCCTCCACCTTCCCTTTAATGATGGTCACCACTGCAAACAACAAACACCCATGTTCTAATGTTCTCTGACCCAGAAGATCATCCACACTTCATCTACTCACCATCATCCAGGTTGTTGGCTTTGACTATTTTCACAGCGTAGTCCGAGATGCTGCTGCACTCAATCTGTCAGGAGCAGAATAAACCAGAGTGTAACCCACAGGTCCTTTACATTTAAAACCAGAACAAACCAGAGTCTGGAGACAGACTCCAGGTCTGCACAGACAAATGGGTAAAGAAAGAAAAGCAGAACAGACTGGTGAAACCCTGCTGGTTCCTCTCAGATGAAACTGTCCAGTAAACATACCCCTATAACCTTCTTGGCTCCAGCTTTGGCAGCAAACATGCAGAGGATGCCCGTCCCACTGCCCACATCCAGAACCACCTTATCTTTGAACAGGTGCTTGTTGTGGAACATGGAGTTACGGTAGGTCAAAGTGCGAACTTCATCTTTCAGCATCTCCTACAGATTGAAGGAAATGAGACAACACAAGTTTAACCATGGTACGGTAGACCAGTTAGATGTAAACAAAAATAAACAAACCCAACTCACTTCATGAATTCCAAAGTGAGCGTAGGAGTCAAAGTAGTAGTCCTTTGACGTCATGTCTTCGGCTGCAGGTTTCACTGAGCTCTCCCCCTGAGACACCTCAACAAAGACAAACAATTATTACCTGAAGCAAAATACACAGTCAAAAAGATTTCATGCTGCTGTTAGCATTCAGGTATGACTTGTTTAGATTAGCATTAGCCCAATAAACACTGAAGGAGACACCACACTGCTGGGAGGTTCAAAAGGCTCAAAGAAGTTTAAATTAATTTCAGAACAGATACTGACCTACAGGAGGAGCTGAAGAGTGTGTGTGTGTTGACAAACAGGAGGAGCTAAAGTGTGTGTTTAGAGTCAGTTGTGATGGAGAAGTCGAAAGCCTTTGATGTGTATCAAATCTTTGATTAGTTGATTAAAACCCACATATGAAGACAGGTTTAGGGTAAAACCTGCTCTGTTAATTGCTGAACTCTGTCTTCATGGTTCATCATCATTCTGCTTCATGTCCAGTATTTGTTCCTGACAGCTGTCCTAATCTCTAATCTTAGATTCTCACCGCCATATTCATATTTCTCTACACAGACTGCAGGTGGTCAGTCAGCTAACTCGAGGCAGATTCAACTGCTTTTTAACATTGACTGTAGACCTGCATTACAGAACTGCACATCTGGAAAACTACTGGACTAAACTCTTTCAAATTTGATTTTTAGATGCATTTCAGGACAATTTGTTTAATGTCTTGATTTAATACTTATCAGTGTTTTTTTTTTCTTACACACGTACATATTTTTAATGATTTTTTTCCAACGAATGTCTGACATTAACGTGTAAGTTTTTGCAAATAAATGTCTTACAATTCTTTTGATAAAAAAAAAAAAAAACACCTTTTAACCAAATTCTGTCTTTTTAAACCCAGTGTGTCTCTTAATCAGGATTTGTGGCTTTCTCCTTAAAATGCACAGAACAGAATCTGCAGCAGAGTTACATTTTCAGTACTAGATGAGGGATGTTTTTTTTTTTGTCTAAACTATACATCACAAAACACTGAACGAAAAATAAACAAATTAATTATTAAAATCACCACCTGTTTTCTGACCCTCACCTTTCAAGAATTGGTAGAATCTGATTTTTTTTTCACAGCGACTTTTCTGTAGGAGTCTCATTAACCGATAGCCAGGGAGCGACAGTCACGGGCTTGTGGTTACCATGGTGATACAGCGCAGCATCATTTTTTTTTCTTTTCTTTTCGACCTTTTTTCTTACACCTCATGAATCACATGTTGGCATTCTTTTTTAACTTGAATTGAGTTTTGGACAGCAGCTGTGTGGACCCTTTATCCTTGTATCAGTACGATGTGAACACATTATTCTAATAATAAATGTCATAAATTAAAGCTGTTATTGAAAAATTGTTAAACACTTTGTTTAAAATGACAGTATTTAAACAATACATTATTATACAAATATTGTGACTAGTTGAGAGGTGAGTCTCAATCCTGTGGGTAAGACATGAAGCACGTGGTAACCAAATCAGCTCAGGCATTAATCTGACATCAGATTCATCGATTAAAAGAACACCTTTATTTTAATTTTACAGGCTTCAGTAAAACCTTATGGGTCTCTATAGCCGCTGAAACTTATGGGTTTTAAACTAAACCTGATCGGTTCTTTGCTGTTACAGTCCAAAAATAAAAAGCTATGTGTGGTTTAAAAACTGAACATGTTCTGAGTTCGGCAGTATCTGATCCAACCAGTTTAGCGGCTAACTGTTAGCTCCGGGCTAACACGCGTTGGACCCATGCGGTCCCACAGGCTCGGTACTCAGAGCCGGGGAGGACCCAACTAACATTCGGCTGTTACTCAATCAAACTTACAACGACATTAAATATTTATATAACTACAATAACACGATGCTGATCAAACAGCTGAATTATTTTTATTTTTCTGCTTTGTTCAAACTGCGACACGAAATGAATGAGCGGCAACATCAGCAGGCGAAGTTTGAACAAAGGCGTCGGTGTTTTATCGGTTTAGGTTGTAAAAGCTCAGATAGAGATCCTGAAACACATCACACAACCTATCCTGGACTGAAAATACGTGTGTACGATATTTAATGAACCATGTGTCGTACTTTCTGCTGTAAGACCTTACCTCCATCCTTTCAGCTGGCGCCGCCATTTCCATCTTCTATCTGCGTATGACTTCTTCGTTCCTTTCACCTTCTCTATGGATTGAAGCTCTTACTCTGACCTGTTAGCTCATTATTGCCTCCTGCTGTTACTTCACTGAACTGCGCCTCGAGGAGTAGTGGAATTTACATGATCACGTCATGGACTGGGTTATACATGTTCACCTCCTGGGGACTGTCTGACTTATTAGTCCTCCCAGAACTGGAAGAGGTGGCTGTGAGAAGAGAGGTCTAGACCTCCCTGACCAAGCTGCTGGCCCTGAGACCTGACTTTGGAACAAGATGATGGTGGGCGGTACTGTAAATTCACTTAAATGTACTCTAAACCTTCTTCAAATAGACTCTAAATTTACATAAATGTACTTCAAATATACTCTTAAAAAATACTGTAAATGTACTTTTAAATGTACTGTAAATGTAAATTTATATAAAGGTATTGTAAATTTACATGTATATGTATTGTAAATTTGCATAAATGTATATTATATATGTACAAACTTAAATATACTGTAAATGTATTTTAAAACGTACTGTAAATGTATTGTACTTGACTTTTTTACACTTACGTGTACTGTAAATAAAATCAACTTTTGCCAACACAACAATTGTCTATAATTTAGTGAGATGTATATGAGTTTAATTGTGTTGTGGTTTGCTGGGGCTGTAGTTACAGCAAATATTCATACATCGAGCATAAATATTTATAAAGATTTGTCTAAGGAAAGAGTTCTTGAAAACTCACCATAAGATCATCTTATTCAAACCTCTGGCATGAAAGGCAATGGGTGACACGCATTGGTCAAATTGACTGAATAAACACACCTGGTTTAAAACACACAGCTCCTCTCTGACCTTCATCGTCTGCAAGCTGCGTGCGCGTTCCCGGGTGCGTCGCGCGGTCACGTTGAATTGCTGTCACGAGCTTTATCCGAGCGGTGAGCTGGACGTTTTAACGGACACCGTTTGTTTTAACCAAGTTTAGTTTATGAATGAAAGGCAGCGCTGCAGATTTCTGTCGTCGGTAGTCGGTCAGACTGTGCTGCTGCTCCGGTCAGCTCCGGTAACTGAACGGTAATGCTAACCAGCTAACTAGCTAGCTGTTAGGATAGCTAAACGGTGCGTGACTCGAAGTAACTCCTCATTAAATTGTCAGACAGCATTCTAATTAACACATCTGACTGCAGTCATCTTGGAGACATCTAGACAGTAGGTGTTTTTTTTTAACTTTAACCACGTATAACCGTAGATGTTAGGCGCTGCCTCCGATCCTAGCGCGATAAGGATTGAATGAAATAACGTTAGCTTGCTGTAGCAGCGGAAACGACCAGCTATCACGGATCGGGTTTTCCTCTGCGTTCCAGCCGATGCCAGGGCCTCTCAGCCACAAGTAGAGCATCCTAAACTGCTGTCATTCATAAAGCTTAAGGAAGCCCCGAGCTGTCCGCTTCGAGTCCAGCGGTTGCCCAGAGTCGGATTGTTTGACAGAGAAGGCCGGAGTCTGAGGACCGAAAGCTGCCAACATGCCGGCTGTGTCGAAGGGAGACGGGATGCGAGGATTAGCGGTCTTCATCTCGGACATTAGGAATTGTAAGTCACTTTATTTGTTCTGTGAATTTTTTTGTTCTTGTACTAAAGACTCTTTATTTTATCTGTGAGTGACTATTTGTTCTTTAGAGACGCAATATTTGGTCAACAAGTGACTATTTGGTCAGGGGGTAACTTGATTATTAGACAGCAACTAAGGATTATTTTGATAGTCGATTTAAGCTGTCAATCTTTTTTTGTTTTGTTTAGTTGATTAGTCACTGTTATTTCTGTCACCATGTCCATCTATGCTTCCTGTGAGTGCACCTCATTTTCAATTCCAGCTCCAGTGCATCTCACCTGCTCATACCTGTGAATGTTATCCAGTCTTCCTACCTTTTAACATAAGTTCCCGATGGGAAATTGGGGGGTGGGGGCGGGGGTTACACTGACTGTGCGGGCACCCTCTCCAAAAATCCTACCTAAAAGCCTGGTTCCCATAGAAAATTAAAATAATGACCCATAATGTTTAAGCTTATTGGCGTAATCACACGTATTTTTTAACATTATTGCATGTGATCATAAAACAATGAAATTAAATACTCATTAAACTGCAAGTTGTCTTTTTAACAAACAGCTAATATACAAATAACTCAAAACAGCAGCCTCTCCCCATGAGGGGCTGTTAATCTGCCCTGCAGGTTGTAGACGTAGCTTTGCGAGTCCAAATTAAACTAAAGAATAACTTTGAGCAAAGTGACATTCAGGTGCA
This sequence comes from Cynodonichthys magdalenae, assembly GCA_031762555.1. Taxonomy (NCBI): domain Eukaryota; kingdom Metazoa; phylum Chordata; class Actinopteri; order Cyprinodontiformes; family Rivulidae; genus Cynodonichthys; species Cynodonichthys magdalenae. The sequence continues at coordinate 1,152,343 of JARVJO010000096.1, read as the reverse complement.
TACAAGTAAAAAAAAAAAATAATGCATCTGGTTTGAAATCTTGCAGTGCAAAAGTTCAAATAAGACTTCAACTTTCTATTCAATGTGAGCATGCAGCTGATTTTCACTCTTGTCAATTACCACCGTAGCCTGGTAAAAAACCAGCCCCTTGTTCTTTACTTTGCTTCGTACAGTGAAGGGAAACTAGAATTGAGCGGAACTGCATAGGAAGGCAAGGGCCAGGCTATCACCACCATTAAGAAAAAGAAGAAAAGTTTTTCCTCTGCGGACTCTTCACCCAACACAACATCGATTGTTGAGTGAAAGGGGGGGGGGGGGGGATCACAATATCCAGCCATCATTATTGTTTTCCTATTTATATGAACAGGGCAGAGGGAGAAATTGTATTAATTTATGTCTTCAGCCCATTTATACTCTGTTAGAAAAAAGACGTCCGATTATTTATTCTTTTTTGTCACTCAGCAGGGAGAACAAGAGGTGCGACTTGAAGTATAAAACAAGATTTATTCATTAGACATGGCTGCAGCTTGTTAAAATGTAGCTAACTTTTCAAAGTCTTGTTTTGTTTAACCTCTTCGACATGATCGTCTTTCTGTTCCACTATTTTCAATGCGATTCTGCCCCCAACAGTTTGTGTATTTCATTGCAAATCCAAATGAACAATTACTTTGTTAAATAATCTAAATGTTTGATAATATAATAATGTGTTGATTTTTTTAAAATAATCTACACCATCGATTATTTTGAATAATCAGCCTGTCAAAATAACAAATTTTACTGGACGATAAACTGCCTAAGAAATTATTGCGATAAGTGATATTGTTGGAGACCAGTTTAAACTAATATAATGAATTAACCCACCCCCTCCCCTTTTACGGAAGTTTCCATTGTAATTTACATAGTGTAGAAAGTAAAAACAACAATCCCAAGGTTTGGCACGGTGCCCTGAGGGCATCCTGAGGCTTTGCCAGCTGTATCGTCAGAAAACTAAAGTTGCTCCTTTAGCTAAATGCTTGTTTAGGGGCTCTCATGCTACAGAGGTTACAGAGGACCATGCACCTGGCATATACCTGATGCCAGAGTTCACTCCCCTCTACCCTAAGGAGTAGAAAAGGGGAAGACACGAAGGAAAACAAACGGGGAAATAAAAATTATTATTCTCATTTTAATTTCTTACCCTTAATTTAATTTATCGTACGGTTAATTGATTTATTGCTTATCGTGACAGGCATCCATCACTAACCCTAACACTCATCATCTATCCAACCATGTTTTCTTCTGGTAAATCATCAGGAAAGATTTAAAAGACTTGAAAACAATTCCAACTTTGTAAAAATAATGACCTTTAAATGTCTGTTGAACAAGGTGAAAAGTTGTCAACTATTGGTTGTACATATTATAAAAGATTTGCTTTGCAACTTTCTGCTTCTATCCTCTGGATGTCGAGAAACTCAAACCTTCAGTGATTAGAACCAGCTGAGTTAGGACTGCTGGAAACATGGCTGTCTGTAACTTCTTCAGTGTTAACTGGGTCAGGGATGCAAACAATTAATCGATTACGACTAATTGTCAAATAATGGTTTTATTAGATTAAAATTTGTTCCTGATAAAATCCGCTTAGACGGACCGTAAAGATATGCCCACATTGTTTCAATTTGAGTCAAAAGTAAAAACTTTAAACCAATTTTTAAATTGTGTTGAAACTGGAGTTATGATAACTAGTTTAAACCACCTTTTTTGTGTTTTAATGAAGCAGGAAACACAACAGTAATTTCATGAAAATGGCTCCGCAATCCATTTTCTCAGATTAAAGAGTTGCACAGACTAGTTAGTTGGATTTATTCTTATTTGATAAAAGCAGCATTAGCTAAAGACAGCTTGATATCCAGCTGGTCTTCCTGCTTTTCAGGAGAGTAAAGAGGACCAAACCTGAGGCTCCAGTGATGAGCCCCACTCATTATTTCTGACAAACCCTAAATATTTATTCATTAATAAAAATCACGATGGGGATGTAGCCTATGTGTGAAGTTTTGTTAAAAAATAAAGTTTTGGCTGAGTTTAAACTCTGCTTTAGGTATGTTTAGAGTTTTGCTGTTATTTCACTCCCTACTTTTGTTCCTGATGTCCTTGAAGTTTTATTTTATCTAGTATTGATGCCGAGTGTTCTTGAGAATCTATCTTTGTTTTGTTTAAACCTTGATTAGATGTAATGTGTGACTTTGGGTCAACGGTTCCTGTCTGAGATGGACCCAATCTTTTCTCATTTTCTGAGCCACTCAAAACTCTCCTGCTTTATGTTCATTCAGGATTTGGCTCTACTCCATCTTACATCTGCTTATCTGTAACTAGCCAAGCTTCGGCTGCATAAAACCTTTGTAACCAGCCAGGCTTTGGCTGCATAAAACCTTTGTAACCAGCCAGGCTTTGGCTGCATAAAACCTTTGTAACCAGCCAGGCTTTGGCTGCATA
>JARVJO010000096.1:1138148-1149774 GCA_031762555.1 Cynodonichthys magdalenae | reverse complement strand
GGTACAGAGTCCTGATGACTCCTAACTTGTGTTCCAGTGGGTGATGGGAGTCAAAACACAAATACTGGTCTGTGTGGGTGGGTTTGCGATACACATCTGTTTCCAAATGTCCTCCATCAGAAACTGAGACATCACAGTCCATGATACTCATGTGGCCCTCAGTGAAAACGAGTTTCAACACCCCTGATCTAAAGTATGCATTTTCCCACTAAAATTTGTCAGAATTTTAAACTAAGACCATCTGAAGATCTGAAATAACAGTTGTAGTTATTTTTATTGCCATTTGGAAATGGGTCGACTCCAGAAGTTAAATCAGTCCTAAATGTCCACCCAATGATTGTGAAAGTTTTAATAAACGTCGGTCTGGTGTTGTTTTTTTTTTAAACAGGATGATAAAAGGTGAAAAAAAGCTGTGGCTGACCTAGCCTTCGAGGACGCCATCCTTTGACAGTGCGTCCTCTCTCTACATCCACCAACACCCTCCTGCCGTCGATCTTCTTTCCGTCTGCGTGCTTGTAGGCCGCTGTAGAAGAGGGGAGAGAGGGACGACAGACATGAGACACAAGAACATCATCCTCAATGTGGGCAAGGGAGAAAAAAGAAACGGTGCATTATTATACTGACCAGGAGCAGATGAAGCCGAGATGGCTGCTCTCTGGGCAAAAGCCGAAGGATAATGGGAGTAGACATCCTTCCACCCGATGAGTAATTCATACCTTACTTAAATATCCAGGTACCACTTCTTTTCTTTGTCTAGATTTATTGAGACTTGTTTAAAAGTCTTGTGTCATCTTTAAAAGAGGTTCTTAGAAGTTATTTTAAGGGATATTCGTAGAAAAATGACTTTTAAACTCAAACTTTAATTGGTCTGACCAATGTTTAAATCAGACCTTTTGAAATTAAATACTGTAAACTAACCAACTCTGACCTAATTACTTGAGTCATTGCAGATTTCTGTAAATGATGTTTCAGGATATATTTTAAAGTATGTTAATTACTTCTACACGAGGTATACTACCCACATACCTCTAAGCAGGGTGATAAAAACAAGTTGTACAACTAAAAGAACTCATGAGAGAACATCTTCACTGAGCACATTAGCCTGAGTTTACCTAGTTAAAAGTTTAATTATTGTGTTTACCTAGTTGACTGTAAAAGCCTAAAGAAACAGCAGCGTTGAACAGAAAGATGTTTCAGAAACATCACGTTTTTAATATTTGGTATTCATCTCTGAATATTCAGACATTCTCACTTACAAATAAATTAACCAAACAAACATCCAGTTCATCTCTACCTGACCAATTCATGGCCATCCTGATTTGATGAAATGATGATTCCCAAAGGCTTTTTATTTATTTAAGTCAAACCATGAAGTCAGAGGGCCTTACCATGATCCCTCCCTCGTGGCACACTTGACAGTCCTGCCATAAGCTTCCAGTCTATCCCATTAACAGAGCCTTACCAAAGTCCTCTGAACCAGAGTACCATCACAACCAGCAGGGGCCTTACCATCACCCCTCATCTTCCTGCGTTTACCAAACAAAACAACAACCCACCCAAGGGCCTTACCAAACCCCCAACAGTCCCACCAAAACTGACCAACTGAAAAAAAAAATAATTTTAGAAATTAAAAAACCCAAAAGGAAAAAAACAGAAAAAAAAAACAGATCTGAGCTAGGAGTTGTCTTATCACAACTCAGTAAAATCATGTTCCTGACACTGGCCTGAGATGTCATGGCTTCAGTCAGTAACTTATTTACTGACGTTAGTTTTACTGTAGGGTTTAATGTAAACATTTAGCTTACTCTCATGAACTTATTTCTAAAGCTAGAGTGGAGTGTGTCTACTTTGTCATGTAGTAAATATTGCATGAGAAGTCCATTTCACTGATTTACCAAGAAATTCCCCTCATCTGCCTCTTCTATCAAAGCCAGCTCAGAAAAATACTAGATTAGTCAACAGTTGGTGAGTTGTACTTAACCAAGAGGAAAACTGTTAACTATATATTCTCCCCCCACTGACAGTCTCTTGTAAGACATTTTCTACAGCTGACACTGATTCAGAACCACTCATCTTACCTTGTTGATGACACCAACAGATGGATTTTTTTATACACTTTGTATAACGGCTCCAGAGTGGGACTAACTTTTTTTTAAACCCTCAGAGTCCTGGAATACTGTGTAATGATGTAACAATGTCCTGTCAGATAAAAAACTAAACTTATTTTCTCTCTACAGTCTGTAGATACCTTCTTTAGAAAAGTGAGAATTTTAAAGTAAAAAGTTGTTCTTGAAAGTACTTTGCAGACTGACTTCTAAACAAACCTACAGATCTCAAACCTCTGTGTTGCGAAGCATGAGCTCTCATTAACCCGTGGTGGCTTAAACACAAGGGGCAGAATCACTGGGCAATATCTGAGAGACTAGTGGACAGGGGAGCGTTCAATGGCCAAAGCCTAAAACCCAGGTTGCAGTCAACTGAGCAAAATCTCTTTAGGAGCTGCAAGAAAACGCTTTACCCATTGAACGTAGCTCCACTTTCCTATGTAGGAGATGGAGGGTGGAAAGAAATCTTACCCATCATACAAACCCATTATACCAACCATATACTGAGCTGTGGTAGTAGGGTGTAGATGTATCATAACCATCATCATCTGCCAGCCAGCTTTGGCCAAAAGCCATCACAGATTGGCGGCTGCAGTGGCAATGAGAACAACACACAGTTAATATACCATTTAGCCAACCCCCCCAAAGTCCCCCTTTCAGTTTAACTCCTGTCACTGCATCAGCTGATTCAGCAACTCTGGTCTTGAAGTGCTGATTGATCTAATAAAAGGAAAACTGTAAATCGTTTCATGCTAAATTTATGCTGCCCATGTGATGCTTCTGCAAAGCCATAGTGGTAGACATGTAGCAAACACTGAAGCATGGCATTAAACATTAACATGAATACACTGCATTATTACAACAAAACTATAGAGTCCATACACTTTGTCTGAAAATTCACATGATCATCCTACTGTTGTACACAAAGCCTTTTGTTGTAGTTTACATAACATTGTTATTACGCCTGTCACGATAAATTTTACTGGATGATAAATTGTCAAAAATTATTGCGATAAAAGGATAATATTGTTGGAGATCAGTTTGAACTAATATAATGATATAAAAACCCCTGTTTACGGAAGCTTACGTTAAAATTTACATTGTGTAAAAAGAAAAATCTGTCGACAATCCCAAGGTGTCGCCAGCTGTATGAAGGCGTCAGAAAACTAAAGCCACTGCTCTGGCTAAATGCCTGTTCACGAGCTTTCATGCTACAGAGGTTAGGAGACCATCTCCATTATCTTCTGCATATCTGTAGTCGGGTCGCAGAGGCAACAGGTCCAGGAGAAACTCAGACATCCCTCTCCCCAGCGACACTTTTCAGCTCATCCTGGGGGATCCCAAGGCGTTCCCAGGTCAGAGAGGATACATTATCCCTCCATTGAGTTCTGGGTCTTCCCTGGGGCCTCCTACCAATGGGACGTGCCCGGAACACCCCTAAAGGGAACCGTCTGGGAGGCATCCTAATTGGATTCCCAAACCACCTCAACTTACTCTTTTTGATGTGGAGGAGCAGCAGCAGCAGCTCTACTCCGAGCTCCCCCTGATGACGGAGCTTCTCACCCTCTGTCTAAGGCTGAGCCCTACAAAGGAAGCTCATTTCAGCCGATTGTATCCAGGATCTGGTTCTTTTGGTCATGATCCACGCCTCATGACTGTAGGTGAGAGTTGGAACGAAGACAGACCAGTAAACCCAGAGCTTTGCCTGTCGACTCAGCTCTTTCTTCACCACAACTGAGTTCACTCCTCTCTATGCTTCTTGTCTTCATTTTAATTAATCATCCTCAATTTAATTTATCATAGGATTAATTGATTTGTTTATTAAGCTTTATTTGTTAGCTTACCTTGTGGTTGTTGTTGAACAAGCTTCATTAGTTTTGGAGTACAGCAGGTTTCCTGTTGTACTCATATCGCTGCATGGCAAGCTTCTTTTAGTTTATCATCAAGTTGTTCATCAAGTTTTTAATCACAATGTATGATCCTTAATTACACAATTTAAGTCCAAATGAATATCTACACTTAAAGACAAGCCGCATTTCCATTGACCATGAAAATGCGCAAAATAAAATTTCGAAAATAAATTTGCTTAATGGAAACGCGTCAATTTCGAAAAAACTCCCTTTTTGAGACAAAATGGTTTTGCGCTAAGATGAGGTGGTTTTTCTGCCATATCGAAATTAGTTTATTTCGCAAAACTGCAATGGAAACACTTTTTTTTTCGCATTACAGGAGTCACGTGATCAACAACCTGATGTTTCTACTGGTGAAAAAGACGACGAAGGAGACAACTTGTGTTGAATCCACAGCACTTCTGTAAACTCACCGACTACAATTTCCCAAAAACGCAGCATAAGTAGCCACTCCCAAGCATTAGGGGCTTGTCTCTCGAAAGCCTCGATAAGACACTGACGTCTCATTTGATGGCTGATGAGCGCTAGTGCCGTGGTAGCAATGTGAAGATATCTCATGTAAATGTTTACATCCGTTGCCTCCATGTTTATAATGATCGCGAGAACAAACGTATTCACGCGTGATTTTATTAGCATTTCCTACTTAACGGAAACACCGCAGTTGCGTTTGTTCTTTCGACATTAAACAGAATATCGAGAAAGTTTTGTGCACATTTGCAATGGAAACGCAGCTACTGTCACACAACACTTCAAGCTTGGACTTGGCAGCAAGGTGGATTGTAGCAAACTCATCCAGATTAATTTTTGTGCTATGAAGCAACAGAGCGGAGATGGTCCACATGTAAAAAGGTAAGCCAGCTTTACGGCTCTACATTGTGATGAAATGATGACGACATCTGTGTGATCAACCAGCTACAGGATTAAAAACAACAACAAACACACTTATTACCCATAAAGACTGATGACAAACAGTAGGCTTGTATGTCACAAAAAAAGGTTACCAGTAAAGAAAATGACTAGAACAGGCATTTAGCTTGAGGGGCACATCTGCTGTCGACGCCTTAGGGTGCCCTGCCAATCTTCAAGTTCTTTTTTTTGTATTTTTACTCTAGGTAAATTTTGTAAACTTCCATAAACTACGCAAGCAGCAGAGGGGGTGACTGCAATTTTATGAAGCCAGAGGAAAACAAAAAATATTTTAAAAACAATCACTTCAAGACAGCCGAGTTCTGCTCCACGGCTCTTTTGGTTTTGATGCTTGCTTCCTTTCTGAAAGCTCACATCAATGCAGGACATGCCCGACTCCACCTGTGTCAGAACGGTCAGAGGCAAACAGACTAGGTCACTGCTCCTGATAGAACAATTTGGTTGATTAGTTTTTGGTTCAGTCACTCATGACCATCATAAGAGGGCTGATAAACAACAGAACATCATTTCTGCCCGAGTCAATATTTAACATGTTGCAACTGTCTCAGAGTCTTTGAGTCTACATGGCAGCAAACTACCATCTATTGTGATGGAACGAAGTCTTGATCACAGCAAGGGCTCTAAAAAGGACACTAAATGTTTTGTACTGATTAGGACTCTATAAAATCCGTTTTATTTTTTTCCCCGAACTCTACTTTTTCTATTTTTTTTTCCAAATTCCACATTTCCATTCTAACCATATTTATCAACCTAAAAAGTGTGTAATTATAAAGTGACTAAAAAATATAATTATTTAATTTAACAAATATCCACAGAATTAAAAGATTAATTGGCTGTTTTATCTCTTTCACAAAAAACTGTTGTGGTTCAACAGAACATTAAATGCTTTTGCAAGGTATTTAAAAGTATACGTGTCTTTTTTAAGAACAAAAAATTCTCTATGTGTAAAACAAAATCTCACATTAAAAGTTATCCTTTTTTAAAATAAAAATGTTTTAGAATTGAACTTAACACTAAATGTCTCAAAGAAACATAAAACCTAAAAATAGCAACAATTTGTGCACACTAGCTTATTGAATAGAATCCCCCATTTACATTGCTTCATCAAAAATAAAAAGAAAAGAAAAGAAAAAAAAACAGGCAAAGCTTTTTTCATCTTTTTAAAGGAACACCTGATTTTGCACACAGCAACAAAATCTTGGACAAACTCGTGACTGAATTCTGAGTGTTCAGGAGATTGTAGACGTGTCTCATTTAGCTCCCTGCTCCTCTGTTTATGATGCGACTCAAACAGGAAGTTGTGCTGATAAAACTTAAAGCAACGTTGTTCTCCGGATAAATAAATGATCGCTGAGGTATTGTTCTGCCCTAAACTTTAAACTAAGCTTTATATTTTTTTGAGAATGTTACTGTTTTAGCGAGTCTGTTTGCTGCAGGTTACAGCTGACCTTTTATCCCCCGTCTGTGTGGGGAGCTCCCCCCGCGAAAACAGGTACCTGTTACCAGGTAACGGGCGCCAGTCAAAAAATACATAAGAAACTTGCCCAAATAAGTAAATTCCATATTTTTGACTGGATTCCATTTTGTTTAGTCGATTCTGCGATTCACTTCCTGTTTTCTGCATTGTGGAAATCATATGTTACAGCCATCAAGTAGCAAAGAGACCCACACTGAATGTTCGCAGATTCTACAGTTGTACTGAAAACAACTACATTTGACTGTAAAATAAGTGGTTGTGAACAGATATCAAAGTCAGTTCCACAAAATCCTGTTTGTGTGCATAAAACCAGGTAGAAAAGTAGGTAAAAACATTGCCTGAACAAAGCACGGCCACACGTCTCACTTGTTGCAGACACTCAAAATTCGGTGAGACTACAGTTTTTAAATTTAAAGTCACCAACTACTTTCCAACAGTTTCAGCTCAGTGAAAGACTTACTGTAAGTGTTGGCTCATCAGTCTGAAGATAACATTACCGTATTTTTTATTTTGTAAATAAAAACTACCATACAACAGTGCTCTCAACTACACTTTAAGCTCTGCACCAATTCCACATGGAAGCATAAATTTAGCTTTAGATGTTTTAATTATCTAAAGAGATAGTGCTTAGTTTCTAAGCTAAATGCTATCTCAATAATATTGAATTTTTAGTAAGCTCATCATGACCAGAATTGAAAACCAGCAATAAAAACTGACAGACAGCCTCAGAAAACCTAGTCATATGAGGAAATGGAATTGGATGGATGTCAGGCAGAAGCCCTGTCAATGTTTGGTCTCCAGTCTGACCTTGAGCTTACCATTACAGTCCAACCAGGAGAGCGGCTCTTCCACAGAACTACAACACCTCACAGTTAAAAGACAATGTGCCCTTTGACAAGCAAACATGTTCAGGTTCACAAATAAACACACAGCTGTACCTCTGTTATTCCATTTCGACCCTGTATGAATGAATCGGCCCCCACCCACCCACCCTGCTACAGGCCCAACTATTAACCAACCAACGACACACACCAAACAAGCGCACACACACAAACCAAACAAGCACCAGACTACTTCATGCAAACTGGACGCCTGTAAACAGCGCTCTAAGAACTTGGATGGCGTGAACATTTTTTGTCCTTTTAGTTAATGGTCACTTGTCAAGGTGATGGTGAAAAACTGCCCCCCAAGAAAAGGTTGTTGAAGTAAAATAATAACGCCCTTCATGTCAGAGTCTGGCCGTTCTCACCGTGTGTTCATTACAGAACGAGTGATCAGATGGTACTCACAGTGCATGTCTCGTTCATGCTCATACTCAATGAAAGCATAGCCACGAGGCTTCCCCGTCTTCTTGCTGTACACAATATAGATCTGAAACAAGAAGGGATGGACCCTTTAGACCTTGAAGAGTTTGGTTCATTAAAGACCTGATGTAGATTCTCAGTCCTCTGGGACATGGCAAGTAGGGGTCTCTGCAGTACATAGGGGGAGTTTCTTCTTGTTGGGGAGTTTGTCTTAACTGTGATTGGCAGAGTTTAAATACAAGGTGGACGTTGGGTCTGGGCGAAGCTTGGCAAAACTGTGCGACTTGTCTTGTGGGACAATTTAAAAGATGAAGTAATGGTAATAGTAAAATTATTATATAATAGTAAATTTATTGTGAACATGTAAACATGATTTATTGACTTCAGATTTCATCCCACAAGCACCTGTCTGTCTCAAGTTATGATAAATATTAATTTATAATAATATATATTGATCTTTTTACAGGCTGGTTGGGGCTGTTTTGACCCAGCCGAATTGTTACCCATCCCTCCACATGTGCAGCTAGCACCTTCCTGTCTCGAGTTATGACTAAAATTAATACTTATATAAAAAATATATATAGGTGCTTCCTGCCATTTGGACGAAGCTTCTCCCAGCTTCTTCAAACCCCACCTATAATAGTCAGTATAACCAATCACGTGTTTAACAAACTACACCCACAAAAGTCAAACAGACTAATCATGTATTGGACAAACTCCTCCAACAAAACAAGAAACTCCTACTTAGTGACTGCAGAGACCCCCTTCTTCTTGGACATTACAAACCCATTACAACATTAAGAACTATGTTTTCACAAAGAGACAAATCATGACGTCACAATAACGTTTCCTGTACTAAACATGTATTCCAAGCTCCTGCAGAGGACCTCAGTGCAGGGAGATGGTTTTTCACCATAAATAACAGGTTTGTCTGGTTAATTCTGGATTTTATCAATCACCACCGTTAAACTAAGATCACCTGGTGCTGGAATTAGAGATTAGAGATGTCACCTACTACCACACCTAAATTTAACTGGATGTGTTAAATTTGCTGAGTTTGAGCTTTTTAGGGTTTGCAAAGGTTTCTAGCTTATGTGGCTAAAAGGAAGGATATCAGTGATTGAGTACATCCAGTGATTACTTTATAGGACTATTAACACCTTTGCAGTGATTCAGTACATTTTTGCAAAAACACACACACAGGTGGAACATTGGTGGGTTGGCTTTAGCCCTCCTTCCACTTGTGTTTTGAATTAATCTCACTAAACTGAAGCCAGCTCTGGATATTTAAACATTTTTATTGGTTGTTGGTTTCTGTGAGCACCCCTTAAGCTCCTGATGATTTTTTTGTTACAGGCAAGAAATATAGTTAATGATGATAGTCAAACATTAATTGATGCTTTGTTGCAGATTAACTCACCCGTTTGATGGGACCATAGACTTCAAACTCACGGCGAAGCTTGGACTCTGTGGTATCATAGTTCTATAGAAAAATCACAACTGTTTTCAGAAAAAACTGTAACAACAATAACAATCATAATAGTAAGTCCAATAATGACACTTCAATCACTTTATTTTATACTAACCACACGCGCCACAAACAATGTCTTGAAAGCATCTCCTTGTGCGTTTGGGTCATTGTGGGGGTCCCCTGACAACCAATCATAAAGCCTGAGTTAAAACCTCTGCATTGCTTGTGGTAAAAACATCTTTTATAAGAACTATCACTTACAAAGCTTGAGTTCTGTCTCCAGCACCGACTGCCGTCTCTCTATCTTCTCTCGCCTCTGAAAAGAAAAACAGAAGAAAACGATTAATCATTAAAAACAACGAGCGGTTTGTGTTTACCATCCTAGTTCCTGGTCTACAAAGTGTCTCTGCTTACAGAAGCTTGAGACACAGAGACAGGTAGAAGAGGAGCAATACAAGACAGCCTCACTGAGCCCAGAGGATAAACAACTTCTGAATGACTACAGACCTTCCTTTATTAAAAATAAACCAGTTCTGTGAAACCGTTTAAAAATACAAATATTTCAGATAAAGCCTGTGTTGAAGAGTTATGAAGAACTGGATCTTTACTTAGCAAAAACAAACTGAAATGATGAATCAGACTAAAAAACTGGAAGGTCTTTTTATTTAGTGATTTACAGAACAATTAGACACTTTAATCTATTGATTAAAAAGGGGGAAACTTGAAAATACAAAAAAAAACACTTTAGTCAACTAAAATATAATATTTATAGAATTAAAATGACTGCAAAACCAGATTGAAGATAAAAAAATAAAGTAAAATTTGTTGTGAAGATCTCACCTTTCTCTCCAGGCGCTCCTCTCGGGTCTCTGCTCTTGTTGGCGGAGGAGCATCTCTTGGGTCCTGATTAAAAAATAAAACACAGGTCAGTCAGCGTTAAACATGAATTAATACAAACGCACTAATTATTCATACATATAAGCTTAGCACAAAACATAATGAAATGTGTGTTTGGTGAATTATTTATCTTATTATTAACCCTTTATTTAACCAGGCAAATCCCATTGAGATCTCAGAGCTGTTTTGCAAAGGAGTGCTGCTCTTGGGAATAAATCTTATACCGCTGGGAAGTCTGTTGATTTCCTTTTTAAATAGTGCCACGTTTGTAAGTAACATGCATATGTGGGATAAGCAGTGGACTTGAGTTTGTGTTGCACACATGAAAAAATTGCCAAATCCTATCTGCCAAACAGCTTTTTCTGCAGTTGACAATTGTTTTTAGCTTCTGGTACCCAGTATAAGATTTATTGCCAAGAAGCATTGTTGCAACAAAGAAATGATCATCAACCAAACACTAATTTCCTGATTTTTTGTGCTAATTATATTTGTATACCTCGAAGTGCCTGATGAACGGAGCGATGCCACAGTATGGCTGGTTGTGGTGCTTCTCATGGGGTAACTTTTCCAGCTGAGGTAGGAAAGGAATCGGGTCCCGTGGTGCAAACAGGGCCAGCAGGTTCGGAGGTAAAAACTGCGTCATCTTTCACTGAAACAATCGCGTCGAGTATAACGTCACACCGTTTCAAAAACGATTGCAGCAAACAGCATGCTAACGTTAGCATGACAGCTAGCATCACGCTCATTGTCTGAGGCTTCCCAAACATCCTGATCAAATACATATAAACTTATCTACTGTACATATAAAACAGCGTGATTGCAGCTATGATTACATACGGAGACTAATTAGTTTTATTCTCCCAATTGTTTTTATAATTTAATTTCCTAAACTTTAATGAGCCTTCAACATCAAGCTAACGATGCTAACAACACGAGCCCGGATAAAGTCTCACCTTCTCTCCTCCAGACCTCGGACAGTTTCAAACCATAGACCTGAAACGGAACCGCACAATGTGAGCACTCCTCCCTGACAGACTTGCTGATCCAGAACCGGACAAACGGTATTTCAAACTGATTCGTTCAGGGCTCCAAAGACGTGTGTCAAACATTAGCACAATGTGCAATGGATAGCAGGTCGGCTTCTCCAAAGTACAAAATGGCGGGGAGCCGGAAATTATATGATAACTGACGTAAAACGTGCAGGAAGAGTAGCGCGTTACCTAGTGGTGCGGCAGGGTACTGCAATCATAAGTGCTTGGATTGACAGACTCTGATTAAGATTTTTAAGTTCTTCAAAAACTAAAACCACAGAAACTCTCTACTTATACATGCATCGTTGTAATAAATATATCTGTCTTATTTATGTGTGTGACACCATTGTACACCTGCTTCAACAAACCCACTGTCATCTGGACAAAGCAGGCAGCACTGAGGATCATGTTCTTTCATTTCTCCAGGGCTTTTAACACAATTCAGCCTGAGTTGCTTTGTCTGAAACTCCAGAAGACTCAGGTGGAGGCCTCAACAATCAGCTG
>JARVJO010000096.1:1114719-1125411 GCA_031762555.1 Cynodonichthys magdalenae | reverse complement strand
ACATGTCAATAATCCAGAGACATGTCACAAATCCAGAGACATGTCAATAATCCAGAGACATGTCAATAATCCAGAGACATGTCAATAATCCAGACACATGTTAATAATTCAGAGACATGTCACAAATCCAGAGACATGTAAGAGGACTGTAAGGTTGTGGTAGGGGAGAGAGTGGTCAGACAGGATCAGATGGTGGAGTGGAGGATGACTGTTGTGATGAAGAAGAGGAAAAGAGTAAAATCAAAGAAGACTGAATGGTGCAAGCTTTGGAAGGAAGAACGTTGTGAGGAGTTCAGAGATGTAAAAGGCTTTGGGTGGTCAGAAAGAGCTTCCAGTTGACTGGACTACTGCAGCAACAGTATTTAAAGAGACAGGTAGGAGAGTACTTGGTGTCATCTGGGCAGAGAAAAGATGATCAGGAAACCTGGTGGTGGAGGAATGAAGTAGTGAAGTACAGGACGTTCTCCAGAGGATGAGGTTAGCCAAGAAGAAACAGGACAGACAGGTACAAGACTGAAGAGAGACATGAACACTGTATAAGGAGATACAACTTAGGACAAAGAGGGAGGTAGCAAAGGAAAAACACAAGGTGTATGATGAGTTGTACAAGAGCTTGGACACTAGAGGGAGAGAAGGACTTGTATCGACTGGTGAGACAGAGATCAGGGTGGAGTTTGTGTTGATAACTTTAGAACCAAAGAAGATTTTGTACATCTGATTCTGACACTATTCTGGTGTTCTTTCTTACGTCTTTGTTGAAGGACATTTTGGTAATGGTGGTTTTTGTTTGGTTGTCTGTATATAAATCTAATTCCTTTTAGAGATTTTTTTACAGTTTTTCAAATGTTTGAAATGTTCTCTGGATGCTGTTTGATGGTATGTATGGATGTATGGGTAGAAGTGTTAGTAATAAGTGGGCCCTCAATCCACAAAGCTGTGACTGTTGCTAAGCAACAAAACCAGGGAACTTCTCAGATCTTCTGTGACTGATGCTCTGCACAGCAGAAACTCTTCAAAGCAGTTTTAGAGTTGGACTCGTGTGATCTCAGCGTTAGCCGAGTGTTTCAGGTTCTAACTGTGATCCTTCAGAGTCTGTGTCCAAATTCAGGGGCATGTGTCCTCTGAAGGCAGAATTTGTCGGTTGCTTACACCACTGCGCCAGAGGCTGTCCAAATTCAAAGACTCCTCCGATGTGGCCCACAAATGTGTCCTCGTTTGTCCCTCGATTTGAGGGACAGGTCCAGTGGATCCTTCTCAGCTCAGTCTATCCCATGATGCAATGCGGGCAGACCAGAGATTTTTTTTCTCTTTCAATCTTCATTGCTTCTGTTTAGCGTCGTCACGGTTGCTAGGCAACAGGACAAACGCTGGGGTAAGGGATGAAATAAAGCTGAAGGCTAGACCATCCAAATTCACAGCCACTTTTTTCCAGTCTTCATGGTCGACCAAAGACCCGGCCCACCTAGACCAGGTAGGCCGGATCCTTCGAAGGATGCAGCCCCTGAATTTGGACACAGCCATATTCTCTGTCGTCCGAGCGCTCACCGTCAGTGTCCTCCAGAGCTTGGATCATATCCGGGTCCAGGGCCGTGCTCACCAGCATCTCCATGTAGCTCCTGAACATCTCCCACATGGCCCGGCTGTTCACGCCCCCCCACACGGGTCCTGAAACACAGACAGGCTGCAGAAAGGCTCCGGATAGGACTGAGGGGACAATCACAGACCACTGACCTTCATCATCACTGGGCAGGGAGGAGTCAGACTCTGAGGATGAGGAGGGCACCTCGTTCAGCCACCTCCTCCTCTTCTTTGGAGGAGGCTCAGCTCTGTCTTTGGAGGTCCTGGTTCTGGACTGACTCTCCACCTTCTTCTCTGCTCCTCTTTTCTCCTCTTTGAGTGTCATGAACTCTGCGGTTCCATCTCTTCTCTCTCGTTCTGCTCTCTCCTTTTCCTTCTCCTGATCTCTTCTCTCCTTTTCTTTCTGCTCCCTCTGGTCTCTCTCCTGTTTTTCCTTTTTCCTTCTTTCTCTTCTCTCCCTCTCTTGTTTCTCTTTCTCGCTCTGCTCTCGTTCTTTTTTCTCCTTCTCTTTCTGCTCTCTCTCCCTCTCTTGCTGTTCTTTCTCTAGCTTTTCTTGTTCTTGTTTTTCCTTCTCTCTCTGTTCTCTGTTCCTTCTTTCTCTTTCTTTCTGCTCCTTTTCTTTTTGCTCCTTTTCTTTTCTCTCCCTCTCATTTCGCTCCTTTTCCTTTAGCTCCTTTTCTCTTTTCTCTCTTTCCTTCCGCTCTATTTCTTTTTGTTCTTTTTCTCTTCTCTCTCGCTCTTTCTGCTCCTTCTCCCTTTCCATTTCTTTTTCTCTGCACTCTCTTTCTTTTTCTTCTTTCTCTTCTTGTTCTTTCTCTTTCTGCTCCCTCTTCTGTTTTTCTTTGTGTTCTCTCTCCTCCTTCTTTTCTCTTTCTTTTTGCTCCTTCTCTATTTTCTCCCTGTGCTCCCTGTCGCGTTGTTCTTTGACTTTTGTTCTCTGCTCCTTCATCTCTCTTTCTTTCTGTCGTTCCTTGTCTTCTCTCTCCATCCAGGGTTGAGTCTGACAGTGGATGTTGGGCAGTTTGACCAGAGACTGACGTCTGTCCGTTGGTCAGGAGGAAGGAAGAAAAGAAACATTAAAGGTCATAAGAGCTGCTTGTTTAACTCAGATGAATGTAAAACTTTAGGTCTTACCTCAGAGTCAGTCCAGCTCTGTGCCACGGCTTCCTGGAACAAACTCTCACATAATCTTTTTTATTAATGTTTTCCAAGAACTTTACATATAAACGCTGGTACCGCATTTTGGCATCACCAAAGTAACCCAGATACTGAAGGAAAGACAAGGAGAAAACCACAGTTTCAAAAAGCTGCAACCGAACTTCTGATGAGAACAAACCACTGAAGTCTTTAGTTCTGTCCATTCCTTTTAAATTAAAAGTTACATTTCTTCTTCTTCTTACATATACTGCACTCTTATATGTCAGTCTTACATTCTGTTTTGATTCTGAAGACATTCTGCTTCCTATCCAGGAGGAGTGTGCTTTAATAGAACCATCATGACCTGGATGACTGAGAATCTTTAACTGCATATTTTCCTAACAGACCTCTTCGCTCTCAGACTGCAGGTTTACTTGTGGTTCCCAGAGTTTATAAAATAGATTGGGAGGCAGAGCTTTCAGTTACTGAGGAACAAACTTAGTTTCTCACTAACTTTAAACTCAGAGTTGTTTGTGGTTAATGTGACAAATCTTTGTTTCTAAGAGTGAAGCATCTTTTATTTTATGAACCTGTATCTTTGTTTCCTGTTTTTCATTTTTCTGTAATTTTTTTTTTCATCAAACTACTTCTGCATATTTTACTTTAACTCTTCATTTAGATGATGGATTGTATCACTTTAGTTAGATTTTATTAAGAGAAAGGGGCACAACATACCATTTACACAGCAAATATCACAACACAGACAAGTTACATATAAAAAGGAAAATAAAAGAATATTGGCACAACGACGATGTTGTGCATCCTGATAACAGAGAAATAAGACTTTAACTCTTATAATATTTATAACACATTTTTTTCAAGAATAACCGTAGTGGTGAGAGACAGGAGACACCTGGACACTTCTTCAGTCCATCACAGGGACACAAAGAGACAAACAACCATTCACCCTCTCACTCTCGCCTCGGGATGATTTAAAGTTATTAACGGACCTAATATGCATCCATGGTCCGGACAAACCCCAAATGTGCAGAACATGAAAACTCCTCACTGAAAGGCCGCAGGTTGGGAATCAATCCTGCAAGTTTCTTGCTGTGAGTCAACAACTTTAACCCCTGCACCTCAGTGCCACTGACTTTTTAAAAATATGTAGCTTTATTTATAGAAGATATATTGAGACGTCTTCAATTTATTCAACAATATTGTTCTCTTTTCAAATCTCAGCATACTTGCTTTATTTTTGTTTTTTATGCTACTTTTAGTTTATCTTTTGCTTCACTGGCTTTTATCAGCTAGTCTTTTCTTACTTCAAGCTAAAGTAAAAAGTACTTCAAGCTTTTAGCTACAATTCCTCTACTTTTAGCTTCTAGCTGACCTTTGATACTTTTAGCTACACATTTTATATTTGTGGCTTCTAGCTAAATATGTTGTTATTTATTTTCCTTGTTGTCACATTTAGATCACATTTAGCTACTTTTACCTTTTAGCTAGTCTTTTACTACTTTTAGATAGTGATTTGCTCTATTTAGCTTTAAATTAATGTTCTTTTAGCTTTTTACTGGTGTTCTGCTATGTAAGCTTTAACAAGTTTTAGTTTCATCAAATGTTAGAAAGTATTTTGCACTCAACATGGACACTGAATTACTGCAAATAAATAATTTTATGGTTACTAACTTGTTCACAGCCTTTGTCTTAAATGCAAATTATACACATTGATTGATAAAATGTGTTGAAGGACGTACTGATATCACAAGCTGAGCACATTATTTCCAATTGAGCAGCATGTTTTGTTTCACAGCTGTGCAACAAGATACAGGGCAAAATAATATGAACAGAACAGTCGGGAACTCTTAGTATCAGTTTGTTTTGACTGAACATTCGTGGTTTTGAACATAAATGAGTAAAACAAACTCACGTTACTGGTTGCACAGAACTGTCTCTGACCGTCTTTGATCTCTGGGCTGAATTTCTGCAGCAAAGCTTTCTGCACTCTCCAGATGGGAGGGGGCTCCCGGCCGGTCTGCAAAGCCATCTAGGCTCACAAAAATAAAGTTTGTTATTTCAAAGTAAATTCTTCATTCACAAAACAAACCTAACAGAAACTGTAGAGGAGCTACCTTAAGAGTCCGGATGTCCTCTGTTCGGACCACAAATTCATCCCGCTCACGAAAGATTCCTTCACCTCCGCTCTCGCTGTCCCCCTCCTCACTCTCCCCTGCGATGGCAGCATCTGCCTGCTTCTTGGCCAGGTGGAGGGAAGTCAGGCGCTGAGATGCTGGAGCCTCCTCTGGAGTCTGAGGAGACGGTGGCTGAGAGGAGGATGAGGAGGGTGACAAAGAAGCTGATGAGGGCGGGGACGGCTGCCCAATGTCAGGTTCCTGGTCCTGATCAGAGGAGGATGGGGGAGGCGTGGTGGACGGAGGAGGGACAGAGTGGCTCAGGGGAAGGTTGGACAGGGGGGAAGACAGGGTGGCTGGCGGAGAGGTGGACGGAGGAGGGGAGGTGCCAGCTGTCGGAGTGTGTCTGTACGAGGACTGCCGAGGCTGAGGCTCGGAGGACAGGTACGCTGGACTCGCCTGGTCTTCATCCTGTTGAACCGGAGGAGGTGAGGGTAAAGAGAAACTTGGGGGAGGAAGAGGGGAGGGCGAGGGGGGGGACACTGAGGGGGAGAGGTATGACGGTGCAGGAGCAGGAAATGGTTCAGATGGAGAATCTGAAAAAACAAGGAGGATGAGATTCAACAAGTTAATCCACTGTAAGTTCTTCATTAAGAATCTTCCAGGGTCAGATTATTTTAGTGTTTTTATTAAAAAAACTTAATGTCAAGTCACACATAAAACAGAGGGAGACCTCTGAGCCCCTTTACAACCATGTGCCATGAACAAAAATCAACTAGAATGTGGGTGGTCCACACAGGGTCTTTAGGTGTGAATTAAGAATAATATGAGTTTTTTGTTACATACAAAACAACATGACTAGACTACAGTGGTTCTACGCATGAACAAACGTCCTGTGGTTCCTTGTGGGGCTATCTGAAACCTGGAGCAGGTGGCAGCCCACACAGGGCATGGCTTAAGGCACATGTGTCAAAACTAGTCCGCCGTGGCATTTTCTGTGGCCAGCGAGAGCTTCAATGATAACCAGCACTGACTATAAACTGCATCTCCCATAATGCATGTTGATTATTTTATCCAACAAATGATGGAATCCCACCTCTAGTTGGAGGTGCACAGGGTTTAAAAGTACTCTGAGAAATTCCCAGTGTAAAATCTATATTTAGCTGCATTTTCACCAGTTGTGGCCCAGTGGTACTTGTAAGTGGGAATTTCCCACTTACAAACTGTGAATTCAAACTGGAAAGCCCATTCAGTGGGAATTCCCTGTAGGAAAGAGGGAGAGTTCAGAATTCAAGATGGCAGCCACTCCCCACAACTCAACAGTGAGCAAAACTCTCTTACTTTTTACTATTAATAGTATTTCTGTAGTTTTTGTTTTACATTTAGTCACTCTTACATGTAGTATTTTTCTGTGTTTATAAGAGGACGTGTTAAAACAGTGTTTCTATGCAGGAAATACCACGCAGAGCTCAGTTACTGTTCATTAGCAGTGCTCAGGAACGTGACGTTTTGTATTTAATCCAAGGTAAACATGAAAGTCATTTACAAGTTGCCCTTTGAGGGCCACCATAATGCTCATGTGGCCCTCAGTGAAAGTGAGTTTGACACCCTGGATTGAGGACAAAACAGTTTTGAAGTCAACGCAATCCAGGATGACTGCCACAGCTGATTAGCTATGACCTACACAATAATGGTTATAATTCATAAAGTAGTATCTGAAAGTCATTCCTAACAGATTCAGTGATACTGTGACATCACATAAGATTGTTAATAAACTTATGTTCAATGTTTAGCTAAAACAGCTAAACTGCATCTCTTCTCAGTTTAGGATGATCTTAATATTAAACTCTGGTATCAAATGCAGAAGATGATATGTGTTTATTTTAAGGAATGGTAGGCCTTAAATGTCTTGAATAAAAAAGGTCTTAAATGACATAATGAACTTGTATGAGCTAAAACACGGAAGCCCATAAAATCTTATAGATAAGCTAAACAACAGTATTTCCTGTCAGATTAATTTTAGTTACGTTTAGTTTGACGAAGGTTAGAAAAACAACCATATTTATTACCTTCAGCTTTGGGAACTTCTAAAATCTGCTTTTCAAGTGATCGTTCCTCTTCTTTTTCATCTTCTGTGTCTTTTTTGTGTTGCTTCTGCAGCTCTTCATTATTCCCATTCTCCTCTACTCTATCCTCCTCCTCTTCCTCTTCTACCTCCTGCTCTGACCCTCTGTCCTCTGTTTTTTCTGTATTCAGCTGTGAGGAGATCAGCCGTTGCTCCTCCTCCTCCTCCTCTATGAGCTGCTGAGGGAAGATAAGTGCCTCCTCTTTAGTGCTCTCCATAGTGGGGATGAGAGGAGGGATGGCCGGGAGAGGGGGGCTGGGGGGGGGCTCCTGGTCTGTCGGTAGGGGCACGATGGGCTGGGCCTTGATCATGGCGGAGGCCATGGCAGCAGCCAGAGAGTGTGGGGTGTCGTACAGAGCAGAGATGGCAGATGAGATGCTCTTTTGCAGGTCCTGGTTCTTACTGACTGAGTCCTCTTCATCAGACGAGAAGGACGGCAGCGTCTCCAGATTCCTTTTCAGCTCCTCATCCAGAGGTTTGCAGGGACTCGGGCAGCTGCTGAGGGCCAGGTCGGCTTCTTCGTCACTCCCCTTGTCACTGAAATCTTTTGGGGGCTGCTGAGGAGGAGATGGCGGTAAGGAAGGAGGAGGTGGTGACAGGGGCCGAATCCCTCCTTTGAGAGAGGAGCAGGTGTCCAGGACCTCCTTCTCACCTATGACCTGTCTTTGCTCCAAGTCAAATTCTTTTTTTCCTGTCTTCAGAAAATCCAAAAATGAGGCCATGAAGCCAGGTTTGAAGTCAAAGCTCTTGTCATCAGCCTGAGAGAAAAACAGAAACTCTTCAGACCTTACTCCAATCAACAGCTCAACTCTGACATAAAGTGCTGTGTCATGACTTCAGAAACTTTTATTACAGATGATGATGGTGTTTCCTCTGCTGACTCGTGGGATGCCTCAGGTGTCTGTTCTTGTACCTGTTCTCAGGTCGGTTATTCCAGCACTAATGATGAGTTTAGACTCCTTTGTTTAAGACAAAAACTAATCCACAACCCAGAAAAGACATTCAGGCTTTTTTCACTTTTCAACAAGAAAAAGGAAGAAATATAAAGAACTTTGGGAGGTTGTATAAAATGTAAAAAAAAAACAAAAAAAAAACAATGCAATAATTTGCAAAGCTTATAAACCCATATTTTATTTACAATGAAAAACAATAAACAGATCAAAAGTTTAAAGTAAAACTAAAATCAGATAATTTCGAATTTTATGCCATCAGCAAACTTCAAAACATTGGGGCAGAGGAAACAAAAAGATGTAGGAGGAAGTAGAACAAATAAACATTTGGAGGAGAATTTTATAACTAATGAGGTGATTTATCAACAGATCAGAGGGATGAATATAAATGTTGGAAGTTGAATCTGTCAGAAGTAAAGATAGACAGAGGTTCACCAGTCTGTCAAAATTGTGAACCCTTTAAGAATAAAGTTCCTCAAAAAAAAAAGTGAAGACTTTGAATCTCCATCATCTCCAGTTCATAATTTAAAATGAATTGAGACAAAAAGGAAAACTGTTGTGATCAGAGAAATCAACATTTTCATATATTTTTGGAAACCACAGATGTGGAAGATCATTCTCAGTTTTTCCTCAATTCGAAAGATGAAATGGACCATTTGACCTGCTAAAAGTTCAAAACTCTGCCTCTCTGATGGTTAGGGGGTTTATTAGTGTCTATTGAATGAGCACCTCACACATCTGGAAAAACTCCATCAATGCATAAAAAACATCTACAGAATTTAATACGCCTGTTGGAAAAATGACAGTCCAGCAAAAAGCCGGTATTGTGGAACAGAATCCTCCAACTGAATAAGACAATAATCCCTTCAAACCCTCCAGAACCGGTCTTCACAGAACCAGATGTTTACAGACTGAAGTTGATCCAGGTGTTACACAAGGGAAACATCTGATCATCCTTAAACAGGCATGTTGTTGACATCAAATTTCAAATTACCTGTTTATATTATTAAGATAATTATTTTACACTTTTTTAGTTTAAAGTTTTAATAAAATTAATTTGTTGCGTTTTAATTAAAATATAAGACTGTGAGATTTTCATATCATTGCATTCTGTTACATATTACAGAATGTCTCCACTTACTGTTATTGGGTTTCATATGTTTCTATGTCATAAATCTCTTTGTGTTCGGTTCCTAGCAGTACTGCTTTCAGACAGCAGGAGGCAGCACAGCTCCTGAGCTGATAAAATGCAGTAACTGTGGCAACAGCTGCCGTGGTAACAGGCATCTCTCTCCTCTCTCTTTTGTCAGTCAGGAAGAGCTGGCTGTCAGTCAACTATAACCTCCTTCTCTCCAATCTGCAAAACACTACTGCAGTTTGATTTAAAGCAACACATCAGGTTCTTTCTTCTCCTACAGACTACAGTTGAGCTGCTTTTTATTTTAAAATTTAAAAATCCTCATAATGACAGCACCTTTTTCCACAGGTACTGGCATGGTGTCTGCAGGCACCTGAGGTGTGAGTCAGTTGGAGAACGTCCTCTCTCTTCCACAGGCATTAGTTTGAATAGATGAGCCATGAATTATATATGAAGCTCAGGGCTTTGCTCATTTTGCAGAGGCTGTAAAGCAACTTACTGAGTTGGAGAGTTTCTGCACCGAAGCCCAGGATTCAGGATTCATTGGATCCTCAGGTTCTTTTTTCCACCCGTCCATCATCATCTGTGTGAACAGCAAAGAAATCTGCTTTAAAATCTTGTATTAGATGAACAGGTTGTTATTCTAGAGTTGACTTGTTTAAACAGACAACAGGATCATAGCAGTTCATGTCCATTTAAACTCTGTGAAGAGGAGCTGAACTGAGGTGGAGCCTACATAAAGATCCTCTGTATAAAGTGGAGGGGGCAGGTCAAACCTGACACCAACAGACAGGTGACAAGGAACCTAAGACCTGAACAAACAAACAAGACCACTCGGAGACACATCCAAGTATTCACCAGGATGATTCAGATAATATTTAATTTAATTTCATTTATTTTACTTTTATTTAACAACGCAAATCCAATTGAGAACATAGTTCTCTTTTGCAAAAGAAGGTCTGTGCCTGAAGGAAAACCTGTTGTACATGTTTTTGGTTTGTGGGAGGAAACCAGAGTACCCAGAAAAAACGCAAGGATGAAGGTAACATGTAAACTCTACACAGAAAGACCCCAGGTCTGAGCTGGGGATCAAACCCATGACCTTGATGTGATGTATCAGTGCTAGCCATTGAGCCCTCATGCTGCACTAGTTTGTACAGCACGAGGAGCAGAAGAAATGCTTTAGGTGGGAGAAGTGTCAAAAAATGATTCAGTATTTCTATATAATTAGTGACTTCAAAACATCTGCATTTACTGTAAGTCTGAGCGGTGGAAACTAAAACACAACCTACAGTAAACTACAACCCTACCTACTGGAAACTAAAACTATACCTATGGGAAACTACAACCCTAACAACAGGAAACCACAACACTACCTACTGGAAACTAAAACTATACCTATGGGAAACCACAACCCTAACAACAGGAAATCACAACACTACCTACTGGAAACTACAACACTAACTACTGGCAACTACAACCCTAACTACTGAAAGCTACAACACTAACTACGGGAAACTACAACCCTACCTACTGGAAACTACAACCCTAACTACTGGAATCTACAACCATATTTACTGGAAACTACAACCCTACCTACTGGAAACTATAACTGTACCTACTGGAAAC
>JARVJO010000096.1:1070181-1085341 GCA_031762555.1 Cynodonichthys magdalenae | reverse complement strand
TGGGGAGAGGGAAGTCTGGGTCTCTCTGCTTAGGCTGCTGCCCCCGCGACCCGACCCCGGATAAGAGGAAGAAAACGAACGAACGGACAGACGGACGGTATTGAAAATTACATTTGATGATTTATGTTTTAATTTATCTAATAAAAAATAGTCTAATGGTTTAACAAACTTTTTTATACTTATAATTACAGGAAATCCAGGAGCTCTTTTGAACAGAAAATAATTAGTTCCATCTGTGCACGCCTCAAGTTCCTCACCTGGTCAGAGTTTGAGTGTCTTATCTTGTCAATTCTAATAACAAATAGAAAACTTGGTTTCTTCACACTGATGTCTGAGTCCCTTCATTTGTGTTTGTCTTCTGTGCTGGTCCCCTTTTCCTTTCCTCTTGCCTTTAGGCATTTTTGTTTTACACAAAATTAAAGCACATTTATTCTGGTTTGTATTGTGAAAATCCAGCAGAAGAAAATATAAGAAAAACTAACATTTTTAAATAATCATCAGATTAGACGTTTGACTTATAATTTGATCCTTTTTCAAGCTAATCTAACACTGGTGAACTTTTTAAAATCCTTCAGCTATGGCCTGGATGAGAGAATCTAAACTAGGATATCACATTGAAAAATTGCCATATTTTCTAAAAAGTATACAATTATTTCTTACCATGTGATTTATTTACTGTTTTATTGTAAATAAAATAATGGTTATGAGATTTGCAAATCATTGCAGTATGCTTTTATTTGTTTTAGACAACATCCAAACTTTTTTTTAGAATTGGTGTACAAGGCTGCTCAGTCATTTCTCATCATATTTGAACCAAATCCTATTTGTTGTCTTTGACCTGAAACAAACACTAGAGTTTCTTGAAGCAAGTTTCACCTATGGAAATATTTGAGCAAACTGTATTTCTGCGTATGAATGTTTGGACAGCATTCTTGCTACATTCACATGCAGCATTCCTCTCATCCACTGACTGTTCATATGCGTCACAACTGGCTTCTCTCTGCTTATTTCAAATGATTGTGTTGCTAATCAAACATAATTGACTCACTATCTCAGTGCTCTTTGCAGCCCTGCTCACCCGCTTTCACCCTCAACCATCCTCAACCCCTTTCCTGGTAGCCCTCAGCCGAGGGCCTGTTGCCAAGGCAACAGGCATCTAATTTCTGAAGTGTCAGTTTACATTTTTGTCTTCACGCTTTCCAGCAATAACCTCTCCTCTTTCTCCCTCTGTGGTGTGTTTGTCGGTTGCTCTGCTGCAAAAACACACAATACTCACACATGAGCTACACACTCTGCCTCTCAGGCTGTGCAGTGTTTCCTCTGTGGCCTCCCGCACTTTAATCTTTACATTTTTTTTCTTTCAGCACCATTGCCTTGAATTCCTTCTCTCTTTTGCCCACAGAATCGAACACAAACAAAGCATCACACAAAGAAGATACTGTATACTAGAACAAGCAAATAAAAATATATTTCACAGAATCAACATTTAAACAAACATCTTTCTGAAAACTGAACTAGTTTTGTTGCACTTCTTAGAAATATTAAAGGTGTAGAATTACTTGAAGGAATGGATGATGCTCATCTTTTTTGTCAGGATTTTGCTGGGTTTCTATCTGCTGTTAATTTTCCCAGTAACCTTGTACCTTGCAGGGTGAGCTGGAGAAGGCATTTACTGGGGTGCTTCTGGTTCCATCAGCACCAAGCTCAGCTGTGACCGTGGAGATTTATATAACAGCTGATTGAAACTGTATTTTTTAAGGCTGAGTTGAATCACTATTCTTCATGGAAGAGCTGAATGTCCCAGGATGACAGTTCTACTTCCATCTTATGCATGTGTTTTAGGAAATTTCTTAAGAAGTTAACATTAGGACTTTTACCTATTCTATCCTCACAGAACCTTCTTGTGTGTTCCTAAAACTCCAAAGCCTTGCTCACTTTTGGTCAGAACACACGGTTCAACACGTGAGTATAGGGATTGTGCCCTCGCTAGACCAACCTGAAGAAGTTTCTTTCCAAACGTCTGTCAAGGCCAATGAGATTGCTGCATGCATCTACAGGAGGCCCCGCCCTACAGGATATAAGATGCAGCACGGTCTTGAAAAGAATATTCGTATTCGTTTAACTGAATTTCGTGTCAGAACCAGATAAGAAACTCACAAATGTTATATTGATCAAAATGTAAGTGCAAGAAGCCATACAAATACCTCTGGACTGAATTGTGTTTAATGCAGTCTCGTGCATCACCATCAGCAAATCAGCCCCAATTCAAGGAAGCTTCACATTTTCTTCAGAATCTGGCCACGCCTTTCTCTTTCCTAGGGCTGAGTGGCAGATTCACAGGACATATCGCTCATCCTACTGTATGACCAGCGTTCACGATGTGTTGTAAGTGACTCCAGGCATGTATCTAAATTAAACCTGTACAAACTGTCTTTTGTGACTAATTCAGTCACTCAGACCCGCCTGTACCTCAAAACAATTCATCCATAAAAACAATCACACAATAACTTATACGATTTCAATATTCACCTACGAAAAACCTACAGAATGTGTAATGTATTAAAATTAACAAGTAATACAAATCCTATATATTTCTTCAGTCTCATTTCCTTAATCTTTTTGCACTTCACCTCGCTTTAACTGAGCACAGGTCCCTTGTAGCTAACTTCACTGTCCAACTGGAGGTGAGTTTGCTCCCTGCCCAGGACGTTGCTACAAGTTAGATCTTGTATTTTTTGCTGGTTTGGCCTGCTAACCTGAAACACTAACCTATTTAGAATATCTAACTTTTTTCTGCTCCATGATCTTCTAGCTCGTTTAGCTTGCTAACCAGCAGAAGTCCCTCACCCTTGTTTAGCTTGCTAAACAGGAGTACTTTTAGAGCAGAACAACTGATTTTCACTGGTTTAGCTTCTTAACTGGCTAACAACTACTCTTCTGTTGTCTTTTAATGGCTCCAGAGAAGAGTAAGAAAGGGCTCTAAGCCCCTAGCAAAGCTAGCAAGGCTGTTAATTCTGGTTCAAGTGCATGTCCGAGTGCTTGTTTTTTTTTTTTTTTTTTTTTTCGAAGACAGAAATCCACAACACTTGTCCAGTGTGTCTCGGAATGTTGCATGCAAAAGCTGTACTTTCTAACCCAGAGTCATGTGCACACTGTAGCCGACTCCGTTAATCGACTCTGGAGAGAAGAGTGGGATTCCTTACCAAGTTACTGGGAAACTCAACCCCAGCTAAGGATTTACTGCTGTCTGAGACTCTTGAAGAAACCACGGAGTTGGAGTCCGAGGAGATGGAGGACAGTGCTACAGCAATGTCATGGGGTGAGCAGATGGACAAGCTCCTTCCCACAGAGGGCGTGGAGAAGGATCTGACCAAGTTCGACATGCAGACCTTGCTGCTGGCGGATGACAAGATCTCTCTGAAAGCCTCAGGTAAAATCTCAAAGGATGAAACCGGTGCTGAAGTTGAAGAGCTGTCACAAGAGGCGGTGGAAACACCTGTCAAAGCGGACAGATCCATCTCAGCCCTGTTTGAGCTGTGTCGCAGAGCGGCCGAGTGTCTCAACATGCCGTGGCCCGCCCCACCACAAGGCTGAGAAGCTACGGGAGCTGCAAGAGATGCTGCAGACCAGAGAAAGCTCCAGCAGGCTGCTGGACAGCAGATTTTATCCTCCAGTTGTCCAGCAAAGCAGCAATCGCATTGGGAAAAGGCATGTCAGAAGCTGTGGTCACCCTCACAGAGTTGCCTGAGAGACAGCTCTCAGATTTTCTCCATCATGCTGTCGAAGCTACAGGACTGTTTGGACAAGCTCTGGAGAAGATTTAGACCTGCAGTAATCAGAAAAGGAAACAGAATGAAGCCCTGTGCCTGGGGATGCCAAGATGGCAGTATTCCCAATCTAGAGCCCCCAATGATCACAGGAACGTGCCTCCATCTAAGCTTTGCCTTTGAAAACAAAGCAAACAAATATCAGCTCCTGCCGTTCGGTTTATCTCTGGTGCCTCGAGTATTTACAAAATGCCTTGAGGCAGCACTGACAACAGTCATGCAATTTTTCTACAAGGTAGCACCTTCTGGTGGGGACAATTTCTCTGAAGCCCCTTTCATAAGACAGCTCAGTCCGGGTCTGATGCGTGTTCTGTCCTCTTGTGAACTTTCAGAAAAAACACAAAGGAGGAGAGGCGAGTAAAATTAGCCCGCCTCTGATGCGCCACTGATCATGATGGCGGGTTTACACATGGCTCACCGTCTTGTGAAAGATCAACCCACGGATCCGTGCCGAGAAAATGATAATGAGCTAATGAGATAATGACATCAGTGAGCGACCGCAGGATCTAACCAACAGATTTATTACAAAGGGATTATTAAAAACGACAGAACAGCAACTGTGTAGCTAGATTAAAAATACGTTTAACCACAAAATCTGTAAAATGAGTTGATTCAGTTTGTGTGTGTGTTCTGTGTGTGCGTGCTTTATACAAGGAAGACGTAAGTGCAGCTGGAGAACAGCAACTTTGTAGTTAGTTTAAAAGTATTGCGCCACAGGTCGCTATAATGAGCTGATTTCTTTTTTTTTTTTTATATGACTGAGGATTAAATCTACAGATTTTACAGAGAGAATATTAAAAATGACAGAAAACAGCAACGTTTTAGTTAGTTTAAAAATATTAAACCGCCACAGAATCACTAAAGTAAGTTAATTTAGTTTGTTTTGTTTGATGCGAGGCAGCACACGTCTGTCACACAGTAAACATGTCGCTCCACTTCAGTCCAGCTGAGTTCTGCTCCACGCCTCTTTTGGATCCGCGCTGCTGGTTCATTTATGAACGCGTTCATGTGAGCGGGCCCTGCCCGCCTTCACCTGTGGTCTTATGAATGACCCGGGGGGATTAAAGCCGGACAGATTGCCAACATTTAAATGGCCATATGTTCTTCATTTTATTTTTATTGCCATGTGTTTGACATCATAGGAGAGCTTAGAACCCACACTTTTAGATTCTGCAAATAACTCAAACCGACCTTGGGGAGACTTGTTCCTGGTTTTGCTACGGCCAGTCACATATTTTCTTAAATTAAATAATAAATGTAATAAATAAAGTGTGGGCTTAGACAGTACAGTGACTCCACAAAGTGAGCAGAGGCTTGATAAAGCAGTTCCGTTAAGTGGAGTGTTTCTGAAGGTCTTAAGTGAATACTGCCTGTGAACATATCCTTATCAGAAACTGAGAAGATTGTGAAGTGTGGATCGTCGTCTCAGTCTGACATGTGCCACTGTGCGAAAGAGAAAAAAAATTGTTCCCAGCTGCAGCAAGGAAAGGAAGAAGGCTGAAACAGTCTGAGACTAGACCAGTGGTTCTCAATTCCGGTCCTTGTCACCCACTACCCTGCATGTTTTAGTTGTTTTGGCACATCTGATTTAAATGAATGAGTGATTGGCAGAGTTCTGCAGAACTTAAAGACCTGCTGAAGAGCAGGGAAACAAGTAAAACATGCAGGGTAGTGGGTCACAAGGACCGACATTGAGAACCACTGGAATAGACCATGAAGGAATCCATATCACATCTGCCTTTCTGTTTTAAATTCAAGATGGCTATCACATCTACATTTATTGAGAAGTTTTGTCATGGCAAAAAGATGAGGACAGGAAAGACCCAGTTTGGTGATATTTTAATCAATTTTCTCCAAAAGAAATGACAAGCAGAATGTCACAGGGATAAGACAGATCCAAGCAGTAGATTCTAACCTCAGATTTAAAAAGGTGCTCATTTGAACAATGCTTATCAGTAAAACATTGCACCATCAGTCTTGTCACAACTGAAAGGCTGTATCAGTTAAAGCAGTGATACCCAATCCTGGTCAGCCATGGCCACAAACCTGCATGTTTTATGTCTCTTTGACACACCTGAATTGAATGAATTAGTGAATAACAGGTTTCTGCTGAACTTGAAGACCTGCTGAAAAACAAAAAATCATCTAAATTATGCAGGGTAGTAGTCTGGTAAAAACCAGACCCTTGTCCTTCACCTCGCATCGTACAGAGGGTCTGGACTCTCGGCTATTGAGAAGCGATTTCTTGCTGGAGGCGTGGCCTCAGTTGAAGTTTAAAATTATTGGATTGGTTGGCCGTCATGTATTTGTGCACCTGCGCCAACTCCTCTGTGAAGGAGGCTAAGCTAAGAAGCTAACCAGACATTCTGTGCGCTGTAAACAACCTACTGAGAGGAGAGAAGTACGGAGCTGAACGAGACTGTTATAAATGATGCTGCAGGCTTTGTCAGACAAATTTAATTTAATTTGGAAGCCTTTTCAGCATGAACTGTCTTTATTCACTTCATCCACTGCTAAACTACAAGCAGACACTGAGCAGAAAATTGATGTTGTCGTTCAAAACTCCTCCTTCTGTTTGCTGATTGGCCCAGGTAAAATTCTACAGAAGAAATCCTTTTCTATGGGAGAAATCCCAGACTGAGCAGTGAAGGGAAACTAGAATTGAGCAGAACTGCATAGGAAGGCAAGGGCCAGACTAGCAGGATAGTGGCCCTCGAGGACCAAGATTGGGCGCCACTGACTTAGAGCATCAAGACTTAACACTGAACTGTGAACAGATGTGCAGTAAAAAGGACAATTTTGTTACACCTAATGAGAACATCTCAGAGAGCCTGTATTTTATCTGCAAGATTTATTTTCAGTAATTATCCTTTATTCAGGCATAAAAACAATACTTTCTGCAACCATTCAGGAATCTACAAGGTTTCTTCCTGTTAAAAGAGAAGTGTTCCTTTGCACTGTCACCCATGTGCCGCTCAGGACAGGAGACAGAGACGAAGTGAAGATTCATTGAAATCTGTTCACATCTTCATATAGAAAATGTTTACTAAATGGCATTTTACAATGTATGTGAATGCTGTTATATTGCTCTGAGATAACTTGTAGCACTCTTTAAATAAACTGAACTAATTAAATAGAGTCATTATGTGAACATAACTAATCATATCAGGTTCATATAATTCAGTGTAATTACTTGGTGATAAATTCTGAAAATTACCCAATTTTCAGTATGCAGTTTTTTGTTGTGTTGATTTATTGTTGTTTTTGTTTTCATGCATTTCAATTGTGTAATTGTTAATTTGTTTACCATTATTTAACCTGAAAAATGCCATTGAGCTTGCATCTCTTTTGCAAGGGTTGTGAAGGAAATTTTGTAACTGATTGACTGAATGTTAGATCCCCTTTTGTATTTTTAATACTTTCTGATTGCAGCCAATGTGGTTTAAAACAGAGAATAAGAGTTTGTCTGTCTTATTGATGTGTCTTCATAACAAAGTTATGTTCTAATGTCTGACGTAAAAGGTCCCACCTCGAGGGGTGTGACCAGGGGGTCAGATGCATTCGTTAAAAGACTGATTCATCATTACGGTGAGGCAGAAGAGGTTTTTGTGAGTTATTGAGTTGGCAGCTCTGTTTAGATTAGCCTGGGACAACCTGGGCTTTTGCTTTTCTGATGAGGCCTTCAAGGTCTCCTGACTGCTGCTGGACCTGATTGGAGAAGATTTGGAATAAAGTCTTTTTAAAGAGAGTCAACTGGTTTTTTGCAATATTATTCAGACTTCCATTTATTGATCACAGATTTCCTTCAGTGGCCTGAGCCTGAAGGCAACCCTATTGTACATACGTTTGTGTTGTGGGGGAAACTGGAGAAAATTCATGCAAACACAAAGAGAACATGCAAACTCTGCACAGAAAGACCACAGGTCCAAACAAGGGATCAAACCCAGGCCCTTCTTGCTGTGAAGCATCAGTGCTAACCACTGCTGTAATTGAATCTTAAGAGGCAAATTTAGTCTCTTTTTGTTGATAATGTGTTATGAATTATAAAAGGTTCCTGCAATAAACAAAATAAGCCCTCAGCTGTTTAGATCTGATAAACATTAAGGGTGAAATAAACAAATAATCTGAACATTACTCCATCCACAATCTTTCGTTTATTCCAGAGTCCCAGACACCTCTTTCCACATTCCAGGTTTGCCCAATCCAGCTGAGAGACATCTCTCCAGCAATGGTCTGGGTCTTCCCTAAGGTGTCCTCCCAGTTAGGCCTGCACAGAACCCCTCCTTAGGAAAGGGTCCAGGAGTTTCTCTTGCTTGACGATGGTCACCTGTAGGGTAGCCTGGCCTTTGCCTTCCTATGCAGTTCCGCTCGATTCTAATTTCCTTCCTTCTCTGCTCCATCTGGGCTTTTTCCCATTGATGGATTTCTCCACCAGAGTTTCAACTGGGCCAAGCAGCAATCAGGAGGAGGAGTTGTGAACAATGACGTAGATATTCTGTGCTGTTGTAGTCTGCCTGTAGTTCAGCAATGGAGGAAGTAAATGAAGTCATTCAGTCCATGTTGACAAGGCTTCAAATGAAATTCAATTTGTCCCTGAAAGCCTGCAGCATCATTTACAACCATCTCTTTCAGCTCAGTACTTCTCTCTTCCTAGTAGGGAATAGTTGTTTACAGCACACGCAATTTCCGGTTAGCTTCTTAGTAGCTTCTTTCCTTGAGCTGGTACTCTACAAGCATCATGGCCAAACATTAACAAGTGGGTAAATCAGATCCAGTCGTTTTATACTTCAAGTCCTCACCTCCAGCAGGAAATTGTTTCTCAATAATCAAGTATGAAGCAAAGCGAACATCAAGGGGCTATTTTAATCTGAAACAAGTACAGGAGTTTTTCTAGAAGATCTCAAACTTTGTAAAAGATGTAATCATTTCAATTAGTTTCCTTTTATTAAAAGGTTGAGGACTCTGACTGCAGAGGAGATAGCATGTAGGAGCCAGGTGTGAGGGAAGCACAGGTGGTTTGGTCACCAGGTGGAGACAGAGCGATTGTCAAAATATGGTGATCCATTCCTGCAGCAGAAATGTTGAACAGTGGAAAAACATTGTGCTGCACTGACAGCAGAGCAGAGATGAACCTCTGGCTGCATATGTGTGTACTGTTTATCCACTGACATCGGCAGGGTTCAGCCTCGTTGGAAGGATTGCAGAGGAGCTTGGTTAGCTTTGTGGCCAGCATCTGTTTGTGTTAGAAGCAGCTGCAGCCAGGGAGAGGAGTGCCACAGGGTGTAGAGGAGGGGGAACATGTCAGAGATGCTGTTATGGAGTAACAATTAACTCAAATCTTCCCTGCCTTTAACCTATCATTGTACCATGTCAGTATGACTTTGACAATAAAGATGTTTAAAAAACCATCCATCCATTATCTGTACCCACTTCTAATTACAGACATGTAGCTTCAAGAAGCAGCTGTAAATTCTTAAACATTCAGTTTAATTTTGGTTTTAGATCATGAATTTTTTTGCTTAATTTGTAACTTTAATTTATTTTTGGTAACTATGAATCTTTAAATTAAATTAAGTTGTAATGTAATTTAAGTTGGAGGATTTTGGAAAGTACAATTATGAACTATTAAGCAATTTAATTACAGGTAAACATTAAGGTCATCAAGTAGTTTTTAAAGCTCAAACACAAATTTGCTTCATTCAGATAAAAATTGTTACTAGACAAACTCATAACCATAAAAGAAATGTAGATTTTTATAAAACCATTAACAAATAGCATGAAGAGGCAACATACTGTAATAATTTATAGAATAGTTTTGATCACATTTTAAAAACCTTTAAAAAAATTTGTTTAAATTGAAGTATTTGGCAATTTATGACACTGTTGTGTAGTAGTTAGTGAAAGTAAGAGAGGGCAGCTGTGGTGTAGTGGTAGAGCCGCCCACAGGAAGTCACAGGTTCGACTCCCCGCCATGCCCACATGCCCTGCGGCCTTTCCCAATCAGTGGCTCCTCCCTCGCCCTACTCCCTCCCCCCTACCCTCACTGTGAAGCCCCCTTGCAGCTGAACTGAGTCCCCTTGATGGTGCTGAGGGTCTTATTATTCACCCTCTGCTTTTGAGACGGCCAGGGTTATGTGTCTTTAATAAAGTTTGAATTGAATTGAACATGATTTATAGCCTATGAGAAAATATATTTGTTGATGAGGTGTTTACTTAGTAAATATGTACAAAACATGCAGAACTTATATTTATCAGTCCCGTCCTCCATGCCGACCATTATTTGTTGTTGCACCTGCTGCTGAAGTCTGCATTGGATGCTGACTCGCTGTGGAGGGTCTTATAAGCCCCTCCCACTCGTACGTAATTGGTTTCAGATGGGACTAAATATGGCCAACCCTCCGCGGGCACAAACTGAGTGTGTAGGGAGTAGGGTGAGGGAGGAGCCACTGATTGGGAAAGGCCACTGGTGTCCTTGAGCAAGACACCCAAACCCCAACTGCTTCCTGGGTGCTCACATAGCTGCCCTCTGCTCCACTTGGGTGTTTCTCATGTGTGATGGGTCAAATGCAGAGCACTAATTTCATCCTTGCATGGGAACATGTATTGATGACAAATAAAGCACCTTTATCTATAATAAAAGACAGGATATATGAAGTTTTTGTTTTTCATTGTAAATCTTGTATTTGGTCAAACCATTTCCAATTTTTCCAGTTTGAACCACTCCTGCTGTTGTGGTTTTTAATTGTGCAGTAATCACACTTCAGTTTCTTTAACTCCTCCCAACACCGCTAAGGTGTTTGCTGGTAACCACAAGTGGCCATCAGCTCTGACACATCTTTGAAAACTTTTTCATTGCGAGCCAATCCATCTAGCTTGCTCTTAATCGTGCCCTCTGCCACCAAGCACAAAAACTCCTGCACCTCAGCATTGGACCACAGTGTGGGTTTCTTTGTTGCCATTATCAAACTCCAAGTATGTAGTCGCTCCAATGATTGAAAATGGCACTCTGAGTTGTTGTTGTGGGGGTAGCTCAAATGCAACCAGTGACTCCACCCCCTAACCAATTAGTGGCCGATAATGTTCTGACGTCAAGTTTTCAGGCCAGCACAGTATGGTTGGAACCACAACAGAACAGGTACTGAAGGGGCCAGTTAGTCACCCTTTCCTCCACACTGTAAGAACCTTACCTCCATTTTTATTTTTAATGTTGATCCTCACTTCTCCAAGATAAAACACTCACCTCTGCTTTCCCCTTTTCAGATCCGTACTCCACATTGCACCTTGTAAATAAACTTCACTTACCTTTCACACACTGCCTCCTGTGTCTGTTTTACTCTGCTGCTTACATTAGACAAACCCAGCCGTATGATAAAAGTAGTAAATTAATGTATTTCAGAATGTCACTTTATTTCACACGAGACTCAAAAACAAACAACAGTTATCATGTTCAAATTTAAAGTTAAAAATAGCTTTACATGAACTAATAAACTGGTTAGAAAAGGAAAACAAAAACATTTCCTAAAACTAATCAAAAGCTTGAAGCAAGTTTGTTCTACAGTATATTAAATGTTATAAGATTTTTTTTCTTCTTTCTGCTCCTTTTCATTTAACATCGTGTTTGTGTTGAATTTTGTTTTGTTTTTAATTAAATGAAATAAATATTTAAAAAAAATATTTAAACAGCAAAATAAATGTGTAAAATTTATGTTCTCTCAATGCATGTGTGATAGCAGGTACTCTGGTTTCCTCTTCCATTTTAAGAAGATGCATGTCAAGTTAGGGGTTTTCAATTGGCCTAGATGTGATTTGGCAGCAGTCAGTTGTTTCTCACTGGTGACCTGTTTAATGTGTACCTGGCTGCTGATCAACACAAGCTCTCTGTGTCCTTTCACAACATTATTAGAAAACATAAAATTGTCGTATTAACCAACTTGGGAAACCTAATATTTATCATTTATTTATTTTTCAAAGCCTACCACCCCACTTCCTGATACCTCACAGTCCAAATCTCACTTCCAGTTGACAACACTGCGCAGACATGAGCAAAAACATTATCACAATTTCTTCTTTGGTGGCAGGCAGTAACAAATACTGTGAGACAAGTTAGAAACTATGGTTTTGGTAATTTGCACCTTTTTTGCTAATGAGTAATCTGCACTGCTTATTACCCATCATCAAAAAGCAAAGTCAGACAATTACGTTTTTGTTTGTGTGCTCAAGTATCTGTTACCAAAATACCTCTTAAACCACAGCAAAAAATGCTTTCAAAACTTTCAGAAAGTAGTTATTGGATATACAACTTAATCACCCCTTTAACATGGTGGAGGGGTTTTAATAATGATTCTGGGGCATCAGCCCCTGATATGGTTTCTCAGCCCCTGGTTGAGCCTTTCATGGCATTCAGACCTGAATGTTTGAAGCAAATTCAGAAAATCACTTTATTTCACAGAAGATACCCAAAACCAAACAGAGTTATTGTGTTCAAATTTAGGACTGATAGATTGACATTGACTTGTGTTGTTCACATGTAGTTTTAAGGCTATGTTCACACTGCAGTCAAATGCAACCAAAACTATTTTTTTTTTGCTTCTAAACGATTCATTTTGAATTTTTTCATGACAGTTTGAAGATGTCAAAACCTTTTTTTTCCCTCAAATGCAACCCAGACCTTTTAAATATTGTTAGCCTCATAGCATAAATGCCTAAGTCAAATATGTTCAAGGCAATTATGCAATGAGGCTAACAATGTGTAGTAGTAAACCAGATCCAATGTTTTTCAAAATGACAGAAATCTGAACAATCATGTTGCATTTCATTCGATTTTTAAATCAATGAGGTGGGGGTAAGCAGATCCATTTAGAAGATTGATGTCAACTTTGTGCAGTTTAAATCTGTGAAATCCATACGTCTTTAGCTACAGAAGTCCATTTGCTTTGTCTTTTGTCTTGTCACGTCCTGAATGACTGAGAATCCACAGAAATGTATGATAGTAACATTGGTGTCAGATCATATTGATACTAAAGTTGTTTTTAAATGTAGCCTTAAAGGGTATCAAATCATCTTACATTGTTCTAAAATCCTAAATATTGATTTATTTTTGATTTGAGACAATCTCCTGTTTGAAACTCTCTTTCTGAGGGTTGTTGAAAACATTAACATTATAAACCATCTCAGGATGTCACGATTAGAAAGCTTGGTTGGTAGAACCCCAGGATGCAGGACTGAATGAGTGATGGCAAAAA
Organism: Cynodonichthys magdalenae; assembly: GCA_031762555.1. Classification (NCBI taxonomy): domain Eukaryota; kingdom Metazoa; phylum Chordata; class Actinopteri; order Cyprinodontiformes; family Rivulidae; genus Cynodonichthys; species Cynodonichthys magdalenae. The sequence goes on along the minus strand of JARVJO010000096.1, from coordinate 1,072,272 downwards.
AGGTTTTATTAACAAACTTAAAAGCGCTGGCATGGCAGCAAAGGTAAATACAAGGACTTGGCATGAGACAAAAACAGTTAACAACAAACAAAGCTCTGACACAGAACAGAATATAAAAGAGAACTAATCAGCAGAAACAAGAAACACCTGGGAGAGAAACATGAGGAACAGGTGAGAGTGGGCGGGGCCGGAGCAAAGACAGGCAGGAGGAAGAATAGAGGGGGACAAGGCAGAAAACCAGAATAAACATTAACACAGACACAGATCATAACACAGGAATTACATTTCCTACAAAAATACAGTGTGAAAGCTGAGTTCTGAATGACCTTGCTAAAGAAGCTGAGTTACTTAAGCTAAAAAAAGCAGAATTTAATGTAAAAGTAGCAAACACTAGTTAACAGCTAAGTTATTAATTTATTGATTGATTTACCTATATTTAAATCACATTGGCATCACTGACCTCTCTTTCAGAGGAGGCCTGGGCATGAAGACAGTCTAACATCATGTTTTTGGACAGTGAAAGGAAACCCACAATAACTCATGGAGAACATGTAAACTATAAATTAAACCGGGGATTTACTCCAGGACCTTCGTACTGTGAGACAACACGACGTGCTGCCAAGCAGCAAGCAATGGAAATGCAAGCTAAAATCAGCAAAACACTAGCTAAAGTAGTTAAAAGCTAACTAAGTAATAAATGTAGCAAAAGGCTAGCTAAAAGTAGCACAATTTTAGCTAAAATCTAAGCTTAGCAAATGCTAAATAATAGTAGTAAAACGCTAGCTAAAAGGGAAAAGTAGCTAAGAGTAACAAAAGTCTATCTACAAGAGGCATAAATGAAGTGGTCTCAATGTATTTCTTTAGAGAAAATATCTTAAAAAAATTTTTTTTGAAAAGTATAAAGTTACAAAAACCTGAAGTCATAGCAGAAAGCTTAGAAACAGCTGAATGTTTCAATATATTAACGGCTAAAATAGCACAAAGTGTATAGTAATTAACTTGCACAAATACATACATCCAAAAAATTCTAAAAACAGAAAAGCAATAGTGTGAATGTTGACTCATCACTCACACAAATATCACAAGTCAATTTAACCGTCCAGTTCACAGAGCCTGACTGAACTGTTCCAGGCCTCCCAGGACCTGGAAGGTTAATATTTGACGAAGGGATGGCCCATAAATATGAGCAAAGAGACTTTTAATTAAATAGACACTTCTTAAATATTCTCCTGAGCCTGCTGCTTTTGTTTAAAGATGACTGATTGACTCCTATCTCTCTAGGACCATTAGTTTTCCACTCCCCACCATACTCCATCCTTCCCTGCTGCCTCTCTATTTTTCCACATCTGTCAACATCTCTTCTCCCTTTCTCTCTCAATTCCCTTCCTCTTACCACCTCTCTTCCCCCTCCCTCTTCTTCAGCCTGTCAGCTCTCTTTCCTTGTTCAGTTTTCATCAGTCCACGTCCCTGAGCTGCTCCCAGGAGGCCCATATTTCTCCAAACTCATGACAATGTAATGAGGCCACGCTAAATCCTGCCACGCCCTGGAGCCACATCAGAGGGTGGATGGGGCAAGTCATTCCCCGCCTGATTCAGCCTGGCCCAGCCTGTCTTGCTCCATGTCTATCTCAGCCTCTGGATTTGTCATGTTCAGAAAACTTTATGATCAGCAATCAAATGCCGAAATAAAAAAGAAAACAAGAAAAAAAAAAAAAATTTCACATTTTCCATCATCGCATTCTGTATTTCTCTTCATCTCCTGCTCTTTTTTCTTTCCCTCCTTCTGGAGCACTGCAGCAGCCTGCCACGCTTAGCTGATTTCTAGCTAGAAGATGGGGATCGGCATGGGAGCTCAGTCTGGCTGTGGGCAGCTGAGCCGTGGACAGCACACAAATGTGTGCACACACACATTGTGGTTCCTCCATCAAACTGAGGACCTTCTATTGATTTCCATTCATTTCTGTAACTGAATATACAGTTGTGGTCAAAAGTTTACATACACTTGTAAAAAACGTAATGTCATGGCTGTCTTGAGTTTCCAATAAGTTCTACAACTCTTATTTTTATGTGATAGAGTGATCGGAACACATA
>JARVJO010000096.1:1041533-1052821 GCA_031762555.1 Cynodonichthys magdalenae | reverse complement strand
CGCGCTGCTAAAGATGCTGCTAACAGCAAGCCAGTGGTCAAGCCAGCGGGACTTAAAACAATTGGTGAGGCTTTTGAAAAAAATCATACAGTACAAAAGAATACAGTATAATATAAAGAAGACACTTTTTCAGCTTGTTGTTTACAGAGAGAAGTTTTAAGTTGTCAGTTGTGCATTGTTTTTGTTTTAATATTAAGAAGAATGCACTTTTTAGTTTGTTTACAGAGAGAAGTTTTGTAATTGGTGCATTATTTTTGTTTTAATATTATGAAGAATGCACTTTTTCAGTTTGTTTACAGGCTTAAATTCTAGGTTGTTATCTGTGCATTATTTTTGTTTTTATATGCAGAGGAATGCACTTTTTCAAGTTGAAAATATATTTTAAGTTATATAATAAAAGTACATGTACTTTGAATTCAACTTGTGTTAGTCCATTATCTATTTTGAACTTGTGGAATGCACTTTTTTCTCTTTGTATTTCTTTTCAATCATAGATCAGTTCTAAAAGCCTTTAATTTTTTCATAATAAATGTGCTTTATTTAAAAATTTGAAATAGATGTTCATTTGAGAAATTTAGTTTTACATATTTAAGGAAATGTTAATATTTGCTAAGAGTTTTTTATTGAAAAAAAATTAAAGCATTATCTAGTTTTGGTTTTGTTTATGTAATAATCTTACACTTCTGCTCACTAGTCTTTATCTCCTGGCATGTTATCGGTTATCGGCCTTTAGAAGGAGAAAATTATCGGTTATCGGTATCGGTTTTAAAAAAAGTTATCGTGCATCCCTAGCTCATAGCAGAGCAAAAGGAGACGGTGGCTGATTTTCAGAACTTTGTGGAGGTAGATGAGAAGCCAATCTTTTCTATCGATCTTACCTAAATCGTCTGATCTCCCAAATTAAGGAAATTGGTGCACCCCTAATTTCAACCTCTGACAAAAAGCTAAGTTTATTAAAGCAAAAGCCAGAAGATCTGAAACATCACGTTTAAGCTTTGAGTTGATTGAGAAAAAAGGAAAATGACCAATATTTTTTTTACAAACCAGATGTTGTTCTTCAGATGTTTGAACTCAACCATTTTACCAGACAAGAGAACCTAACATGTTAGCTTCATTTGATGGTACCTCAAACACGGTCTTGGCAGCGTAGCCTTGCACATCGTCTCTGTTGATGACGATCTGAATGACGCGGTACCACACCTCTTCGCTGACGTAGTCCCCAGCAATGCGGATGAGGTTCAGAATGGTGTCCACATACCAGGAGTAGTCAACAGCATACTTCTCTGCAAGTATGGCCACTTTCAGCACCTGAAAAACACGATTACAGCTCCAGGTGTGAGAGAAAAGACTCAGGATGACATTGAGTAGAACATCACTTGGGTTTACAGCTGCAAAAAAATAATTAAATACTATTTTATTTAGTCAAACTAAAATTAGACTCAACAGTTTTATAATTATTTCTTTCTGCTCCACTTCAAATAAACTAAATCTGCACAGATGGAGATATAACGCAGTGGATTTGTTTCTTTCGTCCTGCTTACGTCGTGTGGCTGCAGCTTCAAGAGAATAAGGTGTATTTTTCATGGACAGAAGTGATCTGCTTTAACATTAATACTGTACTTGGCTGATTGGGGTTTTTGTATTTAAGCAATTTCCACACATTTAACTTTCCAATGATGGATAGAAAAATGACCAGTGGTCTAAAATGGACCAATCAATAAATCTAAGTTTGGAAGTATACCGGTTAAAAAAAAAAAAAAACGCACTCATCTTTGTTTTTATTCATTTCTGACAGCCATGACCAAGATGTGCAGTCAGTACAACAATAAGAGAAGACATGTTTGTAGCCTACATGAAAACTGTGTGGCTTCAGTGTGTCACACCCACCATCTCCTCTCTGATGGAGTAGTCTGCCGTTTCCAGGTAGCTCAGCATCTCGGCTACAATCTGCTTGGCGTTGCTGCGGTCACACATGGCATACAGCAGGTCAGCCGCTCGCTGCCGAACGCTCACGTCTCTTTCAGTCTGAAGAAACGCATGAGAACAAACTAAATAAAAGAAAGACCCTGACACAGGAAATATTTCTGGCAATAAAAAGGGGTTAAGGTGGCACCTTGAGGGCGTTGATGACCGTCTCAATGTGTGTCTTTACAGCTTCATGTGAAAACTCAGAGCTGGCCAAAGTGCACATGCTTTCCAGAGCCAGGTAGCGCAGGTTAGTCTCTCTGTGCTGCAGGAACTGACCGAGCTGATTACAGGCTCGCACCAGGAGGTTAGGCTCACTGCAAAACAAAAACCACCCTCAGACCGTATGTAGTCTAGCTCGGGACATATAAACACAGTTGGGTAGTAACTAGTTACATTCTTTCTGGATACTCTACGCTCTGTGAGTAACTTCACTAAATGAAGAACAAACTTTAAAAGACACACACACCTGCAGTTTTTGTTTCAGAATTTTTTTATTGAAAGAAACTGATTTAGAAAAATGTTCCTTTCACCTGAATTTATGTTCTTTATATGAATCATTTTCATTTTGATCTTTAAACCAAATACTTTTTTACTCTTACGTGAGTCGTTTACTAGATTGCTACTTTTTACGTTTACTTGGGTAAAAAATATGTTGAAGTAGTTCTACTCTTTCTTGAGTAAAATTTTGGGGTACTCTACCTACCTCAGCATATAAATAAAAACAAATACATAGAACCAGAAGACTTTATTGCTTTTATAAAAAAGGATTTCATTGTTTTGTGAAAAACCAAAACTGTAATAATGGTGATGCCTGTTCATGTCTACAGTAAACAGGAAGTTGTTCCCACCTGAAAACACTCAGTAACCCCTAAGATAAACAAACATCCTCCATTTGTCCTACAGACCATAAATATTACATTTAAAATACAGTAAAAGTACACAAACTTTATACTTACTAAGACAGTTAGCATGCACTGAAAATCATTTAGTGATTTACAGCTGAGCTCAGCAACATCTGTGGTTTAGTGTCTCAGATTAAATTAACTTCTTAGGTTGTTGGAACTTTGGTCGACTGACTCAGGACAAGTTTTTGGCAAACACTATTTTTGGCTTAAAGTTTTCAACAGTGCAATGTAAACCTGTCTGGTTAATTATTTTGAGAGGACAAGCAGAAATGAGTTGTTGGCTCTTGAGAAGAACAAAATGAGAGCAACAGGATCTGTAAATATAGAACTTATTCTTGATAGGTTGGAGCATGTTGCTGACGTACCTGTCATAGTGGATGATAAGTGATATAGCCTCAAACAAGATGGCATTCTTGGCGTTGGAATGCTGAACCTTTTTGGACTTGGGCGGCTCCTGAGCTTTATTGAGGATGGTCTCCAAGCACTCCACCAGACGGCCTTTCACAGCCCCATCTTCTGGTGGAGGGTAACACTGCAGCAGACGCAGCAGCTTACAGGACAGCCACGGAGCTGGCACAAAGTAGTAGGTGTAGTCCTGCAGGTCAGTGGAGGCCGACGACACGATCTGAAAAACAACAGTCTTACTTCTTGTTTCTCAGTGATAAAACCAGTTCCTGTTCTTAGTGAAACAAAAATTTGACATCTCCATATTAGTTTTTAGACACAAGAGTAAAAGGATCATGTTCTCTGCTAACCAGAGGACATATACACAGTAGATACAAGAAAACAGCTTACCAATAAATCAAACTGTATGTATGCCGAAATCCACCCACATTTCTTTTGTACATCAAAAACAACATGGAACTGAGTGCATTTACATATGTTAAACAGATGCAAACTACTTCCTGCATGTGTGGAGGACATATTTGCATGATCAGAAATGATTTTTAGATTCAGGAAAATAATGAATTAAATATAATAAAGAGTGAGAAAAATTCCCAAGTAATTGGAAGAGTAAAAATGTGTAATAAATTTGGCGTGGGGCTACACACATTTCCACATCTGGAGTTTTGCGTGGGAAAGGGCGTACGTAAGCTTTCTGTGCATATGTTCTGTTGACACATGAGGCCTCTGGTCTTTAAAGACCTGAATAAATCTTTCACTTAGGTGTTTAAAACATGACACAGACTGATAAAATCTATACAAGTCCATCATCGAGAAGAAAACTACCTGACCTGAGTTACATGCTTTGCCAATTTAACCAATGTTGATGAATTTCATTTGTGAAATGAGCAATATTAAAACCATGCATTATAATTGTTTTGTGCAATACAACACTCATCTGTATAATTCATCTGCTTTTATTATACCCAGCCTACCAAGAATCAAAGGTTTCAGCAATAATCTGTATTCCTTTTAACAGATGTAGTGATTCTGACAACAGGTTCACAAGACGTGATTACCTCGTTAAAACCACAGATATTAGAGGGACTGGTTTATGTGCATCTGTCCTGTTCTGACACACTTACTCTGCTGAGTCTGGAAACTGCCAGCGAGACACACGTCTTGAACTCATCTGGGTTTTTCTGGCTCAGACAGGTGATGAGAGAGATGGCTGCAGTCACCACACCCTAAACCCAGAATACATCCATCAGCTCATTTATCAATCAGAAAACAGCAGAGTGGAACTGACACCACACGAACCACGAGTCCAGCCAGAAGTCAGCTCTCACCATGTGTTGGTCGTTCAGCAGGTGCACCACACGTGAAGTCCACTCCCCCATCAGAACCAAGTCAGGAGAGGTTTTATAGAGCCGCAGCAGACAGAGGGCAGCCGACTGCTTCACGCTGTCCATCGTATCACTGTGATCCATCGCATTAACAGTTAGGGTTGATAGATTTTTCACAGGAAATCAGTTTATATTTCAGTTCCTCTCTCACTCACTCACCCAGCCACCAGGATGCGAGGAATCTCGCTGGCGAAGGCCTCTGCCATCTCACGGCTGCCCACGTTGGCGATGCAGTGCAGGGCCAGGCACATGAAGGTAGGGTTCCTGCTGGACAGGTCGTTCTTGATGGCGTTGTTGATCAGACGGATGAGCTCACTGTTGCTGTTTACCAGCACTGAGATAAACAAGTACCCCTGCAGAGAGCAAACAACAGGCATTACAGTACCAGACAAGTTAAAACAAGTCACTGGACAGAGTGTGGACTCGGAAGTTGACATTTTTTACCTGCTGTTTTTGGGCCAGCACATAATCTAATGCAACAATTTTATATTTTAAAAAATTAAACGTTTTCTGTAAACTATCTCAGATCAGTTGTGGACAAAATCATTTCAGTCACATCAGACAAGTTTTGGCAAAAGCACTAGGGGGTGCTAAAATACAACCTGCATCGCCCCCTGTCTGCAGGGAGGTGAACTTTGAGTGTGGGTGTGTACATGTTTTTGCTACCTGGTGGGGACGATTTTTGACCAGTTTCCTGGTACAGAGCCTGGTGAGGACCCACTGCTCCTAATAGGGACAAAAGCCTGGTCGAGTCCCCATAGGGGGAAATCCAGTTGGTGGGTCAGGAATTAGGTTTAGGACTAAGGTGTGAATTGAGTTTAGGTTAGTGTTGGGTATGTACGGGGTGGTTAGGTTTTAGGACAAGGGGTCAGGGTCAATGCCAAGTCCCCATGAGGACAGAAGAACAAATGTGTGTGTGTGTGTTCCTGTACCTCTTTTTAAGAACGTAGTTTGACGGCTACTATCCTTGTGAGGACATCTTGCATGGCCCTCACAAGGGACCACCCCATTTGTGGGTCAGGGTTTAGGTTTAAGGTTTGCATTAAGTTTTAGCTCAGGCTATATGACCGGTAAATAAATGGAAGTGCTCACAAGGACTGCAAGACAAACCTGTGTGTGTCTGAAGTACCACTGGATGGATTAAAAAACAAACAAACACAGATGTACATGTACAACTAGAGTAATAAGATCAGAGAGGCCTCCACAACTCACTGTTCTTTTTAAATACGTACATCAACGTACAACTTTTTACTGGGTTAGCAATTTAAGTTATTACTTTTCTTTAGTCATTGTACTTTTTTTACACAGGACTGTTTGTTCTTATTGCCTGTAGAAATAAAATGTCAATGCAATACAAAATGGGTACATATTTATAAAATTATAAATAAAAATGCTAATAAGAATTGTACTTTTTTTATACAGTTTTGCAAATTAAACTGTGCATCAGTACTATAGAGATAGGTTTATGAACACCAGAGTATTTTAGGTCAAATAAACTTACTGAATGGATTTGAATGAAGTTGGTAACCGAGCCTACTTGTGCAAAGTTTTATAATAAAGTTAAAAAAACCTGAAGTGCTCTCAGAGTCTTTAACTCAAATATGGTGCCAAGATCAGATATTAAAACGGATTGTTACCAGTGTGTGATCTACAAATGTACTCAGTTAAATAAATGTATATTCAACGTTCGAAATTTGTAATAAAAGATCCAGTATAACTGATACGAATACCTGCAAGTGCATTTTCAGTGAGTACATATCAGTACACACTGAACCTGTTGATTCTGCCGAAACCCAAGAAAACCTGGTAGTTCTATATAATCTAGTTCTACTGGTATAAATTGTTTTTAATGTATCATGAAGTTCCTTTTTCAAATATTACTTTCAACAATGGTGCAGACTATTTCTATAGAGATCTTGTAGAAATAAAAATTTATGTGGTGAGGCACAAAAAAGTGTAAAAAATGTCTAATTTTATTTCTAAATTAGATTAAAACTGCCACACCCCCACCCCACCAAGGATCAGTCCCTTTAGGCTCCTCTTCAGCAGGTCAAAGGCAGCCAACTGATATGTCGATGTAAAAACCCTGAAGATGATAAAATCCAGGAAGGTGTTTTGTACTAATTTAAATGTGGCTCATACTGTAAATGTAGAATATTTCACTACATTTAAAGTGTGTAAACCGCAAACTACCTTCCAAAAGCCCACATTACGTCATTTCATTAACATACTGATTACAGGTCGGAGGTCTCAGGGTGATTTATATGAATACAGTAAAATTAAGGCTTCTAATGGACTAGCTGGAGAGATTTGTTCTGTTTATTTAACAGAACTGGGATAAGAGAAAAAAGCAACAACTTAACCAACTGTCCTGAGCTGCATGTCAAGGTTATGCAATAAAACTTAGCATTTGCTAGAATTGCATCAACATTTTTTAGTTCTTTTTGTTGTTGTTTAAGAGGACAAAAGCCAGAATAAAAACTCACAAATTAAACCACCCTGATCCTGACTCAGTCTTTTTCTGCTTACTAAACATTTCCTGTTCCTGAGAAAACCGTCAGTGACAGAATCAGGAAACCACTTTGTGTTTTTAAAACAATCATTGTAAAACACTGTAGCTTCAACCCAGGACAGCTTCTTCTTTTAATGAAATCAATTAAACTGTATTTTATATTTAATCTTTCTCTGATATTAACATTTTGTTTGATGATCTGAAACATTTCAGCAAAGACAAACTGTTTTTCACAGTACTGCACATCTGTTGTAAATCTGTTTTACTACGTTGAAACTCTGACAGTTACCTGCACCAGGACACGATATTACCCGACTGGAAAACTCTGTCAAGTTTACCAGGTTTAATTCCTAAATGAAGAGATGGTGAACTCACAGTAAATAAAGTTGTACTTTGTAGCCACTGTGTGATTCTGACACTGTGCAGGGAATGACTTGTAGGTCAATCGTCTCTAGCTGGCAGAGTCCAAAACCCTAAATCTGAATCTGATGTCACAGAAACAACAAAAAATATTTATTGTAATATATTTCTAGAGTTATTCATAAATATCTGAGCATCATCTGCACATTTGTCACTTCCCCATGGTTTTCGTGTAAAGAGTACATTGTGTGTACGTCCTTAGTTGAAGTGTCCAGCGCAGCGTTAGGACGTCTCTAATAAAGCATTAAAGATGTAAGAAGACTTTAACCTGCAGTATTTAGATCCTCAGGACCAAAGGTAATATGATGAAAGATGCAATATATAATAGTTGTACAAATATTTAATCATTTTCAGAACTCTTCAGTGCAACTTATTTAATGAATTGCACAAAAAACAATAAGTCTGGAGATTTTCAAAGTGCCCTCTGATAGATTAAACAACCCCGGATTAAATTAAACTGGTCAACTTTAAATCCTGTTGAAAGTCGTTTCAGGTGAAAGGGGCAGAGTCAGAGAGGGCCTTTTTGCATACAGTCTGATTGTACAGAGACTAACTGACAGGGTTTATACAAGAATCCTAGAGTTGAATTTATTACCTTTTACCTCTACAATAGTTTTACAACCAACACAAAATGGAGCAGCAGCATTTTGTGTGTGCGTGTGTGTGTGTGTGTGTGTGGGGGGGGGGGTTGACAGCACTGACCCATGTACAGTTAGATAATGGCCTTTATCCCACAAACAAACTCACTCATGACAGGAACTGTAGACTGATGGGTGCTTTCACCTGCAGTCTCTGCTGCACATGGGAGTACCTTCCATCAGAAAGTATGACCCACCTGGCTCTGTTCTGATGGGATAAGCCTATGGTTCTGGTTCACTTGCTTTGCTGAAAGCAGAATCACTTTAATTTTTGTACTAAATTTACAGCAAATCACTAACTGGACCACAACAACAACAACTTCTAATTTTTTAAACAGATAACAGAAATCAATGACAAATCAGCTGTGGCGACAGAAAACTGAACGTGGGTCAAAAGAGTAGCTGTCAAGTTTAAGAAGGTATCCAAACACTGACTGACTTTCATTTAAAGCAGCAGCACTGTGCAGGGTTTGGATCAGCTTTCTGTTTTTGACTCTGAGGATCATATGAACTCTTGAAAAGTAAAACTTGATGGTGTTGAACTGCCTGAACTGAATTAAACATATTTGAAATACTTCAGACCTCAAAAACATAAAAAAGCACAACATTCAGTTCCCTCAAGTTATTCCACAAGGAAAAGTGCTGAGATGAGTCGTGGTAAAGATAAACTGATTTTAAAAGTTTCATCTAAATGCTGATGGTACTGAAACGTTCGGTTTTACTCGACAGGTCATGTGATCTAACAGCTACCTGTTCTAAACTACAAACATGTAAACAGACTGAAAGACGTCAGCAGAAGCACTGTGAGTGAAGTTTGAATCTTTCCCACCTCATAATGAACAAATGCTTTTCAATGAGTCCAACACTACATCGCTGCAGCTTTAGCACCAGAAAAATCTCAGTCACATGACAGATGAGGACTGAATGAAATGCAGTGAAAAAGGCTAATATAGCAGACATTTGGAGCTCTACAGTACTCCATTACATGATGCTGTAGAAAGAACAAAGACGTACGATCTGTTTCTCTGTGTACTTGTTGGAGCTTAGCAGGTTAACGGCCTCCATGTGTCCAAAATCGATGTCATGGCCGAGCAGGAAGATGAAGAGCAGCTTGCACACATACTTCTTCTTACTGTAGCCATCCAGGGCCTTGTCCCCTTTAAACTTGGAGCGAATGTTGGCCAGCTCTTTATTTATCCTCTTGATCTCGGCTTCCTTGCTCTTACCTGAGAGGGAACAGAAGGTCTGGTCAAAATATACAAGGAAACAACATTAAACCATTTTGAATCAAAGACATCACCTATGAAACTAAGAGGTTTTAACCATCTTCAGCTGAGCTATATAGCAAAACCTAACATAAAACCCATGTGGCCAAGTCTTCTGTATACCAAACAGATGAGTGGTCTCATGGTGCCGAGAGCTTCAAATGACCAAAAAGACTTTCATTCATGAAACGTACAAACCACAAGGTTCTGTTGAAAGGACTTGTTTCTGGTAAGAAGAGATGATTTCTAGTTAGAAGTAGGTGTCAGAATAAATAAAACTGCATTGCTGTTAAATTTGATGAATAAAATCCGACTGAAGTCTAAATACAGTACACAAACTGACTATTAGGCTGATGTCAAGGTGAAGTTTGTCAACCAAACATTTTAAGTTACAGCAACAACTACAGGTGTCCCTGTTAAACTACAGAAATCAGGATTGCCTCATCAGGTTTTAGATCAGGGTTCTCCAACCCGTCTCCAGAGCACCACAGCTGGATTTTGACAGGTGCTCACTAGGGTTAGGCAATGTGTTATCGTGTGCGATACGAACTATAAAATCCTGCCGCATATACAGTTAATATGCTGGTCTTTTTGACCAACAATCTAAAGGTGTAAAGCATGTACAGATGTTCCTGCCAGCCTTATTTCTGCATTCTTGCACAAAGACAGCATTTCAGTTTTTACATGTTTGTTGGAATTTATTTAAATTATTTTTTTTAATCAGGTTGTAGTTATTTTTGCTGTTTACACCATTTAAATAAATGTCAAATTTGTTCTCATATTTCAGACTCCTTTGATGGGTATCAGTTTTGCAACACGTGTACTACTTGAACATAATTAATGTAGTTTATTGGTTTTTAGTATTATTTTAGAGCTCTCAAGACAGAATGTAGTGATAGATTTATAATACAAAAGATTAGGCTGATATATTATTTTGTCACTTATCGTTACCGTGATAAAACCTAGAAATTATTGTGATACATTTTTTAGTCCATATTGCCCATCCCTAGTGCTCACCTGTGACCGCAAACATCCATGTTCAATTAAAAAAATAAACAATACTGAATAACTGAAAATCTATTTTTCAAATGTGTAGCCTTGTAGATTAAATTGCAAATTTAGGGGGCAGCTGCCAGTGTAGGTGAAAATGAGTAACAATAATGAGCACAGCTAACAATACAGTTTTACACAAAAAATAAGTTGTGATTTTCAGGAACTGGTGGTTCCAAACAAAGCTGCCAGCTCCATGGTCAAACACTCAGTTCGTTGATACTGCAAAACACATTAAATAAAACCCTCACAAATTAGTCATATCTAAAAACAGCCACAGCCCAGTGAGATCCCACCCAAAGAGAAAGACCACCATCCGTTCATAAACTACAATTAAAGGATATAAGTCACCACATGTGTTGTCACAACACTGATCCAGATTACACAGACAATGAACTCTCACAACTGTCCCCATCTGAGAGGAAGAAGATCTGAACTCATTTACTCCACTAATCTAAACTAACTTAAACAGAAACGAACAAGTGTAAAGATGAAGGTCCTGTTCTTTGTTTTCAATCACTTCAAACATGAGTCAATCTGACTGATCTAAACAACAGTCCAATAAAAAGTTAAATAACAACTAAAAAAACAGCTGAAAAACGGCCGGTTACAAAGGTTTTATGCAGCCGAAGCTTGGCCGGTTACAGAGGTTTTATGCAGCCAAAGCTTGGCCGGTTACAGAGGTTTTATGCAGCCGAAGCTTGGCCGGTTACAGAGGTTTTATGCAGCCGAAGCTTGGC
>JARVJO010000096.1:1012788-1028946 GCA_031762555.1 Cynodonichthys magdalenae | reverse complement strand
TATATATATATACATACATACACACATACATATTAGTAAATACAATTTGGTTTATTCTATTTTACCTTTAATTTAACACTTTTTACATTTTTTATTATTTTTCATTGGGTTACTCTGTTTCTTTCCATTCACTATAAGGCTACCAGCCAATCAAAAGACTGGAAATAAAAGAGGGGCAAACTATTGGCTGATGGTCTATGAAACATGTTTTTTTTTCACCAATAAAATATTTTGAAATACTTAATATTCAGGAGGTCCAACTCTTCATTTTGATTGGTTTAGGTTTCTTTGGCTTTTCGACTCAAGTGTCACCTCCCTTACTCCCACAAAATAAAATAAATAATAAAAATGTCCAGAAGCCTGAAGTGAAGAAATAAGGGTAGTTTATTATTAGTCTCACAAAGATCAGTAAATTTCAGTAACATACAAATGTAACAACAAAATAGTCTTTGGTGTTTTTACAATCTCAGCTTAGAAAATGTTTTATATCTGTTTTTATTTATTATTTTCACTGGAAAATATTTACTATTTTTGTAACTTTGACCACAAATGTATAGTTTTTATAATTTTTTTATATTTAAATTGATTTATATTAACTATTTACACACTAACTAAATAAATGAGAATTTTACACTTTTATATTCAGTGCAAACTGTATTTCCTCCTCAGACTGTAAACAAATGTGCTTAGTGTCTTAAAGCATCGTGTTAAAACATTTGTCTCAGATTCTGAGCAGGTTTCAGAAAACAAGAACAATCTGAACTTTGTAAAAATCTTTAAATAAAGCAAAACGGAGAAAAAATGTCAAAACAGACTGCAGTGAAAATTTGGATTAAAACATTAACATTTAATTTGCTGTCAAATTAACAGCTTAAATTAAAAATATTACCACCAACTTCTGTTTATTTTTGTGTATTAATGGTTTTGCACACAATTATTTAAATTCAAATGATTCACATAGTGCATGTTTACAGGAGAAAAACTTTTTTCTTTTGGTTGATGTGAATCTTCATGCATTTTCAACATGTTAATGTTGAGTAAAACAGATTTAGTAACAAAGTGGATATAGCTGAAGTTAATTCATGACATAATTTAATTCATAATTCATTAAGCTGATGATTATCCTTTGACATCAGCACCAGTCTGTCTGCTACATGATCCCTCCACAAAGATAATAAAACACCCATTTCACACACACTAACTAAATCAAAAAGAGACACCAGAAAAGTCCTTTTACTGCTTAATTAATTGCTTTATGAGTCAACAAAAATGTGGCAACATGGATTCAAAAATAAGTTAGAAACAAGAAAATATCTGTAACACAATTTGTTTTCCATCCTGGTCATTTCAGTATGGACCATTTGATCTGTTCTTTAGCCGACTGCAAAACCTAAAGGAGAGAAAAATTATTAATTTAGTCAAAACATTGGTCAAGTTGTGCAGAAACATGTTGCTAAAGATTTTACACCAACTGCTCTGTTCTATAAACTCTGAGTTAGTATGATTTAATTACATAATAAAAGGAATAAAGCAGTATCAGCTCTACAAGCCATCATAAAAACAGGCAAACTTAATGTACTGAAAACTGTCTTAGATTTAAACCACATGAAACTACATAGTGCTGCAGTAACACATCTCCACCAGCAGAGGTCAGGCTGAGTACAGGACCTGAACTCTTCAAACCTCCATGTTGAAGCAAAGCAGGACCAAAACGTACAACCAGATAAATATATTATTTTAATAATAAAAAGGTAACATCAGGACAGATATTAGTTGCCCGCCTTCATCTACAGATATTAACTATTTTTTATATATTCAAAGTAACTTTGAATGTTGCTAACAACAATCCTGCTGTTACTCCTTTAAACCTTTCACATGTCGTCACGTTACAACTGAAAAGCTTATTATTTCACTGGGATTTTAGGTGACAGACCAACACAAAGTAGTGCATAAATGTGAAGTGATAGGAAAATATACATCATGTTGAAAAAATAAAATGAAAATATGAAAAGTGTAGCGAGTCAATACTTTGTAGAACTATTTTTCACTGTTATTCCAGCTGCAAGTCTTCTAGGGTTTGTCTCCAGCTTTAAACATTTGCCTGTTCTTCTCTGTAAAGCAGCTGCAGCTCAGTTAGATTGAACAGAGAACAGTTTTCAAGTCACAGAATCTCTGCTGGATTAAGTTCTGGGTTCTGACTGGTTCCTTCTATCTCACGAATAAACTCCGATGTGACCCATTCCATTGGAGATCTGGTTGGATGTTTCAGCTTGTTACAGAGTCAAACAGGTTTTCTTCCAGAAATGTCTCGTTTTTAAGCTACGTCCATTTTCCCATCAACTCTGAGCAGCCTCCCTGTCTCTGCTGCAGACCAGCATCACCACAGCATGATGCTGCCGCCACCGTGTTTCACAGCAGGGACAGTTCAGGAGGATGTGTGTTGGTAAGTTTCCACCTCATACAGCATTTTGTGTTCAGGCCAAAGAGTTTAATTCTAGTTTCATCTGAGAGAATATCTTCTTCCTGTGGATTAATGCTGACAGACTGTCCCACTATGGTTGTGAACCTCTGCAGCTCCTCCACAGTTACCATGGTCTTCTTTGCTGCTCCTTTTATTTACACTCGTCTTACTTGGCCAGTTAGTTTAGGCAGACAGCCATGTGTTAGTCCTTCTGTAATTGTAACTGTGGTCTCTTTTAGTTTTCAGATGAGAGCTGTGAGAGGTTGGGATGAGGTTTTATAACCCAACTCTGCTTTAAACTTCTTAATTTTATTCCTGACCTGTCTGCTGTGTTCCTTGGTCTTCATGATGCTGTTTGATAACTAATGTTCTGTAACAAACCTGGATTTATACTAAGGTTAAATTCATGATGGACTATTAATTAATTAGGAGACTTCTGGAGGCAGCCGGTTGCTCTGCTATCAGAGTAAAAAGAGTTCAAAACTAAAGCTCGAGACACATTTTAGACCTTTTGTGAAAAATGTAGAAAATCTCTTTATCTTTATTTTCTTCTAGTCCACAATATGCATTACTTTGTGTTGGTCTATGACATAAAATTCTCAGTTATATAGTTTGACATGTGTGGTTGTAACCTGACTAAATGTGAATAAGTAAAAAAAAAAATAGGAATACCTTTTCATGAGCAGTTCCCTGAAGTTAACTATCAATTTTATCTTGTCTTATAGAACATCCAAATCATTTCACTTGATCAGAAATTTAAAAAAAATCTATATATGAAAAAACGTCAATAAATTTTAAAGTTAAGAGTGATTTTGTCAGTGAGGATGTTGTTCCAAATCTTGTCAGCAGATGGTGCAAGGTGCTTATTTTTCACTCCTAGTCTACAGGCACCTCAAGAGGTAAGAGGCACCTGTGGTGAAAAGGTGTGACGCTTCTATTAGCTGTTTGCTAAGAAACATCTGTGATATTCAGGTGTGTCCTCCATTTATACCAACATGTTTTTAACCTTACTCTAAAGAAATGTTCCAGTGTGTCATGTGGAGTGCTAAAAAAGAAAACAGCTTCATCGAGTACTAATGGCTTGTTGAGAAGTTAGAAGAGACTTACATTAGTAGTCAGTGCCAGTTTCTCTGTTAGGTGCTGTTAGGGGTTAAAGCAGCAAACAGAAACTTAAAGTACAGAAACAAAGTCCAGACAGACTTTAAAAACATGCAAATGTTTGATAAAAAAGAACAGCATATAAGTAAATTAGTTATAGACCTACAGATACTTAGACAAATCAGCACTTTTCACATTTCAGACAGTTTGTGCAGGTAATATGTCAGCCTGATGCTCTGTAAATGTGCAGACAATTCATTAAAAAAAAAAGTGTTTCCATCATAACAGCTTCAGCTGATGATGTCTGAGAGCTTCACTCATAAATGAGTGTTGAGTCCTGACTCAGCAGAATTTAGAAGAAAATTTAAGGTCCAGCATTGTTTAGCCTGTTAGTGCTTCAGGTGCATAGGATGAATCTCAGCTATTACCAGGTCAGATTTTAGTTCAATATCTGTAAAACTGACTAAGTTATAGTTATTTTTGTGTCGACTAAGATCAGTTAGCTGTTGTGGTCATCTTGAACTAGGTTTACATCAAAATGCAATTGTGTAGTTGAGATGTACCAAATATTTGGTTAATATTGGCCACTAACTTATTTTATTTATTTTATTTTTACAAAATTTGAATAGAATTAAAACACCTTCATTCCTTCTCATCATAAGCTAATCTTAGCTTACAACCAGTGTCGGCCTATTGCATAGGCTTGTATAAGTGAAAGCTAACGGTGCCTTCCATCTAGGGGGCACCCCAAATGTGGGAAGAAAAAAAAAGCATTTTATATCTTTTTATCAGAGTATAGTTGATTTAGTCTGTAGAATAATCCCTGGTTACTCAGGTTTATGAAGGTAACTTGTTCTGCTTTGTTACGACATGAGGTGTTATTTGGTACAGAGGATATTTTGTGATAAAAGTATCATGATGCAGTCAAGATTAACTACTAGTGCTCGATGTGTAAATATAAGGCAAAATAAAGATAATGGAAGTTTAATTTATGATCTCAGATAAATTCAGTTTAAAGTTCAGGTTCTCAGTGTTCTACCTTCTTAAAACATTGATTTTATTTTGTTTTATTAATTCCAAGAATTTGATAAAATGCTCTTCAAATGGCTGGAAAAGAAATAGTTTTGAGTAGATCTTACCAGTAGGTATTTATTTATATTTTTAACTATTTTATTTGGACAACCTAGTTTGTAAAGATAAAATATAATATCAAAGACAAAACTATTAAATGTGGTATGTGAATGTATGTAATTTGGCAAAGTGATTCAGGAAATTGAACAAAAGGTGCCAAATTGGCTACTACTAAATGATGAGAGGTGGCAGGTGATGTAAGCATTCGTTCAAATAATGCCAGGTCCTTATCATTTTGTTTTGACATGATGTGCTTCTGCCTCTGTGTGTTTTAAAGTCTTGGGGTATTTTATGTTGGAATGATACAAAGTTGTATTGAATTGTATAATAACATATCAGATAAACCTTCAGTGTAAGTGTCTTACCTGAGTCACACTTTGTTCAGTTAATGGGTTCTCATCAGCCTGTTAAAGAAAAAAAAACATTAATATGTGTTCCAGAAAGGGAGAAACACTTCAGGCACACAATCAATGAGAAAGCAGCAACACGTCAAGTTATTAAACAACTCATCCTGGAGTTCTGATCATCATGTGGTTGTTAGACATGACTTTTAGTAACATTGTTTGTTGGATTAATAGACTTTATGAAAATGTGTTCTACCCCTACAATAAAGCCTGATAGGTATTTAGAGCCATTAGAGGGTGCAACCACTGAAACAGGGATACACTGGAGCAGCCAACCACAACAGGGTCTGAGCCAACAAGAGTTTTTGTGCCGCCATCTTGGTAGGTTTGGGACTGATGACAGCTTACAGCACACATACAGTGTTAGTGAATGGGTTCCACATGTAAACATTACACCTAGCAAGATGGCAGCCATGAATTTCAATTGGCACAATTAGTGGCTATTCCAGTGCACTTCTGTATCAGCAGGTGTTAATATCAGTCTTCATGCTCTCCCATTGTGCATTTCAATCATCTGACGTCTTCCCTGACCCTCAGTCCCCACCCCACCCCCACTGTCTTTATCTTTCTTTCTCATTCAGTTAGTCTCTCTTTCCTCTCTCACCCTTGGTTTGACTGACTGTCTACAGCAGCTGGCTCCTATCTGTTTGTGCCTCTAGGTTACCGGTGATGTAATCAAAGAGGACGAAGCCATAGGCTGGCTCCGACATAAGCTGACACCAATCAGAGGACAGACAGGGAGAAGGAGAAACAGAAAGGTGAGGCAGGTAAAAGAGGAGACCACAGTGGGTCTGAACAGATTCATTCAAAACCAGCTCAACAGCTGTGTGGGTTATAACCCACCATCCAATGTTTGAAAATGTACGATTGGTTGTTGAAACTGATCGACAGTCATCATACCCTGTAGTTGACTTTCTGTAGGACCTGCTGGGGGTCACTCTCCAAAATCACCCTGGCAACAGAAGAAAAAAAAAAAAAGCTTAAACCAGGAAAAACAGTTTTATACACACAAGACTTGGGTCATTGATTAAGCTTTTTTCTGGACATTTTCTAGTATTAAATTAAAGGCTTTGGATTCATTAAAAAGAAAGTATATCATCTGTTGCCCTTCACGTCAGAGATGTAAACTGGGAGGATCAAATGATGAGAAAAGAGAGTTATAAACATTTTACTCAAATGATCCAAAATATGTGCACTTTCATAAAATATTGTGATATTGTCTTTATATTTTCAGGACACTGGATGACACAGAGCCAGTCTGCTAACTCCATCACCTTTATATTCTTTGAATATTGATTAAAATGTGCAGTCCTTTTAAATAAATGAAACTAAAAATATTGCAAGATGTGGTATTGCTTGAATGTGTGTTGTAAATGGGTCTCAGCTACCATAACAAATATAAACACAATATCTATAGAATTGAGTTTTAGTTATTTTAGTACTAGCTAATTTTGATAAGATGTGGTGACAATCTTAATTAGGGTTGACATCAAACCTTAATGAGTTGTAAATGTACAGCCCTTGATTACCGTCTGAGTTTCATGGAATGATTATTTATGGAGCATAATAAGGTTGTCCAGCAAATACATTTTGCTAACAGACAAATAATTTTGACTCCAATAATTAATGTCAAAGTTTTTAAAACAGATTTTGTGTGATTATTAATCACACAGGAGATCAGGCTCAGCTAATACCACATTACTGAGCAATGAAGATGAAACAAACATGTTGATCAGAACAAAAAAATCTTCCAAACCTAAGAATGTAAATTTACAATAAATGTTTATGCTTACCCCCCGTCAATGATTTCATCCACTATTAGAAACACTCCTTCCATGTTGTCCAGTAAACACCTCCGCTCCACATTTTTCCTGAAAAATAAAAAAAAAGTAAATATTTAGTGGTTGGACCTAAAAGCAAGACCTGCCCACATAAACAATAAACAGTTTGTCTAAACTATAAAACCTTAGTCTCAGTGATTTGATTATGAATGTGCTGAATGTAAAAATTAAATGGGGAAGATAAAAAAGCACTTTCCTCATATTTAGCAGGAAAAGATCAAATAAATGGTAATTATACTGTATATCTAAATATTATATCTAAATTAATATATTCAATCAATCGCATATACACAAATGTTACAATTATATCTATATCTTAAATTTTTATACTAATTTTTAAACTTAGCCCATATGGCTCTGGTTCAAGTTTCTGTGCATATTTAGATTTGAGATTTAGATTTAAGATATTAAAGATTTATGGAAAATATCTAAATTTAGAATTAGGATTGGGTATAGGATTTAAGACATGTTTAGATTTAAGAGATATACATTTAGATTTAAAATTGAAGATATACATATATATGATATACATTTGAGTTTCAGATTCAGAGAATATATATTTGATTTAGAGTTAAGATTTAGGTAAAAATGTATGATTTAGATATAGACATAAGAGGCAGAAACAGATTTAATATATATAAATGTGGACATAATATTTAGATATGGGAGTTAACATTAATATTTAGAATTTTTCCATTAAATGTGAGAAAAGTGCACTAAGTGTGAAAAAAGCATGATAATTTTTTTCCTCGTTGAATTTTTTGCATTTGGCACCCCATACTTGATACGCTTTTTTTGTGGGTTTTTTCTTGTGCAACAAACCAAATATTTAAATGATTTATTTGGCATTTACTGTAACCCACAACTTACAACAATAAGAACATTTGTTAACAATGCTACTTCTTTCAGGAATAATAATTTAGAAATAGAATGCAGTGTGAATGCTTGTTTGTTGAAGCTGCGACTAAACTGTTAGACTCAGAGAAAAAGCTACAAACCAGCAAAACTGAAGCTACAAATGATAAATCAGTTACTAAAAAGTAAAAGCAGTGAACAGATAAAATAAACAAAACAAAAATAAGAAGCCAAAATTAGCAAAACAATGACTAAAAGCTAAACTTAGCAAAACAGTAACTAAAAGCTACAATTACCAATGCAGTAGATCAACACCTTAATGCAACACTCAAATTCTAATCAATCAATCTAATTTTTTGTTTTCTTTCTAAGCAGTGTAACACCAGACAAAAAGAACTGTGATTATATATATAGACATAGTTTTCATCTGATTTTTCTGTCTGTGGTGTCATCATGAAGAGAATCTGAATGGATTAACCTAATTACTCATAGATAACTGAAACTCTTAGCTCATAACTTGCCTCTGTTACCATGGTGATCTATCCTTTCAGATCCTCTTATTACTCTGAAAACTGACTTTCAGCTCAACATAGCTGAGAATCTGGCTTCACAGTAAACCCCTCTGATGTGGACACACTAGGTCTGGGACTGTTGCTTAGATTTTTTGTAATAAACTGTTCTGAGTTTTTTTCTGAATAAACTTAGTTTTGTTGTTAGGATTTCAGGAGATTCAGGTAAAAAAACAAAACCTACCTGAGGATGTGCGTGAGGGAGTCAAACAAACAGTTCAGTACTGACATCAGCATCAGCTAAAAAAAAAAAAAATAGAATTAAAAAGAAACCAATAATATCTTGTTTTTAAAAAATTTAGGGTTAACATTTAAACATGTAACATGGCAACACCAGCACTGAAGCACAAATAGATTAAACAAAATGCAGTGTGTGTGTGTGTGTGTGTGTGTGTGTGTGTTTGTTCATTTGTCTTTAGCATTAGCAAAATATCTCATGAACCGCTTGATGTAATTTAATGAAACTCTCAGAAAGTAATCACTAAATAAACATCTAAAACTCACTCACTTTGGGGGTCAGCTCTATTCAAGATGACTGCCACAGATAAGAAACCTTTGCAAACACAGAAATGGCTACACCTCAGCTAATTTTACAGATATTATTGAGCTTCATTCAGCTTTTCAGCACCAAATATCCAGAACAAACTCAGAAACCTTCACGCCAACTGTTGAGTTCTTCTAAAAGGAGGTTGAGGACCCTCCTGTTTGGTATGAGGGTTAGAATGTAGATGGAGTCTGTGCCAAGGATGAATAAACAACTCCTGCTTTGGGTTTACAGGGACTGGATTAACCTGAAAAGCAACCCTGGAACCCCATACTCTCACAGAATGCCTTGGGGAACACGGTCATAAGCCATCTTGGGGAGGCTAAAAGCTCGATAGTTGAAACCGACACTCTGGTCAGCGATCTAAATTTTTTTAATTATTTTTTTTAATTGGAACTTCCACCCTGATCTGCCACTCTACATGCATTATCCCAGTCTCCCATGTGACATTGATGAGATGTGTCAACCATGAAAGCCCCACAATATTCAAAGCCAAGGTGGGTGACATTGAAGTCGACCAGAAAAAAAAAGAATCCCCTGATAGCACTCCTGCCAGGACACCATCTACAAGACTGTGTGGTCTGAGCTGCTACATGGTGCATAAGCACAACCAGCCAGAACCTTTTCTCCTGCTGCTGGAAGCTGCAGAGAGGCCATCTCGTTATTCACCAGGAAAAAAATACAAAAATAAATAATGATAATTATGCCAGTTGATCAACTCGTCATCGTGGCAGCTGCTAAGGTGGGTACAAAGTGAACTAAAGTGAGTATGAAACATATGGAGGCAGGTTCTGATTGTTGAAGACGTTGATGATAATATAATTTCAAACCTTTTCCTCACTCCTCTGTGTTCGGCCGTCACAACACTCACATCTCAGTCACAATCATCTAAACCAGTTTTGATCAGTTTAGGTGTCTCGGTAAAAAAACACTGTATATCTGACATATGGAGCATGAATGGTACTGAATTTTAAAAACTTGTGATTTATTGCAATTTTTTGCAAAACCAATATTCCACACCTTGATATCATAACAAAATGTTTTTCAACATAAGTAATATTGTGCAGCAAACATGCTGTGACTGGCTGACTTTTATTACTGTATTCTACAGCTTATTGTAATACTAAAAAATCAAAGCAAATGGAACTACGTATCATGTAAAATGTATGTTTCATACGTCAAAGTTCACAGAGTCACAGTTTAATTACAACTTTAATCCTAACATTGTTTAACTGACTTGATAAAAACAATCTTCACTAAATATAGTTCCTGACACACTTGTGATGTTTGGGTGAAAGCTAATGAACTAGATATGAGCGAGTGTTTAATAATCCTGTGACGCTTCAGACAAAAGCATTCTGTTTTCCCATTTTATTTTATTTTTTTAAAGGAAAAAAAAAACTTGATTCACTCTACCTCATTTTCCTGAGCACTTCCCACCACATAGAAGAAAAGATCTATACTGCTCTTATACACAATGGTCATTCCTTCCAGGAAAGCGATCTCATCTGCAGAAAATAAAAGAGCAATGAGATTGAATCATCCTGGCATTATTGGTATCATTTCTTTTCTCTAGACAGAGCCGATCCTTCACCTAGTCGGACAGGACAATCAAAAATATAAACAGGGAGGAAGACAGGTTAGATGAAAGAAGAGAAATATGGAATGAGGACAAAAAGAAAGTGAAATGGAAGTGAAGGACAGAAACCAGCAGAGCAAATACATGAATGAATGGGTGGACTACATGAAGGGAAAGGAGAGGACAGTTTAGTATAAAAAGAGGGAAAAAAACCCATAGAAAAGGAGGTATGAAGGAGGAGTTTAGAACAAAAAGGGGAAAAAAGGATACTGGGTGGTGATGAGAAGCCAGAGGATAGATCATGTATCACCTGTGTGAATGTTACAAAAAACAGAAGAGTGTGTTGATCAGGTTTCTCTGAACATGAACAGAAATGTGCTTAAACACTTCAAAAGTCACTAGAGTTACAAGTCTATGGAAAGGTTGGGTTTCACAATGAAACCAGGCCAAAGTAAGAACTGCTTCAGCTTTCTGACAGAACAACATGCAACAGCAGACAATAAAAATGAGAGTTCTTTCTATGAGAAGAGGAAGAGATGTAAAGAAACAAAGTAACTTACTGTCTGCTTTGTGTGTTTTGCTGAAAACATTGTTCTCAAAGTTTTTCTGTTCCTTCATGGATGGGTATAATTCAGGGTCATAGTACTAAAAAGACAAGATTAAGTTGAATTAAGAAATGAGCGGTGTCCTCATGAACAATGTTCTCTGGTCCCACTGGGATCAGAGAAATAAAATAACATTATGCTTTATATTATAAAGAATTGCAATAGACCTTTGGTAGTGATTGAAGGTATTTAATAGTTGTTGTTTTTTATCATAGATGTGTTCAAAAAATTAAACTCAAAAACATTACAAAATCATAAACTGGAAAAACATTAAAAAGGTATTATCCAACTGTGCTGTGACTTTTAGCAACTGAACAAAACACAAAAAGCAAGAAAATTTGTGTTTGGTTGAATATTTGTTTTTTGTAACAGCACTTCCTAGCAAAAAAAAAAAAAACGTCTAGAATTGGAAAGCCTCCCTTTAAATTGTGCCACATTTGTTAGGAAAATATATCTGTGCACTGGGCAGTAGAGTTGAGTATATGGGTTGTGAAATTAAACACTTGCAAGTCTCTGGAAATGCCAAACAGCTTATTGTGCTGTTGACACTTTTGAGGTTCTGTTTGTCCGAAACTTTCTTTTATGTATGCTAATTTAAGACCGCTACGTTGAGTTCAAGCTGATTACACTCGTCTCCTAAAAACAGATCAAAATGTTTGCACCTCTCTCCAGGAGGAGTTTGTAAGTTCTACCTTGACTCAGTTAATTCAGCAGTCCGTTGACATCAAAATCACGAAATACTTGGTTTTCTAACTAACAAACAGGCTTTGTTCAGGTAAAAAAAAAACAAAAAACAGCAACAAACTAAACAAAAAATGTTATGCAAAAGTGTTTAATGTTATCTAATGTCTTGTTCTTTCACACCATTGAGAAAGAGTTGTTTTATAAGCCTGAAAAACAATTTTAAAAAGGGACATTCTACCTATTAGCCTAGCCTGCAAAATGACCATATACTGTACTTTGTGCTCCGTGATTGAATCCACAACTGGAAGCTACTGACAACTTTGACAGTACATCACTTTCAAATTGACTAAATTATTCATTTTAAGCTAATGAAGAGGTTCTTTTGTTTAGTAGCTAAATTACTGTACATAAAGATATTTAAAGAAACTTACCTTTGACAGAAGTCTGTTTCCATCATTATCAAGTATAAAAACAGCTTTAACTGTGTACAGAGAAGGTTCCTGCAACAACACAAAGAAAGACATTAAATAACCTTGGTTGAGTTACCTCCCAGAAACATTTACAAGGTAATGCCACAGGTCACATTACGCTCATCCTCTTCATTCTTGGTTTAAGTTTACAAAGTAAATCCTCTTCACCTTGTATTTTAAAGACTTCACAAAAGAACCTTCATTAACAGGATGTAGGTTCAGTTGCACTTCCAAAAGGCTACCAGGTTCCTCTGTTGTGGAACCAGCTCCTGGCTTTAATGTCCAAGAAGAACACCTCAACACACCTGTCAGATTGTGGGCCATATGCCCCGAGTTTGTTCCATTTAACCCACAAAGTAAAAGATAGTTTTAATCTTTTGAACTGGGGTTCTGTAAAAAATGTAACGAACAATACAGTATCTCCCTTGTTGGATAGCTTGTGATGGTTAGATTTAGGGGTTATTGATAGGTTAACTCCTATTTCTAAAAACTTCTGAGTTTGAAGAAAAAGAAATTGATAATAAAAATAAAGTCAAATTCAGACCAGACTGATGAGCTAATGGCTAGTTATGTAAGGGCCAAAATAAACAGACTGCTGTCATCCAAATACAACTCTAATTTAAAAAAACTTCAGAAGTTTACTCAAACACTATTTTAAAACTTTTACATTGTTGTCAGATTTGCAGTACAGTTATTTTCCATTACAGCAAACAATATTCCTGAAATGTCACAGGCTGCTCTGAAAGTGTTACAGCTAGTAACATTTAGCTGCTTCTGCCACCTCTGTTTGTGCTTGATAATGGCCACAGAATTCTATGTAAATTGGTGCGGTACACCAAACTGGGACACGGATCCACTCCTTGGCGAAGCGTCCAACCCTCACACTCTTAGTTTGACTAAAGGTCGTATCTGACCGGACTGCTGGAGACAGAGCGGCAAACAATATTCACATCTCCAGAACTTTGGGTGTTTTGAACCATTCTCAGTTTTGTCATTTCTTTTCAACTTCTCTTAAAAGATAAACATTGTATTTTGAAATCATTTTCTACAAATAGAAAAAAAACATTTATGAGCATAAACAAATATATTACACCGACACATGCAGCGGATTCTGTCCCAGTGAAGAGTTTTCAGACCCGGGACAAAGTTCTGTTATGCACTGACTAGCAGGGATTCACAGTCAGAGTGTATCACAGAACTTGGACCAGAAACTTAGAGCATTGTCAGTCTGGTAGACAAAGTACTAAAAACCAAGATTATAATCATTTATGAATCCATTGCCCATAAGTGACATCCACAGAGAGGCAGGAAGATGGATGCACTGAAGTGGAAATCAAAATAAGTAAAAATAAAAGAGGAACCTTGAAGGCAAACAACCAAAAGAGCAAAAAACATGTCTAGAGCAGAACTTGGATTATTCATGTTAGCATCTGTTTAAAGTTTACTAAAATCTTCTGACCACAAATAAATTAGTGACACAGGCATGAGATCAGCTGACTGTAATGTAGTTCCAGAATCACCAGAGTGTCACTGTGTACACAAGTGGTAATCACAATGCAATGCCTCATGTGGAAGAAACAGTCGATGCTGGCTGCTAAAAACCTGCAAACTCCAGAAGTGTTTGCAACTTTTCACCTTAGCATAAACGGACAGAGCATCAAGAAAGACAGAGGGATGTGATGATCTGCTCATCTGGCTCACTCTAACAGATACACAGATATAATAATTTATTTACACATATGAATGAGTTTTACACTAAAATTTAAATCAAATTAAAATGACACTTGTTGACCTAGGAGCTCTGAGTCCATTCTCGACACAAGGTCTGAACAGAACGTTTTTCTTCCAGGGGTTTGTGTCAACCGTCATGTGATTGGACAGGAATATGGTGGTGGTGGTGGTGGTGGTGGTGGTGGTGGGGGGGTTAATGCGGCCATGCATTAAATACATCAGCTGCTCAGGAACCAGTGTCACCAGTGTTGCCAACTTACCTACTTTGTCACTAGATTTAGCTGTTTAGTTTCTCAAATATAGAAGTTTAGTTTAGTTTATTTATTCATTTCTGAAAAAAAAAACAACTTCTATATACAAAAAAAAATAAAAATAAAATACAAATCATAAATGAAAGGTAGCAGAAGACAAAAAAAATAAATCTTATATCTGCCCCTTTTCTGGAAAAAATTAATTTGACCAAAAATAGTTTTCAAATAACAAAAACAATACAAAAAGACGAAAATAAATCAAGTTTAAACTCCTAGAACAACTCATATAAATACAAATTATATCTTTACATATTTCTCCAACAGACTTTATCATTTTCTTAAATACACCCATTGATTTGGCATTTTTAATGCCATCTTCCAGATTATTTCATAATCTTATTCCTTGGATTGATGTACACCGTTCCTTTAAACTGGTTCAAATTTATGTCTACAAACATTTCTATCCCCTTAAGATTCATATACTGCAATTAGTACCATGTGATGACATCATCTTGACACAATATCACAATCAGGTGCACATGTGAACACAATGATGGAAGGCAGTGCAGAGCAACTTATGCTAACCCTAACAACTTGTTTAATCACCTGAAATGCAGCCATAAACCAAAATATGTAGAAAGCCAGAAAATGTGGATAAAAGCCACAACGTCAGCTACAGTGTAATGGACATCCAATTATCTTCATGTTTATCATTATTGGCTAAATGTCACAAATAATTGTAAGAAATGTTTTTGCCAGTATCGCCCAACACTAGCGGTGGTGCAGAAGGCTGGCAGATAGAAATTTCCCTTTCTGGGTAGAGTTTGCATGTCCTCTTAGTTTTCTCACGGTACTTTAGTTTCTTCCCACAGGACAAAAATATGAATGTTACTCTAAATTCTTTCTAGGTGCGAGTGAGTGGGAGTGTGAATGTTTTTTAGTCTCATTTGTCTCTATGTTCAGAGTGTCCCCCACACACCCCTTGCCCAGTGACTGCTGGACATGGGCACCATGACCAGGAAAGTGAGGAGGTGGTAAAGATGATGGATGGTTCTACTAATCCCAAATAGCTAAAGGAAATTTTAAAAATGCAGACTAAACAAAAGCTTGGGACTCAGGAAAATAAAACTGTCTGGTCAATGGGGCAAGATGGGATCTACTAAGACTTAGGGGTTGGCTATCGTCCCCCGTTGCCCTACCTTGAAGGCACCACTGTGTAACCTTAATGTTGAATTTTGATGATCGTTACTAAAGCTTCTGAAAAATAATTCCGATACTATTTTTACTGCACACTATATCTTTTTATTTTACAAAATTATTGGTGACCTTTTATTAAACAATCATTTAATTAACTATTCAAAGTGACAACGTGTCAAACCCTCAGCATTATGCTACTCTAAACGAGTTTTCACTGGGTAAATCAGAATACTGATGCTGATCACAGACATGTTTGGATCAAATGGAGGTAAACAGCTGACAGACTGAGCAGTGAGAGCGGCTGAAGCAGAACGGTGGACGTGGCACCTACCCTTCTTTCCACGTCACTACACGTCTGTCTGCTCAGCACACGCAGGTACCGAAACTCCCAGACCTACTGCACTGAAAACACACAGAATCCGTGCAGGAGAGCCGGATTTCTGCTGATCCGAGAGTCGGACTGCTACCAGCTGTGGACCAACTGGTCCCAACCAGACCTGACGACACGCAGGTTTTACACCAACAGGTTGATACATTTAAAAACTATTTAAATCTGGGAAAAACCGCATTGATCCGATCCGGCCTGCGCGACCACAGATAAAACACGCACACACGCACGCGGACACACTATGATCCGCTTTAAAGTAGAAATAAGACTTAATGCTGCCGTACCCCCTCCACTTCCCCCCCGCCTGCCCCCATCCACTCCACCCCCCCACTCGGCCCGGTCATGTCCAC
>JARVJO010000096.1:974504-986144 GCA_031762555.1 Cynodonichthys magdalenae | reverse complement strand
CTCAGCGCTTCTCATGAACAAATATACACAAAGTGTTCCTCATTGTGTGTGTGTGATTATGGGCAGACGTCCAATGCGCTGCTGTGTAAAGAAATGCCGTTGTGATTTTACTGTTCTGTCATTTTTATTATTATTTTTTGCTGTGGTGTCCCTCGGAGAGGAGGTACAAACTGCACAGCTTAGCGTGGTTCTGTGGCAGCAGCAGGCGTGCAGGGAGGGACTGGGAGTGTCGCCCAGTGACGTAGCTCCAACTGCTTCCTGCCACGCAAAGAATTGTGAGAACTCTACTAAGAGAACCATCACCCAGAAGTCAGTGAGAGTATATAGCTCTGTGAACACCATCCTGCCTGAGGTCTGCTGTTTTCACACTGTGTAACTCCATGGTGTTGACAAGAAACAGCTTTCCCCTCCAATGTTGAATAAAATTATGGTTAAGCATTAATGATATGTAAGACTGCAGAATATGAGTTTAGACAGCTTTCTCTCTTTACATTTAAAGATTATTTACGATTAGTGCTACTCAATTCTAAGTTTAGAAAGCACAAATCCGCACATCATTTGAAAAATTATTAAAATCCCTAAACCACAAAGAAGAACTTTAGGTTCGCAATTAGCGCTTTTGCGCTTTAGGGGACTAGTGCCCACCACTGACAAACACTGTTAAGCTTCCAGGTAATTTTATTGGTTTAGAGCAGTGGTGTCCAAAGTTGGTCCTGAAGGGCCGGTGTCATGCATGTTTTAGGTGCTGGTTCAACACAGCTGAACCTAAAGAGTGCCTAATTAGTGGGCCTCTGCAGACTGTGATAGCAAACTGAGAAGGTAAATCATCTATATGAATCAGCTGTGTTGAAGCAGGGACAAATCTAAACCTTGCGGGAGACCGGCCCTTGAAGACCAGAGTTCGACATGCCTGGTTTAGAGGTTTAAGTTTAACAGTGTCTTGGATATCATGGAGATCATAACACACTACACTTTAGCTCAGTATGTATAAAACGTATTGAGTTATATCAGTTTTTGTGTTTTCTGCAACGTGTTGGCTACGGCAACCATCTTGAATTGGCTCAAAAAGATAATCAGTTGTAAACAAAAGGAAAAAAATATGTTGGTCTTCTGTCTCTCCTCCAAGAGACTTCTTTAGTCTGAGGACTCCTCAGACTGAAGAAGTCTCTTGGAGGAGAGACAAAATGTTTCATTAAAGAAGAACCCGTCCAGAGGACCTACATATTTTTTTCCTTTTGATTTACCTGGATTACTGAGATGCATCAGGACATAATCATTTGTAGATGTACGTCCAATGATTTTTCCTGAAAGTTTGAATAAATTCCATCCAGTGGTTCATGGAAAGATTTGCTAACATGACGTACAAACAAACACATCCAAGCACACCCCACACCACTACACACACACGCACAGATTTGGGCAAAAACAGTATCGCCCACCTTTTTGGCAGCTGTAATAAAAATGTCACAGAGAAGGAAGCTTACGTCTGAGAAATAATTCACCCAAAAGCTTCTGCAGCTGTCCTGTTTGAGGACCCTGTATTGTCTTCCAATAAATGCAGACAGCTTGATGAGTTTAAGCTCAGGACACAGCTTTGCTACTATGAATATCACATGTCCTGACAGAGTCATTGTTTATACAGAAAACTGTTCCACACAAGTAAAAAAAAATGCTTACACACACCACCACACTCTGTTGTTTTACAACCTGGCATCAGTGTGTTTTGCCCAAACAGCAGGCTGTGTTTTGGACAGCTTGCTTGCTAGCTGGAGGGAGACAAATGATCACACGCACACACATCATGCATGCACACATAAAGTACTTCATCACCACCGGCAGGATGGAACTACAACTGGCATCTGCTGTGCCTGCGTCCCTGTGTGTAATTGTCTTTATGTAATTCAGTCTTCTCCTCTCCATAAACCCGTCTGTCTCAGTGACTGTGTGCATTTGTCTCTTTTCGGCCCTTACAGCTCCTCGGTTCAGTCGGACTGCTCCTACAGCCGTTACACATGCAAAGGTGGCAGTGTTGCTGTTGCTTAAGCATCATAAATATTTCATTAAATTATGTGGTACATCAAAGATAAAGTGACCTGAATGTACAGAGTCATGCTCTTAGGATTATCTTTTTGTAAGTAGATTTAATTTTTTTGTGATTTTGTTATTGTTAACTCATGTACTTCCTGTGTTTTCATTAAAATGAAAAAGCACAAAAAGCTATAAACAAAGCAAACAAAAACATTTAACATGAAAAAATGAGTGTAAGAAAAGAGGGCTTTTTTGTGCTATATAATCAACTGAATTATAAACCAGTGCCAGAGCATAGCTGAGCTGTGACATGATGCTAATATGTAATCAGTACTAAGTGCCCTACTATTATTTGTTGTCTTTTTTCTTTTCTTGTGATTGCCATGGTAAATCAAGTTGTCAGGGCTCCACTGACTGACTGTATTTTTTTATTCAGCTTTTGATGCAAAGTAAAACTACTTAGAGTTATTTAAACTAAAAGTTATAACAGAAATGTGTCCTTTTAGCACAGATTTTAAATGTAGTTAACATATAAATGTTGAGATGTCTAAACTACTTTTGGCAATCAAAAGCGTAATTATTTATTTCTTATGTACAGTAATTAAGCTGTGATTAAGTTGTGCTCTGTTTTGATTGACTCATGATATGGATCACCTCATTACAGACTGAACTTCTAAGGGACAGATTAGTTAATATATGTCTTCATAAAATAACAGACAAACACATAGTGTTTATTATTAGATTGCTGGTCCTGTATATCAGGGCCAGCCACTGAATAGCCAGAGTTTTCCCTATCGATGTGACATCTTTGCCCTGGGCGAGTGGCTGGCCCAAATTTGTTTTGATTCGTAACCAAAACTTCAATTAGGTCTGTTTTGGTCCAGCTGTAGGTAGTGTAAAATTACAGTTATACAAAATAAAACCCCGTAAGTAAACAAAGATTATGGATAATGGATAGTTTGTTTAACCTCTTTCTGGAACAACACTCCATACAACCCCAATTCCAAAGAAGTTGGGACATTGTATAAAACATAAATAAAAACAGAATACAATGATTTATAAATACTTTTCAACCTATATTTAACTGAATACTCTACAAAGGCAAAGTATTTAATGTTCAAACATAAACTTTATTGTTTAATGTAAATATTCACTCATTTCGAATGTGATGCCTGCAACATGTTCCAAAAAAGCTGGAACAAAGGCATGTTTACCACTGTGTTACATCAGCTTTCCTTTTAACAACACTCACTGTGTTTGGGAACTGAGGACATTAATTGTTGAATATTTGTAGGTGGAATTCTCTCCCATTCTTGGTTGATGTACAACTTCAGTTGCTCAACAGTCCAGGGTCTCTGTTGTTGTACTTTATAACACTCCACATATTTTCAATGGGAGACAGGTCTGGACTGCAGGCAGATCAGTCTAGTACCTGCACTGTTTTACTACAAAGCCACACTGTTGTAAGATGTGCAGAATGTAGCTTGGCATTGTCTTGCTGAAATAAGCAGAGACGTCCCTGAAAAAGACGTGGCTTGGAGCATATGTTGTTCAAAAACCTGTATGTACCTTTCAGCATTAATATTGTTTTCACAGATGTTTAAGTTACCCATGCTAAGGGCACATATACATCCCCATACCATCAGAGATACTGACTTTTGAACTTTTCACTGATAACAATCCAGAAAGTTATTTTCCTCTTTGGCCTGGAGGACATGACATCCATGATTTCTAAAAACAGTTAAAAATGTGGACTCATCAGACAACAGGACACATTTCCATTTTGTAACAGTCCATCTCAGAAGAGCTCAGGTCCAGACAAGAGTGTTGTTGATATCTGGTTTGTCTTTGCATGGTAGTTTTAACTTTCACTTGTAGATGTAGAGACAAGCTGTGTTCACTGACAATGTTTTTCTGAAGTGTTCCTGAGCTCATGTGATAATATTTGTTACAGAATGATGTTGGTTTTTAATGCCATGTTGGCTGATGTCACAGGCATTCAGATTTGAGATTTGTCCATATTCTCTGAATCTTTTGATGATATCATGGACTGTAGATGATGAAATCCCTACATTCCTTATAATTGTTGATAAAATTTGTTCTTAAACTGTTGGACTATTTGCTCACAAAGCTCCATCCTTGCTTGTGAACAACTGAGCCTTTCAGGGATGCTCCCTTTATACTCAAATACTGCCACCTCACCTGTTTTAAATTAACCTGTTAACCCGTGGAATGCTCCAAACAGGTGTTTTTGGAACATTCCTCAACTTTCCCAGTCTTTTGTTGCCACTGTCCCAGCTTTTTTGGAACATGTGGCAGGCATTAAATTCAAAAGTAAAAAAAAACAAAACAAAAACAATAAAGTTTATCTATTTGAACATTAAATATCTTGTCTTTGTAGTATAGTCAACTGAATATAGGTTGAAAAAGATTTGCAAATCAATGTGTTCTGTTTTTATTTATACATAATGTCCCAACTTCATTGGAATTTGTGTTGTAATTTTCTATTTTTTAATTTTACTGCAAAGCCAGCTTTTATTCTTTAATTCAATTTTTAATTCAATTCAGTTTATTTATATAGCGCCAAGTCACAACATACGTTGTCTCAGGGCTCTGTACATGAAAAAAGAACATCTAAAGGAGAACCTGCAGTTGTGCTGAATCACTTCAACACAGTCTCCCATCGTGAGCAAACAGTGGAGAGGAAAAACTCCTTATTAACTAGGGTTGGGCATAATCGTATCGTGTGCAATTAATCGTCAGAAAAACATTAATCAATTATTTTTTGGCACTTGATTATTAATATGATTAACGCCACCAGGCAGACTGACTGGAGATTTCCCCAGTCATTCTGCTCGATGATCCTCTTTGCTTCAAATACGACAAATTTTTTTTAAAACTCTGTAATTTCTTTATCATAACTCTGGTTTTACTTGGTCTATCAACACAATTTAAAATTTGATTTATAGTCTGAAGTCTATACTTTTGACACAACTTGGAACTGATTTTTACTAAAAGCAAATCTTTCCCACGAGTGATTTAAATTGGTCATGTATGAGGATGTTCAGAGACTCCAAGGGATTAATTGTCAAATTAATCGTTATCGGCTAAATACCACAATTAATCGTGATTAATTTTTTTTGCCAATATTGCCCAACCCTACTTTTAACAGGAAGAAACCTCCAGCAGAACCAGGCTCAGGACAGGCAGCCATCTGCCTCAACCGGCTGGATTTGGGGACAGGAAAGAGACACAGTCAAACACTGAAGAACTGGTCCAGTTGCACCTTCTTCTGGAAGAGAGACAACAAGAAAAACATGTTATTGATATAAATAATTACAATAAACATGTAGAGAAGAGAGACTAAAGACAGCAGCAGAATAAGGAAATATGCTCAGTCTAAGCCTATAGCAGCAGAAATGAGGAATAACTCATGAAACATAAGCCTAACTATAGGATTTATCAAAGAGGAAAGTCTTCAGTCTAGTCTTAAAAGTAGAGCGTGGAAAGCCTTTTTACCCCCCTCCTCTGCCAGTGTCTGTTTAATGTCGGATGAAATAAAGAAAGTGACTTTACTTTATTTACTGAGGTCAAGAGAA
The DNA here is from genome assembly GCA_031762555.1 of Cynodonichthys magdalenae. Lineage (NCBI taxonomy): Eukaryota > Metazoa > Chordata > Actinopteri > Cyprinodontiformes > Rivulidae > Cynodonichthys > Cynodonichthys magdalenae. The sequence goes on along the minus strand of JARVJO010000096.1, from coordinate 980,517 downwards.
CGTAGCGCCTCCCAGATTATTAATTTATAATTAATTCACCAGATAATTCAGAGACGTTCTGAGTTTAGTGAGTTTCACCACCCAGGAGCTGCTAGCTGACGAGGCTCGCTTTCAGAACTATTTATGTCCTGAGCTCGGTTTGATGAGCCGCTGACCCGCACCGGTGCCCCTACCTCCTGCCAGGACACCGACTACAGTCGATTTCAGCTAAAAAGCTCCTGTCCATCTGTCTCAGGTTAGTGGACATCATTCAGGAAACTGTCACGTCGGAAAATCTGTCACTACGTCACACAGCGAGTCTGATTGGTTGACGCACCGCGTTGAGCTGCAAAAGTTCAGATTTTCCAACTCCAGTGTTCAATGCTCTTGACACGCGCCAAGCGCGTCGAGAGCATTGAACGCTCAAAGGCGCCACTCTAAATGCAGTAGACGTGCCGCAGCACTCCCCGACACTCGTATACCATAGACTTTCTATGTAAACTTGACACTCTTGACACACAAAACGCGTTTGGTGTAAATGCACCATTAGAGTTGGAGTGTGGCTGTGCACATTTCCACGTTCATTTCAGTTTTGATACATCCGGAGTTATGCGTGGAAAATGACGCATGCAAGCTTTTTGTGTGTACGCACTGTTGATAAATGCGGCCCCTGGTTTCAATGAGGGGGAATATGCTATGGAGGGAAAATGCTGGAGAATTTATCACTGATCAATTCACTGAGGATTTCCAGAGGGAGGGATTCTGCAGAGACACAGGTGAGTCAAAATGTAAGAAAGAAATCTTAGAAGTTTTTTCAGTGGTTATAGAGTTGACTATTTCTGTGTGACTTTAAACAGTCCCAACAAAGAATGATGATTCAGCTGGCTTTAATATGGTGTGGAATATTCTGGTATGATTACCTACAGCTGCGCCATAAATGTGATCAGTCACAGGGTTAAGTTAGAAGCAGTGTTGTGTTGAGATACAAGCAGCTATAATGCACAGGTAGATGCAATTGCAATAATATGATTTTATCAAAATATGATGAACAAGAGAAATTGCATTTCCTGTGAAAATGCTAGTGTGAGTGCTCCATGCTGAAAACTTGTGCTGAAAGCTGCTAAAATTGAGCTGAAAATATTTAGCAGCAAAAGTGTTAAAGTGAGCACACTTTAAAAATCTGAAATAAGCAAAAAAAAGCTTAAATTTACAGAAAAACAGTGAAAAGGAGCACAAATCTAGTTGAAAACAGAAAACAGCTAAAAGCAATGAGCTAAAATAACTGAATATAGTAGAAACATCTGTAAGAACCATAAGTAGCACAAATTAGCAGAAAAAAGCACAAGAAGTTGAAAAAAGTAGAAGAATAGCAAAAAAAAAGCAGATCTACAGCTAAAATAGTGAAAGTGCTGTAAAAAATTAAAAATAGCAGAAAAAAAGCAGAAAAGTACAAAAAAGTGACAGTTTGTAGTAAATTGGCTAAAACAGCCAAAATCTTTAGTGAAACAGCTAAAAAGTAGCTGTAAATTCTGTAATTAGCATAAGGAAGAATGAGGAGGACAAGTTTGCTGAAACCTAGAAGAAAGAAGTTGTATTTGTTCCATAAAATGTGTATTTAGCTTACAAAAGCCAACATTAGCTTAAAGCAGCTGAACATTAGCTAAACTTGCAGCAAATAGCTGAATATAGCAGAACACATCTGTAAGAAGCATAAATAGCACAAAGTAGCATAAAAATGAGAAAAATATAAAAAAAGCTGAAAAATAGCAAAAAGAAGCAGAATTGTACCTAAGATAGCTAAAAAAGCTGAAATTAGCATAAAATAGGATAAATGTAGCAACCACAATATGAAATTATAACTCAGATCGAGAAAGGGTTGCGAAAAAATTTAAATTAGCAGAAAAAAACATGTTAAAGTACAAAAAAGTGACAATTTTTAGGAAAATATCTAAAAAAACAGAAATTTTCAGTAAACGAGCTTAAAAGTAGCTGGAAATATTTTGATTAGCATAATGAAGGATAAGGAGGACAAGTTTGCTGAAACCTAGCAGGAAAAAGTTGTAATTGCTACATAAAATTTGTATTTAGCTTAAAAAAGCCAACATTAGCTTAAAGCAGTTGAACATGAGCTAAACCTGCAGCAAATAGCTGAATATAGCGTAAAGCATATGTAAGAAGCATAAATAGCCCAAAGTAGCAGACAAAAGCTCAAAAAAGTAGAAAAAAGATGAAGAATAGCAGAAAGAAGCAGGATTTTAGCTGAAATAACAAAACAAAGCTAAAATTAGCAAAAAGTTGCAAAAAAGTAGCTAAAATTAGCATAAAAAAGTGAAAAAGAGCAGAACCAGAACAAAATGTGTAAGGTGCTATTAAGATGTAGAAACATTTTAAAGGATTTTAAGGATGTTGAAAACAACTCCATTCATTTGCAATGACAAAAAAGTGGCTAAAAAAAGTGAAAGAGCTAAAAAACTATAAATAGCTGAAATAGCAAAAGTCATGGCACTCCTCACATGAATGAGCTGAACGTTTTGATATATGAACTGCTGAAATAGCACAAAAATTGTGGAACGAGTTAGATGCCGAAAAATGTATGGAAGAAAAAATTATCTCAATAGTGTGAATGCACTCACAGTCACACAATGAATGCTATGAAGCAGTAACACAATAAATTGATTTAACTCACCACCAGGTGGTGATCAGTTGACCGCTCAGCTTCTCATTTCACACAAGTGTCCAAAACAAATGACCATGACCAGCATAGAAGTCCAACATCAGAACAAAGCTTAAGATCAGATCAGAACAACCATTTCCTTCAACTAGAGAAATTGCATTTCCTGCAAAAATGCTAGTGTTAATGCTTCTTGCTGAAAGCTGCTGAAATTGACCTGAAAATAATTGATAGCAAAGCTGAAAGAAACAAAAAAAAGGTTAATTTTCCAGAAAAACAGTAAAAAGGAGCAAAAATGTAGATGAAATAGCAGAAAACAGCTAAAATGGCTGAATTTAGCAGAAAACATATGTAAAAAGCATAAATAGCACAAATTAGCAGAAAGAAAGCACAAAAAGTAGAAAAAACGAAGAATAGCGGAAAGAAGCAGATATAAAGTTGAAATAGCATAAAAAAGCTAAGATTAGCTTAGCTAAGTTAAGGTAGCAGCCAAAATTTTTTATTAGCACTCAGATGGTGAAAGTGCTATAAAAGGTTTAAAAAATGCAGAGAAAAGAATAAAAGTACTGAAAAATTAAATTTTTTTGGTAAATAGCTGAAACAACCGAAAGTTTCAGTAAAACAGCTAAAATGCAGATGAAATTTTAAGTTGTATAAAGAAGCATAAGGAGCACAAGTTAGCTGAACTTAGCAAAAACAAGTTGTACAAAAAAATGTGTATTTAACTTAAAACAGCTAATTTTAGCTAATAACATCTGAACTTTTGCTAAAATGTCAGCAAATAGCTGAATATAGCACAAAGCATCTGTAAGAAGCATAAATAACACAAAGTAGCAGGAAAAAAGTACAAAAAGTAGAAAAAAGCAGAAAGAAGCACAATTTTAGCTGAAATAGCAGAAAAAAGATAAAATTACCAGAAAAAGGAGCGAAAATTAGCACAAGAAAGTGAAAAAGAGCAGAACCAGAAAAAATTGTGTAAGGTTTTGTAAAGATTTAGATCTTAAGAATGTTGAAAACAGCTCCATACATTTTCAATGGCAGAAAAAGTGGCTAAAAACGTTAAATAGCTAAAAAAATATAAATAGCTGAAATACCAAAAGTTATAGCACCCTTGGCATAAATGAGCTGAACTTTTAAATTGTTGGAATAGCACAAAAATTGTGGAATGAGTTAGATGCCAAAAAACTCTCAGAACAAAAATGTGCATGTTAGTTTAATTGTCCCTGCGTGTGTGTGGTTGTTTGCCTCAGTTGTCTTTGTGTAACTCTGTCATGTTCTTGTGATCTGCAGGGTCTACCCCATCTCTTGCTCAGTGACTGCTGGACATGGGCAGCACTGACACTTGGGAAAAAAAGCAGGTAAAGATGATGAATGAATGAATGAATGAATGAATGAATGAATGAATGAATGAATGAATGAATGGGCAGCTTGCTGCTCCCTTTCATTTTACCACAGCAGATCATCTGACATCTCCCCATTTCTCATAATCCTCCATTCTGCTCGTCTTCCTTCAACACCTCCATGAACCTCCTTTGTAGTCTTCCTCATCTCCTCCTCCCTGGCTGCTCCATATTCAATATCCTCTCTCTAATATTTCCACTGTGGTTCCTCTACACACGTGCAACCATGTGCAAGTCACCATCATGATAGAGGTTTTAATACTTGCAGAAGTTCAACTATTTTATTTTCTTGTTGTGGTCTAAAGCTTGGCTCTAAAGTATATTTGATCTGCTTGAAAGAAATGTACCTATATCTGATTATGACTAAGCTGAAGTTAAACATAAATTCCTAAAAAAAAAATAAAATAAAATAAATAAAAACAAAAATTAACATTTAAAAGTTGTATTCATATATGGACAAGAAGAAAATATGCTCCTGCTCGGGTCAGTCTTGAAACAAAAAAGAGCAGAAGACAGTTGCCTGAGCTGCACTTCAAACTGCCAGACCACAGAGAGGAGAATCTGGTGTCAGTAGCCGTGTTTCCATCCAATTTTAATTTAATTTTTTTAAATTTCGCAAAAAGGAAATAAATAATTAATGCGACTCAGACATGTTTCCATCAACTGGCTTGAATCGAATCACCCAGGCTACGCAAAGTGTAATTACGTCAGACGCATGTCTGTAGTAAACAGGAAGTAGGAGTCGCAAACTCGCAGGGATACACATCCCAGGACAATGGAGAAAAGTTATCAGGAACGTGTTGCTATGGGGAAAGTTGTACTTATTCTGTCATAACAACAAGTTTTGGCGATGTTACATGTTGTCTGGAGATGTAGAAAAAAAAATGCAATTCTCTTCACGTTACGGTAAGATGCTGACAGTGGGTGGAGGGTCCAGCTGCAGTCTGGTACAACACAGACAGTGATCAACTGCTGATCAACATGTGAGGTAAATGTGCGCTACGTCAGAACTTATTCAACTCATGTGTTTACATCTCTCCTTTTGCGCATTAACTGTTAACCAAAAAACAGAAAAACCACCTCAAGTGAGCGTATAAACTCTTTTGCGCATTAGAAGAAGTTTTTTGGAATCAGGCCGTTTCCATTCACCTTTTCTAATGCGAAACTTCCAAATGCGAATGAAAAACTTTGATGGAAACACGGTTAGTGAGAGGGGAGGCTCAAGGTGAGGTGGTGGATATTTGTGGTGGAGTGGAGAGATGCCCGTGGCTGAGAGAGGACAAGCCGGCATCGGTGAAAGGAGAGGAGAGTAGTTGGGGTGGAGGAGGGAGGTGGCTGACAGCAGCAGAAAGAAGCTAGCCAGTGTGCTCACCTGAGAGTTGGCCGGGGCTGTTAGTTTGGTTAGCTGACCGTGGAGTTGGACAGGAGGTGGCTGGCAGTGGAGGATAGCGGCTAGCTGGTGAGATAACTCTGAGGCTGTGGACCGCTATCATCAGGCCCTGGAAGAACTACCACCAGACCCATCTAGGTGAGCCATGCCGAGATGTGCCGGGCAGGGAAAAGGGTTAGACTTCATAGAAAACAACTCAGACAACATCGAGGTAATTAAAAAAAAATCACTAAAATTTATGAGTGCAGAACTATCAAAGTTAGCTTCACACCAAGAACTTCTGATTGGTCTGATGGAGGAAGTGAAGCTGCTGCAAGTTGCACCAAGTGATAGAGACAAGAAGATAGCTGAACTAGAGAAAAAAGTGGACGATCTGGAACAATACACATAAAGATGATCTGTTAATTACTGGACTAGAAATAAAACATTGAACCTATGTTGTAGCAAATTAAAAACATCACAGAAGATGCTCCTCAAGATGAACTGCTCACTCTAGAGCATAGGTGTCAAACTTTGGCCCGCGGGCCAAATTTGGCCCGCCATGTAATTATATTTGGCCCGTGAGGCAATACT
>JARVJO010000096.1:931027-942421 GCA_031762555.1 Cynodonichthys magdalenae | reverse complement strand
ATTTGTTTAATAAATACACTGGCGTGATACAACTTAGTACATGTTTGATTACTTTTTGAGATATGTCTATTTTGGAGATGTAGCCCCTCCTGGAGAAAAATCCACCAGCCGCCACTGCCTTGCATACTTGTCTTCTCTCTTTAGTCCTCTCTCTGTCTTATTTCTTTTAGGCTAATCTCTTCTGTCACGCACTTCACTACTCCACCACCAGGTTTTCTGATCATCTTTTCTCTGTGCCGATAATACCAAGTACCCTCCTACTTGTCTTTCTAATCAGTGTGGCTGCAGTAGTACAGTCATCTGGAAGCTCCTTTTTAACGCCCAGAGAATTTAACAACTCCTCTGAACTCCTCACAACATTATTCTTTTCACAACGTCTACCATTTGGTCTTTTTTTTTATAACTTTACACTTTCATTCTATAATCCACCATCTGATGCCTGATCTGATGTCTGGCCACACTCTCCCCTACTACAAGCTCACAGCCCCCAAGCTCAGGTTACCTCTTCTACACAGAATAGTCTACCTGTGTCCTCCTGTCCCCATATGTCACTCTGTGTTCCTCCCTCTTTTGGAAATAGGTACTGACAATAATCATTTTGTCCTCTTGGTAAAATCCCCATCTGTCCTTCCTGGTTCTTTTCCTTGACACCCAACCTGTCCATCACTTCCTCATCTCCTCTGTTTTCTTCACCAGTATGTCCTTTCAGCTCTGCTCTAATCACCATTCTCTTTTCACTGGGAATTCTGTCTATCACTTCATCTAGATCCTGCCAGATTTTCTCTTTCTCCTCTGTGGAGCAGAACCCCTGACAGCATCAGACATTCTACTTCTACCTTCAGACACATCACCCTATTTGACACTCTTTTAATCTCTACAACATTACTTACAAACTCCTCCTTTGGGACCACCCCTGCTGCAGTTTTCTTCCTGCCTGAACCATGGTAAAACTGCTTAAACTCTGCAGTCTCTACCTTCACCTGTCATTGTCCCTAAATTTATAGGGTTGCTACCCTCAGTCCTAACACTCTTAACTTCCCTCTTCTCCCTCTGTCTCCAATTTTTCCTCCTGGTTTTTGACTAACAGTAACATAATTTCTGCTGGTACCAACAGCATCAGTGGCAGTCGTTGTTCACCCTGGCCTGATCCATGGTGTTGCTTGGACAAGCACACGTGACTGTTTTGGAAAAAAAGTGTATCACCTTGAGTGTCTTTCTTGACACAACCATCACCATTTATCTGGGTTTCAGACTGGTCCAAGAGATACACTGGCTTGTACTCCATTATAACTGTTTTTAATGATCATCTGTTCATTCATTTTTTTGTACCTACCTCATCCAGTTCAAGGATGAGAGGGGTGAAAAGACAGGATTCTGGGTATACCAGCAGGATGCTGGGCCATCACAGTCAAAGATACACGCAAGAAGACCACACACCTCAATTTAGAATTTCCACTTAATCTAAATACAGTATGTACATTTTAAATTTTAGAACAGCAACATATGTTACAAAAAAGACAGTGCCAACAAATTGATACAAAGTTTGTTGTTTAAAGTTGCAAATATAATTGACAACAAATAGAGATGTGACAGATAATGTGCATTCTTTGTCAGATTCATGTAAAAATGAAAAAAACAAAAACAAACAAACCCCAAAACTTCCCAAAGTCTGTGTAAATAAAGAGTTAAACATATTCTGATTTTGTTTCTCCATGAAGGTAGCAGGGAGGGAGATTAATATAGATGGAAGAAGACAGACTTGAGCCAACAAATAAACACTGTACAAGTTGAGCTTTGCAGTAAGTGCAGAACAAACACATAGAGCCCTGGAGCCAGGGATAATTAAGGAAGAGACACACAAAGTTAATGACTTGCCATTATTGACAAGCAATAATGGCATACTAATGGATTGACAGTGAGAGCAATAAAAGTGGAGAGAAGGTGCTCAGTGCATCCTGAGAAGTTCCCTATTAGTCCAGGCCTGTAGCATCACTTTTGAAGGAACTCAGTCTCCAATTTGTCTCTCATTTTATGTAAATAATGTTTTTCTTAACTGATTTGTGAGATTTTTTAGGTTCTTCTGGTGTTTCCATAATGAAGAAGTTTTAATGGTGTCTTTCTTTCTTCACTCTGAGGCCTTTCACAGACATTTAAGGAGGTTGTAGGACACTTTTTTAAACACGGGTCATTAAACCATTTCATAGTTAGAAATTATCATAAATGTGCATGCACAAACCGGGCTGACCTCACACATTTATTGGGAAAAAACTGAGATTGCTATGAAAACTCTGTTGTAATAGCACAAATTCAACAGGTAAATTTATGCTGTTATACAAACCTGATGTATTTGCTCTAAACTGATTTTTGGTAAAGTTTCCTTAATGATCGTAGAAAAGATTTTTATAAATCTCTAGGCTATAAATCTGCTATTTGAGCTTGTTGAATTTACACAATTCCAATGGCATTTTCATAGCAACCATAGCATTTACCCAGTTGATCTGTGACCCAGAAGAGCTTCACTATGCACACAAAAACGTACACAATTTATTAGAATAATGTGACTTTTTAAGTTAACAAACATCCTCAGATTTTATTGCACCACTCTTTAGTTATTTGTTTTTCAAAATGTATTCCATTCCTCATTTCACTTCAGTCCAAAATATATGTATAATTTGATGATTTAGATCTCAAAACAAATAATTTTTAATGATTGTTGGTGTGATGTCTTCAAAAACTACCTTAACTATTTGGTGTGTGGTTGTGTAAGAACGGTCGCTATCAAAAATTGGGTTGCCTTATCAAAATTTATAATGGCCACCAAAATATTCTGTAAATATGTAAACTGGCCACCCTGATCCTTTGATAAAACTTATGTTACTTAAAAGTACAGTTTCTTCAAATGATTAGTACGAAAGCTGAGAGTGGATGTTTTCCGCAGATAATTTTTTTTCCATGGTTTTCTCCTCATGATAACGACATAATATAAGTTAATTTCCTGATGGTTTTCTCGAGATGAGTTAATTTCCCAATGATTTTCTCAAGAAAAGGAGTTATAAGTTTTCCTCTCGTGCATCATTTGGTAACCATGGTGATGCCTTGGTCCCTGATACTGTAAATTTCATTATATCAGCAGGATCACTGTGTAAATGCTTGTTGAGCTGCAGTTGTCTCTTTACATGACGAGTGCTGATATGAAAGTTATTTGTACAAGACAAACAAACTGCAGTTTCAGCCTGAGTTATGATATAGTTCATCGGTGACCAGCTGAGGAGACCAGGCCGTCTCCATGGTTACAGAGTGTTACAAGAGGAAAAACCATAACTCGTTATCTCGAGTTGTAATCACGAGAAAACCATGGGAAAAATGTATCTGCGGAAAACATCTTCTCTCAGTTTACGTAGATTAGTGTGGCTGGTGATTAATCCGTGGTGGTCAACTGCACCTGGTGGAGGATAAAATTCCTCCCTCCTCTCACCTGGATCCATCACTCTGCGCCACCTTGGAAGAAAACAAACAAACCAAAAAAACCCTACCTGTGTTCTTCTACACATTGTACCACTTGAATATCTTGCACAAAAAACATTATTTACACTACCTGTTCAATTTCAGTAAAAATAAAAACAAAAAACCCCCCACAAGTTTTAAACACTACAAATGTTCACTATTCAAGTTCAGAGACAGATTAGAGACATCAGCATAACGCCTACTGTTTGTTTGTTGGTGTAGATTCTCAGTAATCTGGGGCATAAAAATTTCAAGTAGTTTAATAGACATTAACTGGACATCTCTTGATTATTGAAGATGTTTCACCTGTCATAAAACTGAAGGTCCATCTTCTTTCACAAACAGTTTACTCACCACCAGTTCAGGTTCTGTTTTTTATATGAACCAACACTTTTTATGAGTGTCTGTTTATGAATGTTTGTCATTGTCATCTCATATAACCTGAACTCTGGTAATGTTGAAACAGAAACTCATGTGTATGAAAACTTTAGAGATATGGAAAAGAACTTTTGGTACCAGCTCACCACAATCTTGCAATGATCCAATATATTGTATAATAGAAAATGAATAAATTAATAGATTGATCAAGTTGGTAAAATGTATGTGGTTGTTTTCTGTGATTTTCTGCTATGAAACAAGTTTTAATTTCAGAAGCTGCTACTGCACCTCAAGATTGTTAAATACTTATTTTTGTAATTTGTAATTGAAACCTCCCCTTATTTTTGAGCTGAAAGCAACTTTTCTGATGCCAATAAAAAGAGTGAAGTAGGTTAGTTGTTATGTTGGTATGTATGTTAGTTTACTTTAAGGACATTTTGTAAACAGTGACAAATCGTGTATTTCACTACCAGGCCTTCACCTGAAAGTAGCCCATTTTTTAGCAGAAGCTTAAACACACTAAACCAATGTCACCCACCTGATGTTGGCTTATTTTTTTTAAATCTTGTGGCCACAGGATAATTATTGCAGCCATTCACATGCAGAGACTGTTGATTGTTTACATTGAGAAGTTTGAATTTTTTTTTGAATTAATTTTTTTAAATTTAATATAGGAATAAATGACATACTTCAGTCACTTATATCAGTAATTCTTAGCACTATATGCTGCAGCTACAAGACCCATGTGACGACTAGACTTGGATTTGTTCAAAAAGCTTTATTTTGTTATTTTTGAAACTCAACACTCAAAACAGGTTCCTCTCTCTCACCGAGCCTTTGCTGTGGAAGGAGTCGCAGTTATAACTCAGATTTTTTACTGCGTTCCTGAACACAATGTTGCGTGCAGGAACACAGTAAAAAAATCTGTGTCCCGACATGCAGGGCGTATATTGTTATCTCATAAAAAGCCTAATATGAATGAACATTTTATATTAACATACACCAAATATTAATAATAAAAAATGCGAGGGAGGTTTGAACTGTTCAAAACAAAAACAATGTATTCAAAATCGGAATCCAACAATGTTTGTATCAGGCTGTACACACTGCTCAAAATGATCTTGTGGCCATATATTGTTTATCTCGTGGCCACAAGCTATTATTGTGCGGTCATGCAATAGTTTTTTTAATCCAATATCACCGGATGGGCACTGTGCTAAATTTATAAATAATGAAAACTCCAAGTTCTTCACGTCTATTGCCATGAAGGATAAGACAAACAGTCAAGTTGTTGCTTTATTTTTTCTGTGCACCTGTTCATATAGCTGTAGTTTCCCCAAATGTTGATCAAAGCTTTGTCTCTGCAAGTCCAGCAATGCTTTGTTTCTTTCCTTTCAGCTTTGGTTAAACAACTCAAGCTGGCAAACCCAGTGTGATTTCAAACATTGTGTCAAACAGTTGCAAATAACAAATGTAAATAACAGATATTCTCACAACACAACACAAACATCAGTGCTTCTCTAAGACTGTTAGCCTTGTGTGCCACTTGTTGCTAAACTGAAAGTGACAAATAAACCTCCTGGGCTGGAACAGGCTTGCTAGCTTCATGACTGGTGTTGACATTTGAGTTTTAATCCTTAGTATTGTGTTAAACCTTTAAAAAGAGAACGTTGTGTTGTTTAATCATGTTGTAAAAATGCATTCAGTGAAGGAAATAACTGACCTTCTAGAAACCTCAGCTCTGCTGCCTGACCAAATGAGAGAGGACCAGTCGACAATGACTCCCTTTGCCTGAAAGGATTCATCCCTATATGCAAATTATAGGTATAACAAATGTGTTACAAAGTACTTTGAGCAATTCTTGCTGCACACTAAGGTGATGTGAAGAGCTTGGCACCGTAAATCACAGATGTCATGAAGCATCCAGTGCTTCTTTGTAAGTGTTTCAACTATAACTGTCTAAATCAGATCCCTCTACTTTATTAAAGGTTTTTTTTAACAGAACCAGGTGACAACCCACACATTAATGGAGAACGCATGCAGGGTCCATAGGGGGCTCCTCACATGGGATTTGATCTTATAAGCTTGCTGATGAGATTCTACCAACTGTTCCACCGTGCTGCCTGATTTAAGCAAGTTAATTTTTAAAATATTGAAGTAACACTTGTGGCTGTAGATAAGAGTCATTCACGACATATTCTGAGTGTAACATCTCAGGAAATCACATGAGGTCATAAAGTAATTTTTAAGGTTTGACCAAAACAACTTTTAAATGATCATTTTTAGAACATTTTGCTCATCGTAATGTTTCCCTTATTTATCTGTTTTATGTACATGGCAAAATTAGTCACAATTTCATTTTTTCTTCTTAATTTTTATATACCTTTGTAGTTGGATCAAATATTTTATTTGGCAGGTTAATCTGCGGGCAGGTCTTCATGAGACTGTCTATAGAACTGCAGGTTTGTCTTCCCTCTGCCTGAAAAAAAAAACAAAAAACTGAAACAATGGGAGTTCCTCTGTCCTTCCAGATCAACTCTGACCCCTCGTGTATGTTTACAGTTCAGATTTTTCTGGGTCAATGAGTCAGCTGACGGCAGTTAAGGCACGAGGACTGTTACTGTGTTCATCCAGCAGGTGGCAGAAAACCTGCTGGACAAAGCAAAAATACATAACTTACATAAAATGTGAGTGCAGTTCTGAGATATTTAATTTAAATGACTTTCAACATTTTATTTTGTTTAAATATACAACCAAACAATGAAACATTTTTCATATTATGTTTCTGTAAAAAATGTGTTAATTTAATTAAGTTATTTTTTACATATATTCAGCTTAATTTTAATTAAACTTCAAATACAATGTTGACTCAAATTTATTGTTAGTTTCTAATAAAACATTTCTATGAAATCACAAACTATGGTATATATTGCTGAAGATCATAATGTTATAGTACAGAACTTGTTTTCTCATAATGAACGTACAGCAGAGATGTGTGAAAAGAAACCAACAGAATCACAAAACATTTTTTACTTCTCATTTTATAAATAAATAACTTCATTCTGTAGAGTTTTCTTGTACAAAAATATTTGCTCACTGAAGAATTGTTCACTTCTCAAGGATTGATGATCTAAAGTATACTATAAAAAATAAAAAAGGAAGAATGAGTGAGAGAAATGTGAGGAGCTGAGTGAAAGGATGTAGAGTGAAAAGAGAGAGGGATGGAATTTAGTGTAGTAAAGGGAGAAACGGAAGAAGAGAGAAGAAGGGTGTTAAAGGTTACTCTCATTTTTTATCCATTACTGTTCAGGGTCACTTTCTGGGCCACGGCTCTATGTGTATGTGTGTGTGTGTCTTTGTATTAGGTACCTTGTGAGGTTCATTTTTCCAAAACATGGTGCCTTGCGAGGACACATTGCTCTTTACAGGGCCCAAAGCCTGAGCTCTATAAGTTAAATTTAGGGTTAGGTGTGTACTGGGGTGATTAGATGTAGGGTAAATGTCAGAGTTAGGTTATAGAATTGGATGAAAAATAATAATAATTGGAATTCAATGCAAAGTTCTTGTAAAAATAGAAAAATATTTAATTTGAGTGTGTTTGTGTGAAAGAGAGAAACATCAACTTGACCAGATCACCAGATTAGATTATTTTTTTAAAAAAGTGTAACTTTTCTTTGCTGATCTCAGAGCAAAAGAAGGAAAAGAGGAGAAGAAGAAATAGGGAAGACCTCCACAGTGGCTGCTCTTCACAGCTCTGGTGTTTCAGTTTCCATGACAGGAGAAAACAATGGGGGGAGGCATTTGTATTTGACCGCAGGCTGACCCCCCTCCCTGTTACCCTCTCACCTCTCCTTCACCTCCCTCTCATCATTTTTCATCTTGGACACTGGAGGCCCCACGTACACTTACTTACACACACACAGGCACTCATACACACTCTCTCTCTCTCAAACACACAACCTAGTTTGTCCTAGGAGTGACCTTTAGTCTGCTCAGCAGGAATGTTGAAGAAATGCCATAGACACACACATGCACACACAAAAGACACATAACATAATCAAGGACAAAGACAGTAGTGAGACAGAGAAATCTGAAATAAAGCTTAAAAAAGTAGAAACTTTGATGTTCATTTAATCACTCTCAGCGAGTATGAGGAGTTTGAAAAGTCAGAAGTGTCATATTCAGTTGCTGGGAAGAAACACTCACATAATAACACAGGATGATATATGGGGAGAAATACACAGTGAGATCAATGTATACACACACTCACAATCAAAGACTTGAGGTAGGCACACACACACAGACTCTGAGGTGTTTATAGGATGCAGATGTTGGGCCGGAAAGGAGTTGCATTCAGCGACACAAACACTACTGACACATGAGCCATGTGGTCGGCTGAGTAGTGTTTATCAGAATCTTATTCCAAAATGCTGGAGTGGAAATCAGTGGAAACTGACATGTCTTATGCACACACACACAGACGCACGTTTGTTTCTATCCTCGTGGGGACTTTTCATTGACTTTCATTCATTTACCGGTCATTTCTACAGTCTAACCCTGACCCCTTACTGTAAACTGCCCCAGTACTGACCCTAAACCTAACTTAAACTCAAATCACACTTTAGTCTCAAACCGAACCCCTGACCCACTAATGGTATATCCTCCAAAAGGGACTAAGAGTGCGTCCGCACGAGGCTGTGTGTACTGGAAAAATGGTCAAAAATTGTTCCTACCAGTTAACAAAAACATGTAAATACACACATCGAGCCGTGTGTTAGAACGCACAGCTTGAGTCATGGAGAAGTTAGCAGTCAGAGGTCAAACTCAAGCCAGCCTGCTGATTTGCAGTCAAACAGAAGGCAAAGTTCACCTGGAGGCTGCACATACACATACAACAGAAAATAATTCTAACATTTACCCATATCTCTAAATAATTGTCAAAGGACAACATATTTCTATGGTAAATTATAAAAGAGACAAACAATTAAAAGAGAACTGTAAAACTCTCAACAAAAGTCCCTTTCATAAATATTTCAGTTTTTATGCTTGTAAAGACAAGCTGCTCTTCAGTCGAGCCAAACGTTTTATGAACATGTGGGTTTTCCTGAAGCCAGAATCTCTCTGAGATGTACCTGTTGGCAACCACACCACATTCAAATCTAGTACTGAAATTGTATTTAAGTGTCATATAGATTAAATTTCTTATTTTTTCAGTTAAACTCATAGGTGGTATTTGTGTATTTGGATCACTGAAATCAATCTCAGACACCTGTGTTGATCAGTTTGCCAGTTGAGTCTAATTAAGGACCATTGACGAAGGACGTTCCTCATTATTTAGCTGACCACCATTTTCAAGGAATGTGGTAAAGAAAAAGGATCTCTGTTGCTGAAAAATGTGAAAAAGTTGAATACATTGGACAAGCTATGACAGTTTTGATATTTCACAAAATCTTAAGCTTGATCTTCGTACTGTTAGAAGATTTGTGGCTTCATAGCACACATGTGCAAATAACGGCACAATGAGGAAGGTTTCTGTCAGACAAATGCATCAGATTATAAGAGGAGATGCTAAATGGCATCACAAAGCAAACAGGGATTTGAAGCTGCTGGTGCCTTTGGGGGCTACACAAACATCACGATGTAGGATCCTCCAGAGGCTTGCAGTTATGCATAAACCTAATATTCATCTACCCCAACCAATGCTCACAAGCAGTAACAGCTGCAGTCGGCCCAGAAAGAAAGACTAAAATCATCTTCATGCATGGCACTGCTCCATCTCATGCTGCAAAGATTATCTGGTAACTTTACAATAAGGTACACAAAAAAGCTTAACTACTGAGGAACTACTTAGTAACTACTCAGGAACTACTGAGTAGTGAAGACACCCAATAGTAATTACTGAGTAGTTACCAGTGAGACCAAAGAGTAACTACTCTTTTTGTGTACCCTACAGTAAAGTGAAGCCCCCAAAACAGTATCTGAGGGACGAATCATTAACTACACAGTAACTGAACAGTAACTACTCTTTTTGCCACAAAACTTTTGATTTTGTATCTCATTAGATTTTAAATCCTGTAACCAAAAAAATCTAACATTGCTGTTCACAAAATTACTTTTTAAATATAGCATTTTAAATCAACACAATCTAAACACAAAAAAAGTATTTACAATTTTTACAATGATAAAAAAACACTTCCTGTGAAAAAAATAAAAAAATTCACTTGCTGAAATACAGAAAAAAAAAATCAAATAATGTATCTTACCTGCAAAAGACAATGCTTGATTTTAACTAAATTTTAGTACTTCAAAATAATTAAATAAAAATACCAAATAATACAAACTAAAATTAACGTCAATTGTTCAGGGTAGCAAGTGTCTTTTCACACCATAATCACATAGTTACCTTGTGTGTGGATTTATCTTTAAAAGGTTCCCTGCATCCTTCATTGTTTGGACATCCTCCAGAAAACAATCCACCTGAAAAAGGGCCTTACTTATTTTGAAAATCAGGCCAAAGTGTCTGTTCATTGTTTTTCTGACAATGTCATTTTTTTCATTGCTGACAGCCTTTAATTCTGCAATTGCAGCTGAATCTGCAATTGGTTTTCTGTCAACCCCTATTTTCTTAAATGCTGCCTCCTTTGTCTTTCCTTCTTGTGTAGCCATCAGCACCAGCTTGTATCTCTCGATGGCTTCCTCTGGCATCAAGACTGAAACAACAGTGAATAATAAAATGTAAGTATGTCAATAAGGAAAAATAACTACACCAGAGATAACCTTAAAAATAAGAGAAGTTGCATGTAAAACTGAAACAGACGTAACTTTCATCAGAATCACAATCTATCTTTTGTTAGTATGGTACTTACATGGTACACAGTTTTAACTATTTGGAAGATCAACTTATACTGCAGTTGTTACACTTGTATTTCTAATTAATTATTGCCAAAACATGTAAAATGAGTTAGAAACCATTCAAGCATAAAACACCATGATTAATTAGAAAGCTGCAATTGCAGAATCTTCAGTAACTACTCAGTATTCCCTGAGTAGTTACTAAGTTGTTCCTCAGTAGTTAAGCTTTTTTGTGTACCTTATTGTAAAGTGTTACCGAATATCTTTGCATTATTGGCTGCTACAGGCATAAAAGAAGAGAAACTTATGGTGTGCCTCTCCATCATCCCCTGATCTTAATCATTATTGAGAACATCTGGGGCTTCCTAAGCAAAAGAACTATAATGGTGGGAGGGATTTCAGTAAAAATGACCTTGTACTGCTGAACATTTAACAAATGTAAAATGTTTTGAAACTTCATTTTGTGTATTTTGGGACAGTTCATTTTAAAATCCTGTTATGATTGTGATGTTTTTTTCAATAACATTTGAATTATATTTTAACGTCTGATAACTTAAAAATAATACTGACTGTCATTTCTAACAAACTCTTTAACTCGTCTTCAGTTGATCCAAAATGCTGCTGCTAGAGTTCTAATGAGAGTTGGAAGGAGAGATCATA
>JARVJO010000096.1:910428-922805 GCA_031762555.1 Cynodonichthys magdalenae | reverse complement strand
TATATTATATTATATTATATTATATTATATTATATTATATTATATTATATTATATTATATTATATTATATTATATACTGTATAACATCAAGATTTCACCCCACTCTCACCCACATTTGGGACAAACTTTAAGAAAATCATTAAAAACAACAAACTCCAAATTTATAGTAAAAATTGTGTAAGATTCTTAATAAATTGGCAAATGTCTTTTTCCACCCTGGGACTTGTATAAAATTTAACAGATTTTAAAAAATTATTTGTAATGATCACTTTTCACAGAAATTAAAAATGCGGAATGTTGTGTAAATATAACAAATAGCTTTTGGAAATATTAAAACATTCATGTTAGATACAGTTATGAACAATATAGTTACATTTGGATGCAGATGGAAAATAAATGACCGAGTGTTATTACTATGAAAACTGAACATTGGTACCCACATTAAACTTATGATCATTTCATGAAGTAGTAATGCAAATACCAAAAATGTTGTTTACAAACAAAGTAATTGTGTTATTTCCCCATTTAGACTCAGCAAAGTGTAACCTACTGCAAACTAAATACAATTTGACAAATGTTTTTTAGTGTTTGAGGCCTCTGCAAGACTCCTTTACTGCATAAATAACAAATAAAGGTTTATCTGCAACAAAGGGGACACTTTTACTACATGCTTTTAATTCTCCTGATCTTTTTTAACACAAACAGATCCAGTAAAAATCTACGGGTTGTTCTCATCTGAACAATGTCATCATGCTGTACAAGATGCTGCTGCTGCTGCTGCGAAGGAGGAGGAGATGGTGATGAAGATGGAAGAGTGGGCAAAAGAGAAGTGAAGTCTAGTACACGGTCAGGTCAAACACTTGGTTTTTGGGTGAATCTAAGTTCACATTAACATACAGATCAGTGTGTGAGGGTGTGTGTGCGTTGGGGTGGGGCTCTCCTTGTCTCTGTTTGGCGTTGGTGACACAAAATTTGTAACCAAGTGACATCGATAGATGGAGCTTCTATTGTGGTAGTCAAGCATCTACAATGACACGTGCATGCAGACAGCAGCCTCCTGGGGTTAAGGAGTGTACACATCACACACACACACACATGCACACACCCGCACACGCATATTAGTTTTCATAAGTTACCTTCATAATAACAAACTAGATCTCTAACATGTGTGTGTGTGTGTGTGTGTGTGTGTTTGTGTGTGTGATGACATCTCTCAGCAGAAATTGAACCCTTGAACTGTGTTTCACCCTCTCTCCTCTTCTCTCTGTTGTTTTGTGGGTCCTTCATCTGCCCTTTATTGTTGCTTTTCTCCTTCCTCTCTCTCTTGCTGTTTCTGACACATTCATTATTTTTCAACATTTTCTTTCCCCCCTGTCTCTCTCTCTCTCTCTCTCTCTCTCTCTCTCTCTCTCTCTCTCTCTCTCTCTCTCTGTGCGTTAGCAGAACCTAAAGCGGTTTCAGGTGCTTTGAGATCACAGCTACATTTACTGGGTGAACTACTGTGTGAGTGTGTACATGAACACACACATCCACACACTTAAACGCACGCATGAATAAATTAGTAATCATTTGCAAGTCATCTGGGTTTAAACTGAATATTAGATGTTAAACTGGCATGTTTATGAAAAGCTTTTTGGTTACAGAATAAAATTCATTTTTAATATTGTATATTTATTTGCTATTTCAGCCTGTTTGATGAGGCATAATTCTGCAGAACTGTTGAATCGTCTGTGTTTGAAATCACATTTTAGCTATTCAAATGCAAATTTTGTGGCCAATGTTAAATTAACATAAACTATGGTGGTGATTTTTTTTATTGCAGCCATTACAAACACAAATCAGTTAATAAGGGCAAATTAATTATCAGCTCAGTTTCTGTTCCTCCTTTGTCCTGTTCACGGGCTGGTGCTGATCGCAATAACCAACGGGCGAGCTGTGTGTACGCCACAGCACCGACACAAAGAAAAACAACCAGGTATGCACACGCTCAGGCTTCAGGTCAAAACCATCAGTTAATCTAACCTGCATGTTTTTGAACTGACAGAGAAGATTGGATCAGCTGGACGAGGAGAACATAGAACCTCCACACAGAAAGGCCCAGATTCAACCTTGTTTCTTTGAGGCCACTGTCCTATTGCCAAATATTACAGGAATGTTATTTAAAAGTATAAAATGAAAACATTATTTGACATATTATACAATTTTCTCTGTTGCTCCTAAAAAGGCGACAAGGATAATATTAATAATCAGCAAACAAATAATATTTTCATATAAATTTTAAATAAAACATTATTGAGCAATATTTTTTTTAATCTATGTTGATTATATTGAAAACACACCAAATAAGTTAAAGCAAATAATTTACATACTTCAGGTACAAAATAATTTTTTATAAAAAAACTAACAGTGATCCTCAGGAAGCATATTTAGAATTCCAGAATAGAATTAGAACTAGGTTTATATTTGGTACAAACATGTTCGATTGTTTTATTTAATTACAAAATCTGTTAATATATTTTTTCTTTATTGGTTTTCTTACTAAAAACAAAACAAAACAAAAACATTAAAAATAAAAATGGTTACAGTTAGAAGTTTTTTGAGATACATCTTAATTACTTTTCTTGTGACTTTTTTTTTGTTTTTATTCCATCTCTAAAGCAAATAATAAAGTGAAAAATTTAAACCGTAAACTAAATCTAAGCATTTAGTTTATTGTGCACGTGTCACATTACCATGTAATATTTTAGGCTGATTGTGTAGTTACTAAATACAAGAACAGCATGGAATCTTTGAATATAATGTGCAAAAGTTTGTCTTTCTTTTGCATACACATTTTATTTTACTAAAACATCAAGGTACTGAGGCACATTGGCTTCTTTAACAGTTATGTTCTGTCTTAGCAGTGTTTGTGAAATCTGAAAGTCTTCAGAAAAGGATTTTTGCCTTTTTTCTCACATGAGCCTGAAGCACGAAGTCAGCTGAACTCATGAACTGAACTTGAACCGACAGCTGGGTCATCAAAAGGGCCAACGGGGTCTTTAATGCACACACAAGCACAAGTGTGTCTTTCTGCTCATTTAACTATAAAGTATGTGCTAAATAAATTATCTGCCCTATTATGTGTACCCTCTGCATGCTTATTATCTAACACATTGAGTTATGCAAAATAAAAATCTGTTTTTGTCCTGGCTACTCTTTAAAGAATTGTAAAAATGTTTTTATGTTAAAATGTTATTCGATCAGGTAAATTAGTATTTTTGAATTCAGAGTGACTGGTGTACAAAACAAATGTTTTATATAAAATCTAAAGAGCACAGGATTTATAGAAAAATAAATGGACACATAAGAAATTGGATATGCTTTAAATCTTAAACAAAGTCATTAAAATCAGCTAACATAATGTCAAAGAAAAGGAATTCAAAAATATATTTTAAATTCTCAAAACACCAAAATACTTATATTTTTTTGTTTGTAAAAGTGAATTAGCTTCTTCAATTTTTTTAAAATATATGTCCAACTTTAAATTGTTATTCATAACATCAAACATATTTTAGAAATTATGGAATAATTATTAAATAAATGATTGCTTACTACTGCAGTTATATATATTTGTGTATGGTTCTTGTGTATTTTTCCTATTGTTTTATTGTTAAATAAAATTATAAACATTTTTTTGTTCATTATTTTACATATTTATTTCAATTTCTTCTTGTTAAATAATTTCCAATAAATGTTCCTGTTAACAATGTTAAAATACACCCACACATGCGTACGTGCACACAGACACACACACACACACACACAAAAGGCTCTCTCCCACACATGTGCACTCCCCATCGCTCCCTGGTCTAAATAGGAAGTGATCAGTCATTGGCTGAAGGGAGGAGATGGTGAACTCCAGCCGAACTATCACCCTTTTGTGACCTTTGACAGTAGAAGGATAGATAAAAGAGCAAAAGAAAAATCTGAAGATCTGGTAATCATCCAGAGATAGTGGAAGCAAAATGGCTAAGATAGGATTAACAATAAAAAAGGTAAAACTATATTATAACCTACTTGATGGCACAAGGGAGAAGAAAAAATGAAGACAAACTAAAAAAAAAAAAGGTTGACTGAAAAAAGGCGGGGTTTGGAAAAACTGGGAAAATCTTATTTAAATAAACCATGAATGTAGTGAAAAATGAAATAAAAAAGAAACAAGAAATAAAAATTGTGAAATCGCAGGATGTATTGGTACCATGGCACCAACACAAGGGGGCAGTGCTGGGACGAACTAGAATGCGACAAAAGAGAAGATGGGGCGGGACAACAAGTAGGAGGAGCTTTAGGTGCCTTGACCTAAAAATGATGAAAATTCTATGAACGTTAAAACATCGAACGATCCCATTGGTCAGCTGATTGAACGCGTTTACATGGCGTCAGGTTAGCAAAGGAGGAGGGCCGCGTGGCAATGGCGACGTGACACTCATACATTCATGCACGGTGATGCCATGGCAACCGCTAATCCTGCCTAAGAGACAACGCCCTGTTGGGCAACACAAGTATGCATTCATGCCACATTTATGTACATACAGCTATACAAACACATTCAACCGTAGTGCACACACTGAAGACACACAACAATGCACTCATGGAAGTACACACACTTGGGGACGGGCTTGTGTGTGTGTGTTAGAAAGGAGAAGAAGGAAAGAAAGAAAACTCCAATTTTGGTCTTGTTCTGGTCATTTTCGTGTGCTTTTTAAATATCAGGGAAAATAATAGGTAGAGTTTGTTTTTAATCACACACATCAGTGTAATGTTGTATGTCCCACTCCTCATCATATCAGAATAAAAATAATTACAGGAATGTAAGTGTTTAAGATCTCTGTAAACACAGATCTGATCAGAGGCTGGAAGCTTCTGGGTGTCAGTAAAACGTTACATTACCCTCATTTCCCCTCCAACCAGCACAAATGTATATAAAAAATGTGTGAATCTTCATACTGGTCCATCTGGATGTTTTTTCCACCTCAAAGATTAAGGCTCATCAGAACATGATTAAAAGATGGCGGAAGCTATGAGACCAGGTGCAGAGGAAGTCACAATTCAATGGAGGCAAAAGAAGGAAATGCAGGGTGTTCAGGGTCTGGGATCAAAAGGTTCCCACTTACAGACAATCTGATCCTGCTGCTCTTTGAACAACCAGCCCCTGAGGATAAAAAAAGAAGTCTCATTATTGGATTGTAAGTCAGAATGATTGAGAGTGGTCTGACACTGATAAGTCCAAGTGTTTGATAAAGTGTGTATATCATGTAATGAAAGTTCACCCCAGGGTCACCATGATGTCACACTCACTGCTCCAATCATTCCACAACTGTTTTAGGTTCAGATGGTGGCATTTAAAAACAAAGTCTGTTGTAATTATGTTATTCTTTATGTATATTTTATGGAATTTTATCAAAATTAGCAATTTGTTCTTTAGATTATTGCTGTTGGTACCAAACCCTATAATAACAGAACATATAAGAATGGATTTAAAAAAGAGAATCATATGTTCACTGTGTTCAGTTTAGCTTCCCTGTTTTTATACATGATGCCACTCACATCCTGTTGAGTTTAAATTGTTTGAGCAGACAACTTTTACTCCTCCCCTCTGACTTAACCTGTATATTTTAAATTGATTTTAAAACCTTATTACAAGCCTGATTTTATCCATCCATCCTCTGTCCCTGCTTAATCCTGCACAGACTCATGGGGAGCTGATACCTATCTTTACCAGTTAATAGGCAAGAGGCAGGGGATACCATGGACAGATTGCCAGTCCATTGCAGGGTCAGTGGCTAAATCAATGACTGTTTAATTTGATATCAGCGAAAAAAGTAGCTTGAGATCTCCCTCCCAGAGATTCTAATGTCTAAATTTAAAATCAGAAGCGATCAGGCTTTATGTCATGTGCTCTGTAAATCAAAGCTATCCCAAAACAACAGCATCAATAAATATAACAATAAACACAACATTAGAGTTTACAAACCTAGAAACATGTAAAAACAAATTAATAAAATCTGATTAAAATTCTGTCTCTTATTTTAGAAAACATCTGTTCAGAAATAGCAAAAATAATAATATATTTAAATATCAGCATTTCTAAAATTACAAAGACCAATTGTCCCCCCTGGGTGTAAAGCTTAACAGATAATATTAACAAATCACAGAGGAAAGTGTTTAATAAGAGGGCAGGACTGCTTCAGATGACTAGACCTGTTATCTGAAATCAGGAGAGTATGCCAGGTTTTTCTGTGTGCAAGTGAGTAAGAGAAACACATAAAGTGATCTTTTCTCTAGTTCACCCCTGGGGGGCAGTGCAGTGTGACAGTTGTTTGATAGAGTCTAAGTGGGTGTGTGTGTGTGTGTGTGTGTGTTTGGTGTGAGCAGAAGTCTTAAATTGTCTTTGATATAAAAAACAGAGGAATCCATCTCATTTTCCTCAAGAACAAGAGACACCAGATCAAAATAAAATTATGATTTTTCATCTCATCCCTCTCTCTCTCTCTCTCTCTCTCTCTCTCTCTCTCTCTCTCTCTCTCTCTCTGTGTGTGTGTGTGTTTCTTAAACATACACTCACACACATTAACAGTTGCACTGCCACTAGGGGCGGTGTTGTCAAGTACTGTTACTGATCTTGACGGAGGTGAAGGCCCTCTGGCAGTTGTAAGATGATACATGAAACCCAGCAGAGTCATATTTCTATTTTACAAAAGCATTCTTATGTCAGCTGTTTGGAAGAGTGAATTGCATTGAAATATTGAATAGTTTCCAACCTTTAGGCCTGAACATCTAACCAAGAATAATTGAATACTGCTGGCCAGTATTATACATCTCTGGAACAAATTAGGAGACCCCTGAAAATGGTCTGATTTGCTCTTATTTTGCAGTTTTTACTGTGCTTGAAAATAAACATTTTTGTGTTATTAATATTATTTTATTTTTTAACTTACTAACACTTTTTTAAATATCAAACATAAAATATCAAATTAAAATACTGTCATTTAAAGCATTTATTTGCAGAACATGACTAGACCCGATCAGAACAACAAGAAATTTTTTTTCTTGTTTTACATAATGCAAAGCGAACAAGGTTATATTCATTATTAGACATCACAATAATGTTTAGACGAGATTATAAACCACCATTTGTTGCAGTAACCCTGATTTTAGAAACAACTTTAATGTGTCTTGGCATGCTCTACACCATTCTTCCACATTGCTGTTGGTGACAATTTGCTATGCTTGATACAAACCTTTAATCAGCTCAGCTATGATTATTAGGTGGTGAGCATTCATCAGCCTTTTTGATCACAGTCCACAGATGGGACTCAGATCTTGAGATTTGGCACCGTCTTAATCAGATGGTACTTTATCCACACTTGAACCCTGTTGAAGACCTGATGCTCACTGCATCCCTCTGCCAGTAAAACCTACTGACACCTTGCAACTACATCACCTAATCAAGTGGAGACGTGATGGACGTCGGAAGTGAGGAAGGGGAGTATTGAATGGCATTGAATTTATAGCAGACAGAAAGCTGAAGTTAATCAGACCTTCCAAAGCTGAACCACACCCACGCCACTGAATTTAGTCTTTTCTTTCATATCAACAATCTTGTCTGCTCCTTTTTCAGAGTGGTAGCATGGGCATTGGCGTGAGGTCAGACGATTTTCTTCAAAAGTCATATCACTGTTATCAAAACATTTGCTACAAATATCGGTACTGAATTATTGTACTGCACTATTAAGTATATGAAGGCTAGTCTTCATGTAAAAATGTTTGCTGGAAGTCCCTGAATACACCGAGGGCTGTCAGTTCTCAGTCTAAAGTTAATTTGTGCTGTTCATTGCCGTCTTCTCATCCAAAGGTATGCAAAAAAATTTAAGGTTTGGTTTGTTTCCTTGTTTGTTTGTGCAGCCGGCCGTGCAGCACTCTATGACCATTTTTTACAGATAAATGAATTAAATAAAAACAATATCAGGCTACCAGCTGCCTGTTTTTTGCTTAGCTGTACACGAGTTTGCATTGGTTGGCGGAGTTGGGGTGCCCCCTGTAGAGTGTGACGTCACGTGCAAAGGGTCTTGCTTTTGAGTTACTACTACCACTATTTTGCCATCAAGCTGGTCCTATTGTAAGAAGTTAGTACATGTATAATATTTTTTATACTTGTACTTTAGTTCAAGTGATCACCTAATCAGTATCACATTAAATGGACAGAGGTGTACTTCTGTTGTAGTTCAACATACACTGGAATGAAGAGATACTGAGTTCAGAATAATAGCTTTAATCTTGTAATTTGCCCCTACATATTACTGTATGCATATTTATTTTTCTACATGGGCAGTTGTACTTTCATTTTAAGCTTAGGTGCCAAGTTAGAAGCTTGGGAACATGAAGGCTTTGCACAGTATCTTAGCTGTTCCTAGGACAATACACTTGTCCTGCTGGAACCACGCTCCCGGTTTGGGGACACAGCCCTGAGAGACTGATGAAGCTTCCTACTTGGACTGTGAGACCTCCAGCACATACTTGACCGATGTATCTGTACATTATTCCATCAACTTGGTAATGGTATTGGCTCTGCTGGAGTTTTCTTGTCCCAATGTCAGTCACTTTTATTTCCTTTTTTAGCCAGGCTGTGACTAGTGTGTGTGTGATGTGTTGATAGCTTGGACTTAATCATTTATCTGGCTCCACATGACATCCTTGCTGTATGTCCCATTGAGATGGATCAGACGACTGACTGATGATGTCTCATGATTGATGTTTCATTCACTATTGACAGTTTGATGACATCTATGTAAAGGAGGTGGATAATATCTCCTCCACTTTGAAACAGGCCTTCTTAGCTAATCTTTGCAGATGTCAGTGGAGAAAGCTAACTTGTTCAGTTGCTTTGACTTTTCCATTCACATTGTGTTTTTCATGAAGGATTTCAGTGACCTGTTGATATTGTACAGTTTCAAGCACTGCAGTATTTTTGTAATTAGTATAAATTCGCTTTATTGAACTCAAACCAGACTGTATACAGGTTTGTTTGGCTAATGTTAGAGCCACAGGCAAATTTTCTGTCAGCCATTGATTGTCTCCGCTTCACTTGTTGCTGTGGATGCAAAGGTATTTCAGGTTATGACTGCAAATAAAAATATTTTAATTTGACTACCCATCCAGTAGTGTTGTAGTAATGTTTTAGCTTCCAAACAAGGCAATTAGATGTCATGACGGCTTCAGCGATAAGGGTTCATGTGACTCACAAGTAGTTCCTGAAAGCTGATTGACTCATGGGTCTGAAACTATAACTAGATTTTACTTCTGCCACAACTTTATCTCAGGTATTGTACTATGTTAAACTTGTGACCTGGTATAACAAAGAAAAACTCACCCCGAGAACCTACTCAACTGTTTTTTAACTTGGATTACTGAGATGCATCAGGACATCTTTGATGATATTCATTACATAACTCTTGTGTTATTCATACTCATTTCTTCTTTCCTTCAACAACATACATCCAAGATGTTCATCCATTATCTTCACTTTTGACAACACTCCAAGAGACAAGTGCTCTGGCTACAAAAATCCTAAAGCTAACATTACTATCCTTTCATATAATATAATGCCAATAATTAGTTCACAGTTATGAACAACTCTTGAGACTTTTTCTCTCGCAACAGTCCCCCATATTGCGAATGAGCCACCACAGACATTTGTTATTTTTATCATTCTAAAACCAATCTTTCTTGCTCTTCCTGGTCATAGTGTGGTCCACTTCCCACCACACGGTGGAATATACTGTGAATATCAAAGCCACACTTTAACTTCTTGTTTCTTTATAGTCAAGATTAACTCTTCCTCTCCTGCTGTCCTTCTCATGCTAAAACAGGCCCAAACATCAGACAGTATCACTGTCATTTGTGCTGATGTATCAGGTATAGATCCCTGTGTTGCTTTTTACCTGAATGTAAGTTGAGGGCCCCTCTCCCCAACCAAAGTTGTACTATTTTTTACTTACAAAATAACTCAAAGCAGCTCTTAGAATCTAAGAGCTACTTTAAGAGTGATTTTTTAAGTAAAAATAAAAAAACATAAAACTTTTTTTTTTTTTGGGTGGGGCAAACTATCTTTTCACAGAGTTTCAAAGCAAACCTACATATTTAGTAGAGATGCTGTTGGCCATGAAGAATGTTAATATAAGTCACCACACAAATTTACAATAAAAATGAGAAGTTTACTGAAGTCATAAATACATAAACAACAGCAACTTTTTACCAGAACCACAACCATGCAAGAGTCTGCACTCAAGGCTTTTTATGCCATTGCACTTCAGCTCGCTAAAGTGTTTATTTTTTTGTTTGCTCCAAACATTTTGTTTTAATATTTATTAGATTACCACTGTTATACATGTATTGGAACATGGAATATGTTAAGTTACTGCACTATATGTTGGTTTATTAAACATACACAAACATTGTTAAAACAGGAGTTTAATTACATTTGGGTTAGTGTGCAGTGCTATGTGGCCCTCTGATAGTGTCAAGAAAATGTTGTGACCCTTTTCATTATTTGAGTTGCCTATCCCTGGAGTAGATGTTTGAAAATGAATGAAAAGATCTCCCAAAGAGGACTTTAAATATGACCACCAAGAAAACAAACAAGACATTTTCTTTTTAAATACAACAACAACAAAGTAGTTGATTTTTTTAAAATGGAAGACAAGTTAGAGTGTGTGTGTGTGTGTGTGATGTGGTTAGAACACCCTTATGTGATACAGTGGCAATGAATGTTCTAATCTCTGAAGAGCTGATTTCTGTGTTTGTTTTTGCTTCAGCGTTGCTGAGGAAGCAGCTTCTTGCCTTTACTGCACAGCACTGACACTGCAGGACCAAGCCAAAAAAGCCTGTGCACCCCCCCCCACACACACACACGCACACACACACACAAAGAAGGTTGTTAAGCCTTAGTTAAACACTCAGATGTGGATTCATTTCTCCCTCTCCCTCTTGTACAAACACACACAATTGATTGGAGGCAAATATTACTTCACCCTAAGTATTTTTAAATCAGGTGATGACAGAAGGGGTAAATGAAAGAAACACTCATAACTGCTGTGGTTTCAGGTTGAAGTGTTGTGTTTGTTGGAGGTTAATGACCTCTTACATCCTTCTATTCATTGAGACAACAGAAACAAAAGAAAAGAGATAAAGAGAATAAAACTTACTAGAGTATAGAGAATAAGTGTAATAATTGGTTTTTAACTTCAAGAAGCTTTTAAATAAACGTTTCAACTGTTTAGTACATGTATGTGTGTGTTTAAGTGGGTAGATCTGTATTCTTTCTTGAGATCAACCTAGAAGACACTTTGAGTGCCTGTACATGCCCATCTATTGGCCTACACCCACCCACACACACCCACACACACCCACACAGGTTTGTTTTTATATCCCTGTGGGGACTGTGGATTGACTTCCATTCATTTCCTGGTAATTTTATAGCCTATTCTTGACCATTTACCCCAAAATTAAGCTGACCCTAAAACTGACTTAAACTCAATTCACACCTTGGTCTTAAATGTAACCTCCCACCTTCAATTAGCATTTGTATGCATATTTGAGGATGTCTTTATCTGGAAAATGGTTCCCACGATGTATCAAAAAGGTTTCCACACACACGTTTGTTTTTTTATTCTCATGGGGACTTTGCATTGACTTTCATTCGTTTACTGGTCATTTCTACAGCCAACCCTGACCTCTTACCTTAAACCTAACCTCACAGGTACATACTTGACTCTAAACCTAACTTAAACTCAATTTAAACCTTAGTCCTAAACCTAACCCCTGACCCACCAAAGGTATTTCTGCCAATGGGGACCAGGCTTTTGTCTTCATTAGGAACAGTAGATCCTCACTACGCTGTTTGTGCCAGGAAAATGGTCAAAAATCGTCCCCACCTGGTAGCAAAAACATGTACAGAATGCACACTCACATACAAGATTCCAAAGGTAGCTAAAATCTAAGAGTAGCAAAATGCCAGGTGAAAGCTACAAACAGCAAACCACATGCTATAAACTAAAGTAGAAAACATGCTAGTCAAAAGCAGCTTAAAATTAGTTAAGGGGGGCAATATCATGTAAAATCAACTTTTTTGAGTTTTATATCATGTTATAATGTTATCCTCTCATCCAAAACATGTCCAGAGTCTTACGTTGACTCATTCATGCATGTTTGAGAAATCCTGGGCTGTCCTGAGGCAGCCAGGCAAGAGTGCAAAAATGACCCGTTGGGTCTAGAACCACCTTTTGGTAATATCTCCTCCCCTGGGCTGGGTCTAAGAACCGAGCTTCCGCATCACAGAG
>JARVJO010000096.1:898068-910328 GCA_031762555.1 Cynodonichthys magdalenae | reverse complement strand
CCTATAAGTTGGATGGAGCAAAATATTTTAGCATATTAGATGCTAGATCTGGGTACTGGGCCATCAAACTCAGCCATAAGTCATCTCTGCTCACTACTTTTAACACCATTTATGGCAGATATCGTTTTCTCAGGATGCCATTTGGTATTGTGTCAGCCCAAGATGAATTTCAAAGGAGGATTGATGAAACATATGAAGGTCTGGAGGGAGTGGCTGGCATCGTTGATGATATCATTGTGTTTGGAAAAACAAAAGAGTAGCACGATCGCAACCTCAAGGCCATGCTCAGTCGAACCAGAGAAAGAGGTTTAAAACTCAATCCAGAAAAATGCTGCATTTGTGTTCGTGAAGTCAAGTATTTTGGACACAAGCTTACAGCAAATGAACTTGAACCAGATCCCATGAAAGTGAAAGGGATCCATGACATGCTTCCACCAGAAAATGAAGCAGAGCTGGAGACTATACTTGGCATGGTAAGCTATCTTGCTAAGTTTGCATCAAATCTTGCTGAAATAAGTGCACCACTCAGACAACTTCTTCGAAGTGGCACAAACTTTCAATGGGGCGAAATGCATGGAAAAGCATTTGAAAAGATAAAAGAGATAACAACAGCTGAACCAGGGCCAGTATTGGCATACTTTGACTTGAAAGAACAAGTGACATTGCAGGTTGATGCATCGAAACATGGATTAGGTGCGACCATCATGCAGAGAGGCCAACCTGTTGCTTATGCATCAAAGCTGCTTAACAGCACAGAGCAAAACTATGCCCAAATAGAGAAAGAGCTCTATGCTGTCCTATACGGCTGCAAAAGATTTCATGAATGTATATATGGACGACATGTGATTTGTAGAATCTGATCATAAGCCACTTGAGTCAATAATGCGCAAGCCATTACCACTTGCTCCACCACGCTTACAGCATATGCTACTCGCATTGCAGAAGTACAGCATTACTCTCACTCACAAACCAAGGAAGAAGATTCCAGTTGCTGATACCTTGTCAAGAAAATCTACAGATGATGAGAGCAATTCAGTAACTGAGGACTTGTAAACTCAAATACATACTATCCTCAGCAACATGCCAGTGAGCCCAGATAGACTTGTTGACCTTAAAAGAGCTACAGCTGAAGATGAGCAGCTGTCTGCCCTCAGACATGTCATTCAGTCAGGATGGCCAGAGACAAAGAAAAAATGTCCATCAATCATAAGTGAGTATTGGAACCATCGCAGTGAAATTGCAGAAGCTGCTGGGATTTTCCTTAAGGGTGAGAAAATCATCATTCCTCGCAAGCTCCAAAAAGAGATGTTACAAATTATACACACAGGACATTTTGGAGTGGAGAAGAACAAGCAGAGGGCAAGAGACGTCATGTTCTGGCCAGGCATGTCTCAAAAGATTGAGGAAACTGTAAGGAGATGTGATATATGTCAAACACATCGCAGCTCCAACCAGAAAGAGCCAATGCTCTCTCATGAAATCCCAGAGAATCCATGACAAACTGTAGCAACAGACTTGTTCACCTGGAACTCGGAGAGCTACATTGTTATATGTGATTACCTGAGCAGGTATTTTGAACTTGAACGTCTGCACAGCATTACTACATCTGCTGTAATCCATAAGATGAAGGTGTGTTTGCCAGGCATGGGATTCCTGAAAAAGTTATCAGCGATAATGTTATAAATCCAGAGAGTTTAGTCAGTTCGCACAAGAATGGGGTTTTCAGCATATAACATCAAGCCCCCATTATCCTCAAAGCAACGGCTTAGCTGAAAAAACAGTACAGACTGTCAAACGTATCCTGTCGAAATCTAGAGAGGATGGAAAATATCCTTATCTTGCATTTTTAGAGTACAGGCACACTCCTGTTGATAGACTGAAATCACCAGCTCAGCTCCTAATGAGTCGCAGGCTGTGATCCATTTTGCCAATAACAAAACAACAGTTACAACCTCATGCAGTGCACCAGAAGATTGTGCGATACCGAAGAGAAGTTTGTCAACGACGCCAAAGAAAGCAGTATGATAAAACAGCAAGACATCTACCTATACTGCTACCTGGAGCATCTGTACGTTTCCAGCAGGATGATGGACGATGGCAACCAGCTATTGTTACAGGATCAGCAGAAACACCCCGGAGTTACCATATCGAAGGCAGTAATGGGCAGGAGCTCAGGAGAAACAGGCGACATCTTATGGCACAAGCCATTCCACCAACAATGGACATTCAACAAGCAGGTGTCAGTAAAAATGATGTGGCACTTGCAGAGGAAACATTAAAAGTACAACAGACTCACAATATTCCAGCATGTGAGCAGAATCCTGTTGAGCCACAAATGAAAACCAGAAATGGACGTGTTATTAAACCAAGACAGATCTTTGAAGTTAAATAAGTTGAAAAAAAAAATGTAGTGAAAAGCACTTTTTGCACTGTTTTGTTTTGTTTTTCCATGGATTGTACTTTGTGACAATTTTTTCAGATGCATAATTAGGCACTATTGTGTTAAAGGGAGATGTAATGTTTTGTTCTAGAAAGTAATGAATTGGAATCTTATTTTGAAAAGACTCTGTTACTGAGCCGGAAGTGGTAGTGCTACTGGTGTAGAACATTGTATATATATGGGTGCCGGGGTGAGACAAAGATAATAAAAATAAATGGTGAATGCTCCCAGAAAGTGGTTCCTGGTGGATTTGTTCATGGAGACACAAGATGAGGAGCAAGTATTTTCAAAAAATGTGACCCAAAGTTTACAAAAAGCCTGCTACAGTCACCTGATGTGATAACTGTATGTATGATAACTGTATGTAAGCATGTTTAGCTTGCTATTTTTTTATTGGTTGATGTGAAACATTGATAACTTTTATTTTTAACTTTAAATTACGTACAAACAAATCAAGCAAGCTTGGTTTCATCTATTCTTTATTAAATACTGTTGCTTTTACTCCATTTTATGCATGTTAACAATCAGAAACAATGTTTACATGGTAATGGTAAGCAGGGGTCTGCAACCTGTGGATCTGGAGCCACGTGAAGCGACTAGTATCCTGTTGGCCACTTCAAAAATTAGACTTCCTGTCAGTAGGGTCTTTATCTCAAACCAATCAGGGATACCTCTAAAAACCTTTAAGACTAGACTAGAAAATAAGAAAAGAAAAAAAAGAAATGCCTGCATAGTTCAGTTGTAGATTTTATTAAATTTAGTATAAGCTAAAGTCAGTATTTTTTTTGTTTACATGAATATGGTCTTTTCTTTTGTCCAAAAGTATAAAATAATAGTAAACGTTAAAATTCACAGTATAGTTTCAGAGTTAAAATGTCGTTATTAAAATGATTGGCGGAGGCAGTTACTCTACAGAGTAGTTTCTGGAGTCACAGGACAAAAAAAGGGGTTTGTGTAATTCAACATTGCACCCAGATTTCTCAGCAGTTAAAGACATACAAAGCTGAAATTTAGTGGGTTGGTAGCTAGGAGCTAACTCAACACATTCTGAATGCTAATTCTAACTTTTTTTTTAATTAGACATGCGTTTAAATCCTTCCTTTTCACATTTAAATAATTAATTTGGGGTCTTTATAAAGTGGAACTACATTGCTTTGGTCGGAATTCCTCCTTATTTTAGCTTTACCACTTCCTCTTTCATCACTTTTCTGCTGTGTGTCTCAAAGCAGCTCATTTTGTTACTGTTCCTTTAAGGCGCTTCAAGCCCTGACCCCCTCCGGCTTCCAGACCTCCGGTTTGAGAGAGGGGTTTACTTTTTCTGGGTTGCAGAATTGTTTAATTTGCAATTTAATTAAAAGATGCCAACAGAAGACTTGTCCATCCAGCATTACATGTTGGACCCAGAGTCTGAGTCTGAGCCTGAACCAGAACCAGAGTCTGAGCGAGAACCAAAGTCTGAGCCAGAACCAGATAAGAATTAAGATGAGGAAATTGTAGTTGGCAAGTCCAGACCTTATTTGGTAATTCTGTCACATATAATTTGACATAATAGCTCAGAAAACGTGATAGAAATAGAGAATGAGAATTTACTGAATGCGATAGTGGGGGAAAATAAAAACTCTTGAAAGTTCTGAAAGTTTTTGAAACTGTAGCACTGCTGCCCCTCTGTCCACAAAAGAGCAGACACCAATGGATGAAAGTCAGAAGTCATGAGATCAGTTTTCCACAACCAGAACAATATGATCAGATTGTTTACATGCACTCTGTTATCAATCGGCATAAACCACAGCTGTCATTAGCTGCATATACATGGACAAAAGTAATTGGATTAAATGGCCATTCTGAATAAAAATGCATCATGGAAACACCCTATTTGGATTGCTCTGATCCGATTCAGAGCGATCTGAATGAATTTGTAATCGGAATGAGAGGGGTGGTTTATGCTGATTGGTAATCCAAACAGTGTGCATGTAAACACTTAATCCAATCATCTTATTCTGACTGTGGAAAATTGACCTGACAGCGCATGTCTTCTGACTTTCATCCATCGGTTTCTTTTGTGGAGGGAGGGACAGGAGCACTATAGTTCCCAGCAGCAAAGAACTTTTCCTCCCGTTTTCTCATTCAAAGAGAGGATAAACAGCATGCGTTGCTTCGTCCCAAAAAAAAAAAAAAAATCAGCGCATCACCTGTAGCTTAACCAGGGAGAGCAGTTATGTCTCCACTGCTATTAAAATCTGTCGCTGGTCCATTGTGGGCGCTCAGAAGACATTGTTTATTATTTAATCGGAATACATTTCAATCCGATCAAAGAATTTTGCACATGTAAACATAGCTATGCAGATTACAAATTAATTCTGATCAAGCTGAATTGGATCAGAATATTCCAATTGGGGTGTTTACATGACACATTCTTATTCTGATTGGATGTTTTATTCAGATTACTTATGTCCATGTAAACATAGCTAATGAGAGAAGAAGGTGGATTAGTGTTGGGTTTTGTAGATGCTTAGAACTTAATGTCATCAGAGTGAGAATAAAAATGTACGACATGGTTCAAATCAAGGACAGGTTTGATTAAAAACCCATGATCAGCTTCCATCAGCAGAATTTCTCTGAAAACATCCATCAAACTTGTTTTACTCTAATGCCATTGATAAATATTAGAACAAAATCAATGGCTGTAAGAAGCCTGGGCACTGTGAGGAGTGTATACCAGCATGGAAATGAGCTCATTAGGGAATTATCAGTGACAAGTTGTATATCATTGTTTGTGTGTTTAACAGTTTGACATCATCAATCAGAGTAAAACTGTAAACACAGAGAGGCAAGAGAGACTTTTTCAGTTTTTTTTTTTTGTAAAGTTGCATTACTTATAGTCTGATTATTTTATCTTTTTTACATTTAAAGTGAAAAAGATAGTGTGGGATAAACAGGGTTATGTCAACAAGATCATGCTGAAAATAAAAAAATTTAGAAGTCTTGTTAGAATGATGTATTAATAACTAAAGAACTAGAAATCTTTTTTTACCATACAAAAGTTGACCAAAATAACATGAAGGGCGCTTCAACCTTTATGCTCACACAATATTTTCTTACTATCAATTTGTTAATCAGTCATTTCCTTTTACAATTTTAAATTAACTATTCCTCACACACCTCTGCGTGTGAGGACTTTTGAAGATAAAATTTGAAGAAATTTTCTCGTAAATTATGAGATTTTGGCAAAACAAGCTAGGAAACCCAGCTTTCCTTAGAGTTGTATAGTTTAGACTCATACACCAAGCACTGCACAGCATTAGCTAGCATTAACTATTGGAATAAAACCTGTTTGTTAGCAAAATATCCAATGAACTTCTGGGAAACTTTGTCCTTAATTACAAAAGTAAGTTCCATATTACTTTGAGGATATAGAATAAAGCTTATGAATTTTGGAATTTCAGGCAGTAGCTGTGTTTTCACCTCTCAAAATCCCATCAGATTTTTTTCAATTATAATAATCTGATTAAGCTTAAGAATATGCTGGTTTTTGCACATTCAAAGCAAGGACATCTGGGTTTTTCTTGCTCTTTACAAGCTTTAACAATAAAAAGGACAAAGGCTGAGGTATGGAGGTGTCTGTCTGTGTCTAGTCAGAGGACGTGACATTTTCATTGTCCAGCGAAGCAGCAGCACGCTGCAGATGCTGCTTGGCCAGGATTGACCAGACACCCGTCAACTTGCCTTTATCCCCGCTGCGCCCCATCCCACCCCTTAATCTGCCTGATCGATGGCCCTGGGTCGGCGTCACTAGGCAACTGAGGATGACACCAAAGCTCTAACAGTGTGCCACTCCAGCCACTGCTACACGGCCACACAAACAGAACCAGAAACTATGCAAGGGGGGAAAAAACGGTGAGACCAGATGGAGGGAACATTAAGAAAACCTTCTGATTTCTCAGAGAAAAGTCTTTTCTGTCAGTGGGATGATAAACGGTCCACTACCATGGAACAGCTAGATAGTATCATGACGACAGGCACAGACTGTGCTGTACGGTCAGACTAGTTTTGATAAAAACAGACTCGGCCTTTGCAAAGCTGTTTTTCTGTTCAGTATTACAGCTTTTGAAGAAAGCAGTAGACACCTGTATGAAAAATGGCATTCCTGTGTTCATGAGAGCAGACTGTTCTAATTCAAGAAATAAAATTGCCCATTTTGTAACCCAAAAAATCATATTTGATCAAATATAAATGCCTGTCATTACTAAATATTCTAGAAAATCAGAAAACCATTTTTGTCGTCCACTGCCAAAAGCGAATGGCGATAATGTTCTTGCCTGTTTCTGACCGTTTTTCTGTACAGTTAGGAAAGTATCTTATAATTCAGTGGATACATTAAGGTGTAACCAAAAAGGTAATGATTAAGCTACCATATAATGCGAAAAATTTACCCAAAAGTCAACAGTAAAGTTAGGGAGTTGTATTATACACGGGAGTACATTTTACCAGATTTTTTTCTAATGTAATACCACTATAAATTTCAATATTCTCTCATGTTGGTAAAATATTGTGTCTCTGGGAATAAATCAACACAGTTTTTTTCCACACTGCAGTCAGAGGAGGAAAAACTATTTATTCATTTATTTATTTATTTACTTTTACCTAAACAAGTAAACACTTTGTGTGAGTATTCCATAGGTCAAGTGGAAGGAGTTCTCAAACATTTTGGGTCTGGGGACCCCTTACAAGGTTGAAAAATTTCCAGGGACCACCTCATAAAACCCATGCGATTTTTAAAAATAATTTACAGTAATTTTAATGTATGAATTCTATGGGAATAGTATTTTTATTTGGTTTAGTATGTTTGTTTTACTAGTGCATTATTCTCCATATGCAATTTTTAAAATAAAAACCAAATTAATAATTTCTTATAACTTTTTGAGGACCCCTAAGATACAGTTTGAGAACCTCTCTGTTAAGCAATGGAAACGGTGTGGGTGAACTAATATTTTGTTGTAAATGTGGGGGTCCAAAGAAATTTGATTTTACTGTATATGTGGGGGGGACCACAACCCCTTCACAAATAATTACCATGATGCCTATGGGCTATTTGTCAATTTCTTTAAAAAATTCAAAATATACATTTTAAAAAAACATTTACAAAAAACAGGCTTTCTCAATTTAGCCACCGCTTCTATGTATTTTAAAACAGTTTTATTTGCTTGTTGATGTTTAGTTTTATGAACAAAAACTTTAATTATGAATAACCAAAACTGGAAATAAAGACTAAAACACAATTGCAAACTACTATCCCAGACTATTCAGTTATTTGCTTTTTTATGACATATTAGTTTTAATAATTTTTTTTTTTTTCTGTGAAAGGAAAAACATCCAGTAAAAACCAGGGCAGGAGGAGTCATTTGTAGCTGCGTTAAGCTTCAGAAGTAGACTGGTAGTAGTAGCTGAAAGTATTTATTTATTTCATAAAAACAAAGTAAATCAATTATTGAATGAAAAAGGGGCAAAAAGAAGAAGAAAAAAATTGTATATCTGCCCTTATTAAAAAACTTGCTCTAACCACCAACATCATGAGGTCTTTGTTATAAATTTTGATAAAAACATCATTCGTGCGCGCAACAGGTGGAAAAGATCAGTCTGAGCTGGGGTTGTCACGGGTTGTCTCGTCTCAAGCTGCTGCAGCTTTTTCTACAACGCGCAGCGCAAATGGGTGATTGACCGGAGCAATCTGCTCTGACTGCAGAGTGCACATGTACAGGATTCCCAATGCAGGAATAAAAACACAAAAATAGGCGGAGAGGGATCTTTTTAGGCACAGTGAGCGGTTCATCCTGTCCAGCCAAAGAGAAAAACATCGAGCTGCACATTCATTCATTTAAAAAGTGTGTGTGTGTGTGTGCATTTGTGTGTTTTAGCGTGAGAAATGCAAAGTGTGGCGTGTGCACTGTGCACGTCCTGAAATGTGGGTGTCTCACGGTCAATGCGTGAGACTTAAGAGCCCTGAACATGCAATCCTGAAAACCTTAGCATTAACTGTTCTTCGTTGTTAAATTTTCAGTCAAATTCACATCTAATCAACTTTAGCCTAAATAACGGCTTTACCTCAGTAAATTTGACAGATTTTCAGCTTACGTTTTTTGTGGAAGTAGCTGTTAGTCATTCCTAACATTTACTCTGAGATACTGCAAAATCCCATGTGATTGAGCGTGATCTTATTTTTAAGATTTAACCAAGATAGGAACAACTTGGTTGACATATAATATGCCTTCCTTCAAGGAATGCCAGGCCTTTATTTTTGTTCAATAATTACAGCTTCTGAAGAAAGCGTTTAATAGTTGACAACTGTGTGAAATAAAGAACATGAGCTCAGACTGTTATACAGTTCATATCAAACAATTTAAATGCTCATTTTGTTACAGATAAAAAGAATCTATAACATCCTCTGGCTATATACAGAATCAAAATTATTTTGATTTTATATTATATTTTATATTATTTTGTTTTTCAAACCTTGTCCTTCAAGAGATGTAATCTGTGACATCTGTCCTTAAAAAGTCTAAACAAATAAGTGACAGCTCAGCTAAGTGCTTTTTTTTTTTTTTTTTTTGAAGTTTCATTCTTTGCTACCGCACGACTCAATACATCGAACTTGGTTTCTGTGTGTCTATTTATGGCTGCACAGTGTCTGCTTTTAAATTTCGTTCATCATTTATCTGTTGATGCAGTCACCAATATGACCACAGGAGCACATTCAGTGTTTGTAACTTTCTGTTTTGCCTTCACATTATTTTTGTGGCTTCCACTCACTTTCACTCTGTGTCCTTTTATTATCGTCCTCTGCCAAAAAGCAAAAACTGGGCAATAATATTTTTTTCACATGTAGGTGTTGTGTTTGTTAGCAAAATATCTTGAAAAACACAGGGTGGATTTAAATGAAGCTTGCAGAAAGTAATCAATGCATGTACAACAGCTGATTAACCTTTGGCATGAATTACATCCAAGATGGCTGTTACAGTCAGTTGACCTTAAAAAACACAAATGGCTTATACCTCAGTCATTTTTACCTATTATGACCAAAGGCTCAGTGTTTTATCGTAGCTGAGACTGATCCACAACACATACGGTGTTTTGAACACTTACAGACTTTACTAAATCTTTGTTAAATTTTTGCCACTAACTCATTGCAGTCAACTCTGCCTGTTAGTGAAATATTTTAAACTACAGGATACATTTTCATAAATATTTCAGAAAATAACCATTTGATTTATATCTGCAACTGATTAACCTTTGAAGCAAACCCAACCAACTACATTTGGGTCCATATTTATTTAAAAATATGCAACATTTTTCCTAGTGTTGGTTCTGTACTTGACCACAATGAATATTGAACAAAGCATTTCAGATGCAGTTGAAGTTCAGACTCTGCTTAAATTCAGTGGGTTGAACAAAATGATTCATAGAAATGTGAAGAACTAAAGCATTTTTTAAACCCAGTCCTTTCATTTCTGAGGCTCAAAAATAATTGGAAAAATGTCCTGATACATCTCAGTAATCCAGGTAGAAAAAATCAAAACAAAAAATAAGTAGGTCCTCTGGACGTTTTTTTTTTTTTTTTAATGAAACGTTTCATCTGTCCTCCAAGAGACTTCTTCTGTCTGAGGAGTTTCAGGTGAACTCAGCCTTATAAGCACTGCCTCCACATGGTGGACAAACAGGTTAGTCACATGCAAAAGAGGACCATCCACCAAGCAATAGTTTAATTTACACTCAACTACAGGCCAGCGGGTCACTCTTTCAGGGATGAAGATTTTCTCATCTTGATAGAGAGGAATGTTGATTTGAGAGAGGAGTAAAGGAAGTCATTTGTGTGAAGAAATAACTTCCATCATTAAACAGGGGTGGAGGCCTTTGGCTGTGTCTCAATTCAGGGGCTGGGTCCTCATGAGTGTGCATTTTCGACCACATACGTCACTGCCCCACGCCGAGTACTGTCCCAATTCGAAGGCTCCTTATCATGCGGCCGAGGAATGCGGCCGACAAACGCTCGAAATCTGAGAATGCATGAGAGTGTACTCACTGGCCGAGGCTATCCCAGGATTCTTTGCGCGAGCAGCAAAATAAACTAAGAAACAAAGACAGTGGAATTTTTATTATTTTAACGAGTTGGTGTAGTTTGGAAATTCACCATGGACCGAAGAATTTGTTTTTAAAAGTAAGTTTAGTAACTTAGCAGTTGAAATTTATGCTGCAATAAGAAAAAATGCAACTATAGTGCTGATACTAGAGCTAACCCCATTTATTGATGTTTGTTTTTATTTATTTATGTGTAACGTTTTAACTGTAAAGTTATTCTTCTTCATGAATTGAGACACAGCCTTTGTGTTTACTTGTCCCCCTCTTACAATGCTGTTATTGCAAGTATGACTCAGCCCCCTGTGAGGTTGATCTTGGTTTCATCTGTTCAAAGAATGTTTTACAGCAAAGTCCAATATAGTCTTTTTATTCTTAAGGCTGGCTTGCACTATGCCTAAAATGTGGTGTGGTTGTAGCATACAGTTATTCACAACACATACTCCAAGTGCAACTTATTGCACAAGATTTTTGTTAAAAACATCATTATTGCATGTTAAGAGTTAGCTTTTTTGTTAGCAAAATATCTCATGAACCACTGAACAGGTTGTGAAGGCTCTGTCACACTACGACGTAAAATTTGGTGTGGTAGTTGCCGAGAGTCATTCACAACCCAAGCTCCCAAGTGGGACATCGCATAACTTTTTAGGTTTGACTAAAATGAGTACAACGCTGACCTCTTTGCATATTGTAAGATAATCTTTGTCTAAAACTGAGGCATGAAAGGCGGTGGGGGATATGCATTCTTTCGATAAATGCTAGGGCTTTGATCATTTCTGAAGCTTTGAAATCACACTTCTCTCTTTTTCTCTGCATTTTCTCTTTCAACCATCCCTGCACAAATTAGTGTGGCTGCGACAGCTTGTGAAGCCTGTAATTGAGTGTGTCCACCCACTGTGTTGCAGCAGGGACAGTGTCGTGAAAAGGCTTCACTGTGTCAGACACAATTGATATGTGCACATGCTTATCCCACCCTTCTCAAACACACTGGACCACAGCATCCAAAACCCATTAACTCAAAGATCCAGTGGCAGGGCGTGTTGTTTTGGGTTTTGTTACTAAACTCTGTCACTTGTCAGTAATGAAGAAAAGAGGTTATTTTTATCTGAGTCTTACTTACACACTGAGATGTAATCTGTACAGAAAACAGAACATTGTGTTGGTTCCTGACACAATGAAAGCAGCAGTGCAACAAATGTTTTAAGACTGATTCCCCATCAAGTGGCCCTGGTTGCTATGCTTTTCTCTTGAGACAACATACTAAATCATGGAAAATATCTGTATAAATATACACTGCCTGGCCAAATTTGTGTCCACCTGGATTTATTTGTGGGGTTGCTGCAGTTGGTCAGGTCTAGGGTGCTCAAAGAATGAGGTCAGCTGACTACTTGAAATTACTGAATGACCATTTTATTCTATCAATAGATTTTTTCTTCCCTTATGGCATGGCCATATTCCAAGATGACAATGCCAGGATTCATCGGGCTGGAATTGTGAAAGAGTGGCTCAGGGAGCATGAGACATCATTTTCAGACATGGATTGACCACCACAGTGCCCATTGAGAATCTTTGGGATGTGCTGGAGAAGGCTTTGTGCAGTGGTCAGACTCTACCATCATCAATAGCCGTGTTTCCATCAACGTTTCTTAATTCGCATTTTGAAATTTCGCATCAGAAAAGCTGAATGGAAACG
>JARVJO010000096.1:870347-885240 GCA_031762555.1 Cynodonichthys magdalenae | reverse complement strand
ACAGAATCGGTGACAAAGGGCAACCTTGGCGGAGTCCAACTCTCACCGGAAACAAGTCCGACTTACTACCGGCAATGGGGACCAAACTCTGACACCGGTCGTACAGGGACCTAACAGCCCGTTAGCCATTGATTATTGTGTACAAACTAATACAGTGTCAGAATGATATATTTATACTTTTCATATAACTAAAATTAAATTCACTTTATCCAGCAGGCAGAAGTAATGACTTTCTACTCCTTACCTTTTTTAAAAATGTAAGGAGTAGAAAGTACAGATAATTGTGTACAAATGTTAGGAGTAAAAGTAAAAACTTGGCTGAAAAATAATTTGTCAAGTATAGTACAAATAACCAAAATTTCTACCTAAGTACAGTAACAAAGTATTTGTGCTTAGTTACTTTACAACTCTGAGAATGAGGAAAAGTACATCCATATTTTGTACATTAACACTTCATTGTGATCATCCACTTGTCGATTAGTTCCCATCCCTACAGTTCTGGTAAAAGCCTAATGTCCCCCTCTGCTCCACCTCATCTCTGCTGTCATCCAGTCTTCACTCACCACTGGGATTGTTCCTACTGTTTTCAAAACAGCTGCCATCCCTCCAGTATAGAAAAAATCTAGTGCTGACCTAACTATCATTAAGATTTTTAATTTAGTCTCAAATTGACCTGTTCTTTACAAAGTTCTCAAAATAAGTTTTTACTACTCAGCTCCAATTTCATTTAACTAATTATAATCTCTACAAACAATTCCAGTCATGTTTCTACCCTCACCATAGAAACAGTTTTAATAAATATTACTAATGACCTTCTCATGGTAACAGAGTCTGGTTTTCTTCTTATTCTCCCCTGTTTTGAGTGCAGCCTTCAACACCATCTCTCGCTCTCTTTATCCTTCTCCATCTTCATTTGTGTCTCCTACACCCCCTTTGATGGGTTAAAATCATATCTTTCTGGCTGCTTCAGTTCAGTTTCAATCTTTGGCCCTCACGCCATTCCCTGTTTCCACCGGTGTGCCCCAGGGTTTAATTATGGGGCGCCTCGTCTTACTGATTTATCTTCTTCAGATTAGAAATATTTTCTGAAAATGTGACATTCAATTCT
The DNA here is from genome assembly GCA_031762555.1 of Cynodonichthys magdalenae. Taxonomy (NCBI): domain Eukaryota; kingdom Metazoa; phylum Chordata; class Actinopteri; order Cyprinodontiformes; family Rivulidae; genus Cynodonichthys; species Cynodonichthys magdalenae. The sequence continues at coordinate 884,132 of JARVJO010000096.1, read as the reverse complement.
ATTGTTATGAGGATGACACCCAGCCCTACCTTTTCAGAAAATCAAATTCCATTTATACAACTGCTCTGGTCACCAACTCTGGAACTCACTGCCCCAAGAAATCAAACTATTCAAACTATCGAACTACTCAGGCAAGACTCAAAACTGAACTGTTCAGGATTGCTTTTCCAAGTTTATTGTAATCTGCACTGTCTTATACATATGCTGTTTTTTAATTTTGTTTAAACATATTTTAGTATCTTGATAATTTTATATGTATGTGTTGCTTGTACCCTCTGCTTGGTGTCCTTGAGTGTGAGACAAGTGGCTGCAAATAAATTTGATCAATTATCAATTTTTATTATTTATATTATTGTTTACTCTGTAGATTGAACACACAAAAATAAAACAAAATCATATGAGGGATACTACCAATTAGGGACACTATCACAATTACTATTATATGACTATTAGATATACTTTGTAATGCCAGGTCAATTCCCACCAGTTATTCATCAGTTACATAGTAGTTCTTAGGAGAATATTGTAGTAAGTGATCTGTTAATTCTACAACAGTACATTTCGACATTTGAAAACAGTAAATTTGCCCTTTGATGGACTTGTTACCTGTCCTGGATGTATACCCCACCCCTGGGAGAGTGACTCCTGGATATGGGCACTAGTGACCCCCGTGACTCTAAAAGGAAGAAGCAGGTCAAACATAAGGGATGGATGGATGGATGCTTTTGACTGTACCTTTGGAACCCCCCCCCCCCCAAGAAAAATGCTTTTAATAAAAATTTGTGTTTATTGTCCCCCAGTAATGAATGGGATTTTTGCACTTGTTTGTATGTCTTGTGATGACCTGGTGAAAGGTTTTGTGTGTAGCCCCCAGCTTTAATTAGTTCAGGGTTCCTGTGGAGACCCTAATATTGACCCAGAGCTAACTGGATGGATTATATAGTTCCTCTCAGATCCTCCAGGTGTAACTGGAAAGGGTTGCTGAAGAGAGGGATGTCTGGGTTTTCATCCTAGATCTGCTGCCTCCAATCAAGAAGCAGTTAATCCTTAATGACAAATTACTATAGTATGAATTTTGTAAAACAAAGTAAACAAAAGGTGCCAGGCAAAAGTGTAAAGGTTCATTATTTGCTGTTAGAAAATATTAGCTAGACCTGTGTGACATTTTGAGAGTACTTATAAAAACCTGAATAAAATATAAAATGTCCTTCTTTGACTCACCATGAGCATAGATAATCAAATCTACCTGTTTCAATCCTCTGCTTTCCGTGATTTTTGTCAAAACTGGTAAGGTACTACTAATAATCATTTGATAAACCATCATCATCTTCAATTCCTTTTGGTAGTCAAATAACCAAACTGTAAAACAACAGTGTTCCAGTAACTTTACTTTTAATCATGACTTATTTTACATCATTTGTTAAAAAGCAAAAAAAAAACATTCACTTGAAAAAAATTGGCAGAAAAATCTTATTTGAGGTAGATTTAGGCAGACAAAAGGCAATATCATGACTGTAAGTCTCTTTAAGGCAGCAGAACTATTAAAATTCTGTCATTCTAGACTAATTTAATAAGAACTCATTAAATAAAAAATAGTATTGTTCACATTATAAAAAGTTGACATTAGGGCCACCAATATGTCACATTTAAAATATTCTTCCCTGGAAATAAACTTCACAGGAACCAGACTGTGAAGTTGTAGAAAAAATAAACAATAGTTTTTATTTCAGGTTTAAAGAAAGCCCTTCCCTAGTACACCCCACCCCATCCCCGCCCCTCCCCAAACACACTCAAATGTCTTTGTGCACATTTATTTCTATTGTGTAAGCTCAATAAAAGCATACAATAATTTATTATTTAACAATTTATTAAATATAAACATTTTTCCCCAGTTCAGTAGTCTAATAAAACCTCACCAACATGTCTCCACATACACTCACATAACCAGAGAAAAGAACCTGAGACAAAATGTGTTTTCTGATGAGACTGCAGAAGAGTCAGAATTTTCTATCAGAAAACCACCCGAAAATAAAACATTTTAACAGTCAGTTGAATTGGAAAGATTATTTTTAGTAGTGCAAAACCAAGATCAGCTTCAGAAGAAACATGCAACAATTCAAACATCCTAGGAAAGAAAAATAAAATCCCAATATTTTCCACTCTGAAGCAGGAATAAACAGCTTCAGTTTCTGCATACACACTGTAAAACTGATTTGTTGAGGCTAGAGCTACTAAGAAATGGTAAAAAGATAAACCACAACTTTTTTCCTTGACAGTTTTTCGCGTGGTCAATTTCCACAGTTATTTTTATTGCATCAATGAAAGTTATCAGGTGAGTTTCAGTTAAATTATAAATAGGAAACCTACTTTGGATTTCTGGATCTTTAGAGTTATAAAAGTAAAAACTGATACAAAAACCTAAATTAAAGGAATACTTTTATTCAGTGTTTTCAAAAATTGGACACTATTATCAAAGTTGATCCATTTGAATATGTCTTATTCATTCTCATGTCATTTCATGACTTAAGTCAGACCTTCATCATCATCTTTATCATCAGTTATAAAATATTTTAGTGTCCAGAGCTCATAAATATTGACTTCAATCTCATTAAAAAATGATAGATGCATTGTTGGTAATTAAAAATGTCATTATTGTGAAAGTACTTGACCCTAATGACCATTTGTGACAAATTTATTTTGTACTTGAGAATCTTCATCATGACATGTCTGGCCACAAACTGTCTTAAATTTAAAGATGTTTGACTCAGTCAGAGACTGATCACTGCTGGTTCATCGTAAACCCAACTTTTATTTCTTCCAAAATCCAACCATGTTCAGCTATATAAACTGCATAAAAAGCATGAAAACATTCAACTTAGTAAGACTACTTTTAACTCAAAATGTGACCTCTTTCTGAACCCAGTTTCAAATCTGACACTAAAACCAAATCCCACATTGATACTGATCTGATGACTCTGACACAGGAGCTGGATTTTCACCTAAAGTAGCCTCATTACTGCATGTTTCCAAAAAGTAAAGTTGGACAATTCTAGATTTGTCTGTGTCTGTTAGCGAAAAAAATATATCTTCTGAATGATTGAAAAAATTTGAATTAAACTCTCAGATAACAATCATAAGATTGACAACTTGGACATTTCTCATCATAAGATAACCTTAATAAAACAAATAAGGGCATATGGCGCTGGATGATATGTATTCATTCAAGTCTAGGACTTTAATTTAAGCATTTGTTTGTTGGTCCACGGACTATAAACCAATTAGTTTCAGTCAAATGAAATAAAATCACTACAGTTCCTGACCTCCATATAGATCCACACTTATAATTGCCTTTTGAAAATTGCATTACATTCTATTGTTCAACTTTTACAAACATTTTTTCTGCATTCCAAAAATATTATAAACCTTACTTTCCTGCATGTTATTGCTTATGTTAGCAGTGTGGGACACTGTCACAAACATTTTAATAATATATTTGTGGAGCTGCACTGAGGCCTACAGACTGTTAAGCCACATGATCAAATCTGATTATTTTCACCCAAAATTGAATCTAAACATTTCTCTGTGTTGATGTTAGTTATGTTAGAGTTAATCCTCATTACAAAGGGAATAAATAAACATACAGACAATTTAAAACCTCTTTTTTCTCATGTAATAATGTAAAAAGTCTGGTGAAAAGATGCTGTGCCATATTCTGTCACAGATAAATATATTTGTACCCTTTCATTAAAAAATCTCTAAGGCCACTGAAACACAGCTTGAAATGAACAAAAGTAATATAAAAACACTGAAGATAAACTAATTAAAATCAGTCATTGCTTTTAAATTTTGGTTTAGCAGAGATATTGAAAAAAAGAATCAAACTGTCCTTGACAAAAAGAATGGTTCCTCCTCTGGGAGACAAAACTGGAGCTTTTTGTTCCATCAGCTCTGGGTTCACAGAGCAAAAAACATACCCCCAAAAAAGAGACACAGTAAAAGTGAAACAGGAAAATTATTAGCTGGAGCTGATAAACTGCATCTGGCACAGGGTGTCTTGAATCTGAGCAGATACAATGGAATCTCAAGACTATCAAGGCATTCTGGAGCCTATTGTGCTGCCCACTGTTAAACACTTGGACTGAGTCGCAGGTCATGGGTTATCTGGCAATAAAATGGCCCAAAATACACAGCTAAAAATACTCAAAATAGAGAAAATTAAAAAATCAGAATGTTCTTATGTGGCATTTTGAGTCCTGATCTAAATCCTGCAGAACATCTGTGGTGGGAGCTGAAACATCTGGAGAAGGAACTTTCAAATCTGAGATAGCTGGCGCAGTGTGTCCAAATACCCATGGACAGCTGCAGAAGTCTTTAAGAGTTACAAATTGACTCAAAACGTTCATAAGGGTCAGTTTAATCAGTTTTTTATATTTCAATTGAACCAAAAATCGAAATTTTACTTATTTTCTTAGCTGATTTTAGTCATTATTTCCTGTGTTTTCTACTTGTGTAAGTTTCTAGTTATTTAAGTTGCTTTTGAGTTTTGTTTTGTTTGTTTTTTTCAATCTGGACACAAATAATGGAATTTTGTTTGTAAAAAAAATGAATCTGCTGCCAGAACAGTTTCTCTACAAACGCTTCCTGAAGGTGAGATCTTTGAACAGTTCTGGTCACACTCAGACTACGTCTCTGAGCTCGGAGACGCGCCTGGAGACGTGGACACGGACGAGTGGTCCGTGTCCTCCAGCTCTTTTATGAAACTGCTGCCAGTCTCGGAGGAAGAGCGCGCATTGGTGGACGCGCCCTCCCGCTCGCGCTTCTTCTGCTTCATGCGTCTGTTCTGGAACCAGATCTTCACCTGCGTCTCGTTGAGCTCGAGCGTCGCCGCGATCTCCACGCGCCGCGCGCGCGTCAGGTACTTGCTGAAGTGGAACTCCTTCTCCAGCTCCGTCAGCTGCCGCGTGCTGAAGTTGGTTCGCATGACGTTATTGTGGGCGCCCGACAGGCCGAAGTCCGACATTTTCACTGGGAGCAAGACAGAGAGTTAGACAGACAGGCAGAATAGATTTATCAGTTTTATTTGCGTTTTATAAAAATAACATTTTGTTTTTGTTTGTAAAAAAAGCTTCACTTTTTTAATTGTTCGTGTGATTTACTATCACCTGTTAAAAGAGTTATATCCTGTTTGACAGCAAGTCGTTAAAATCCAGATTTGTCATCCTAAACAGGACCGTGCTTTTGTGTGTAGTGGGGGGTGGGGTGGGGGTGGGGCAGCTGCTGAACGAGGAGGCCAGGTGGAGTGGGGTATTTTCAAAGATAACAGAACAGGCAGACTTCCCATGGAAAGCAAAGAAAGTCTGCACCATTTGTCAGGAGTTTGAATAGAAAGAAGCTCAAATGTGTCCAGAGCAGAACCAGGCCAGGCAGATCCGAGTCATACCGAACCAGGCCAGGTCAATGATTTGTGTCCCCTTCCCTTATAAGCACCTTTTTATTAATTCAAAACACCGTGAGCTGCCGTATCAAAGGTTCTGAATCTGAAATGTAATTTTTAAAAACTTTTTTAGACTTTCCTCCAGGTAAAAAAAAAAATGTCTAATGAAGCTATTTTTTGTTGTTTTGTTTTGCTTTGTCTTATTTATTATTATTTCATTTGCTTGTTTGAAATCTCATTCATGGCCTTTAATTGGTTTAGAATATTAAGAACACTGCAGTTTCCATAGAGCTGTTTCATTGGATTTTATTTATCATTTTACATTTATAGACTCTAAACTGATAATAACAGCACTGAAAAACAAATCTAGATGCTTTGTCCTGGCGTTGTTTTATGTTTCAAGTTAATTTATTTTGCTATTATTTTTTTTATTTACTTTAATTCAGTAATTATTAAACAAAGAAGAGGACACGAAAAGTAACGTTAATAAAAGATAGGCCAACCGTTTTTGTAGCGAAATTTGTATTTTACTGAATTGTGCTGATTTTCATTATTATTATTATTATCATTATTTGTAATTTTGGAGCTTCTTCTAAAACTTTGAGTGTTTTTAAACAAGTTTTTTGCGGAAGTAATCCTTGTCAGGTTTTTTTTTTTTAAAGCTTGAGGCCCCAGACCCTACCAGTTTTCTATAAAACATCCACAAATCAGTATAACATGTGACACCTGACTTCAGCTTCCTCTTAAGTCTGTCTTTATGACTCTGACCTCTGTGTCACATCACCGCCCGTCTGGATTCTTACCCGTCTTCGGCGGATTCCTCTTCACCTTCATCCAGTCGAAGGTCTGCCCCTGTCCGGCCTGTTGACCATCCTCACACCCCCTCCCTCGGTCCTGGGGCACCGACAGGTCTACGTATCCTCCCGCATGTGGAAGCCCCTGGTAGCCCCCTACGTCCGGACCCCCGCCGATCTGCTGCGGGAACTGAGAGCTGCTCAGAGCTCCCTGGGGCCCGCAGTAGGACCCGGAGAGCGCGTTATAACCGGTACCCACAGCTGGGGCTGAGCTGGGGAAGGGTGCCTGATGGTAGTAAGAGGAAGCCACGGGCTCCTCCATAAAATACTGCGTCTGGATGGGATTTGAAGGGCCCATTACGGTGATATACTCAGAGTTTGTGGCACACGCCTGGCCCACATAGTCCCCGGAGCTACCCCCACCTCCGTTTGTATAAGAAGACAATAATCCAGTCGGTATGCTTTGGTTCTGCTGGAGGTTAGAATGAGGATGGAAGCCACTGGCTGAGTATTGATGGTGCTCAAAATGATTGGACTGATGCTGTTGATTATACTGACTCCCTCCTCTGGACTCGTGCGTCCCTCCAACGTCCGCTCTGGTGTTTCCGTACGTCCCTCCATCTGTGCTGTACCCACTGTCACCGCTGGGCCCGGGAACCGGAACAGAGGAGCCGGGGAGGCCCGCGTGAAGTGAGGCGGAGGTCACCGACAGAGCATGATGCTGATCCAGGGAAAGGTGCAGGTGATGGTGGTAACCAGGCTTTGGCGCAGAGTACGCGCCGGTTCCAGGTCGGTTACAGATGGAGTATTCCACAAACGAGTTCATGTTGTCCATGCAGACCCGAAGCACAGAGAAACTCAAGAAATAATTACAAAAAAAAAGAAAAACTAGAACGAAAATGGGCCTAACGAATCCAATTAATCCATTTAAAATGCCTCCGATTTCAACAGAACAAAATAAACTCCAAATACTTTGAAGAATAAAAAATAAGCTTCCAATGAGATGAAACAGAGAAACTCGCACGTTTCAAAAATCCAAAGTCCACATGAATAACTCGTAAAACTGGACCCACAGGGGTTCCAAAACCATGCGAGAAGAGTCACCTCTTCACCTGTGTTTACAGTCTGCAGCCATTCTCCTGAACACTCTTTGCCTTTTCCTCTTTTCTCAAACTCTCTCCTCAATCTCCTTTGTTTCACTTCTTTTTCCTCATCTTTGCTTCTCATCTAGCTACCTCTGTCGCGGGTCACGTGGCTCGTCGCTTATGGTGACCAGGGCAGAAGTTGTCAGCTGGTCCCAGGATCAAGAGAAACAGTGTGTGTGTGTGTGTGTGTGTGTGCAGGAGGAGGGACTGTTGGGGTGTGGGGGGTGTTTTCGGTTCAGGAGTGCAGTAGTTTACGCGCGCGCGCGTTACTGATCGCTCACGCGCCTCATCCATCACTCGCCGTGACATTAGCACGACAAAGAGGCTTCAATCAAACCGGCCCATCAATCTGATATCAGCACGGATCTGTCAGAGCAAAGAGAGGGGAGCAGAATAAAAGAGAAGCTGGGAGCCGGTTGGCAGACCTCCTCACAGAGAAAAAAAAAAACTCCCCCAGAAACTCCAGAACCTGAAAATAGACTTACTCCAAATCCAGGTTACACTGTGCAGATAGGAGTTTTAAACAATTCATCGCCAAATGTTGCACTGAAAGGCTCCCAGAATTCACCTACAACTGCTGACAAAAGTAAAATAAGTTAATTTTTGTAAATATATCTGGACACGAATCTCATCTGGTTTTTCCCAATTATTCTGAATCTAAGGCTTACATTTAGACAAATGACATCATTTTATCAATGTCAGTATTGGAGCTTATCTATCTTCACTGCACCAATATAAAACATTCATAAACTTTATTTTTTCAATGGCCAAGATGACACCAATATAAGATTCAAGCTAAAAATTAATTAAAACCAAAATACAAAAAATAAATACAATCAATAAATAAATCAGAAATGACGCAAAATAAGTCAAGATTTAAGGTATATTTTATTTGATTTAAAAGAGATGTTTTGTCTAATAGAGGCAGTTTTGTTAAAACTTCAGGCTTCTCAAAAATTTAAACACACATTTGTGACAGAACTATACATTAGCTGACAATATTAAACCAGAGCATATAGAGTTTTTATATGTGCTTAGGGTGCTAAATGCTTCTGTACACTGGAGATTATCAGTGTGTAAAATGTGCTGATCAAAGCCACTGTTACATTTTTCAGTTACAGGAAACTTCATCTGAGTTTTGAAATGTCTCAAAAAGACAAATGTGATCAACTTTAGTTTTGTCTAAAGATTATTTCATGACCAAGGTGTAAAATAAGAGAACAAAGGTTTTCAGCTAAAAAAAACTTCCATTAATATCCTAGATTTGTTTGGAAGAAATGATAGAGGAAATAAGGCACTTAGTAGGTTTGTTATAGTAAAAAACTGCCAGATAAGTAAAACAGTTCACATTCAGGAGCTAGGAAAAACATTAAGTGATAGTATAAATTAAAACAGATCATGTGACTGATAAATTGGAACAACTGATTCAAGAGCTCATCTTTTTCTTTAAAAATTGTAAAAACTGAGTTATAAACACTGGAATTATCAAGGCTTCCTTTCATACATAATCTATGATGACTAAACTCTCTTCCCCGTCAACTTCTGATAACTTTTCAAACTACATGAACAAATATATTTTAGTCAGTCTGTTTATTCTGGCTAATCTTATACCACAGCTGTACCTCCAGCTGTGTTGTGTGGTTAAAAAGGGTACCAAACATATCCTGTTTCTGACATTTAAACCAACATTTTCCTGTTTGATAGATATGTTTTACACTAAAATCCTGCAGAAGAAAAAATCTGCACCTGAGCTAATTGCTGCTGGATGTACCTTAGAAAGTACCAAAAATATACTCTTTATTCAAAAGAATTAAAACATATTTTTTGTTAAGTTTGTTATATTGAGCAGCAGCTGTTTTGCCTGCATTTGTGTCTGTGTGTCTGTTAGCAAAATATCTCATTACAAATTTTAATGCAAGTGTCAGAAAGTATTCAATGGATCTACAGCCAATTAACTTTTGAAGTCAATCTAATTTAAGACGGCCAACACAGCTAATCAATATCAGCTGACACGAAAATGACCACGCTATCTATTGGATCTATCCATCCAATCTGTTCACCCCTTCTCCATCCAGGGTCGCTGGAAGCTGGTGCCTGTCTCCAGGACTGGCTGCCAGTCCATCACAGGGCAACGTGGAAACAATAGAGACAAACAACCATTCATGCTGTCATCCACAATTTCAATTTACCAATCAACCTAACATGCTAGTTTTTGGTTGGTGGAAAAAAAATGGATACCTTAAGAAAACCCACGTATAGGGTATACAGATATTGAAAACAAAAAAAGAGGTAGTAGTAGAGTACAAGGGTGACATCTTTTAGTAGTTCATGAGATCAAGAATATTATTTTTAATGTTTACCCAAAATGGCTACAAATATGTCAGAATCTTAGTTTGCCTTTACATTATTATCAGCTCTCATCAACTCTTCCCTGATTTGACTTTATCTTCTCTTTGCTCATTCACCCTTCAGAATGGTGGAAATCTTTTTAGACTCAAAGGTCTGTATTGATCAAATTGCTCTATCTCCAGAAGGAACCTGAGCGAGTGTGTTTACTTTTCAACAATTACTTTGAGTAGCCATGGATTTCTGGTATGTGGGTGCAGCAGTGTGAGTGTATGCTAATGAAATGAGTGAGCTGATCTGTTACAGCAATGAAGTTAGTTCGACAGGAAGCCTTCTGGTTGGCCTGTCAGTTCAACTGGACAGGAAGCTGGGTCAACAGAACATGAGTCTGTTTGTCTACAACAATGGTCTGTCATTGTGAACAGGGCTGAAGTGGAATCACATGTTCTCAAAGGTACTGTAAGATTCTTGGTACCTTAGTCTTAATACTTGCTTGCGATAATGCTGCCATCAATTTCTGTGTTTCCAGACCTTCCTGAAGGATGTGACAGCAAAGTCACTGTCGTCCTGTCGCCTGGACAAAATAAGGACATGCAGTGTGGGCGAGCAACAAGAGGTGAGGTTAATTATCAGTGAGGGTTGAAAGAAAAGAGCTGCAGAATGAGTGGGCTGGAAGTCTGCAGGAACAGACCTGAACAAGAAGAAGATTAAATGACACCCACACGGCTGTCTGAGTGCCGGAGAGATGACAGGAGAGTCAGGTCACAGGGTCAGAGTTCTTTGGGTAATGTGGTAACTGTTTATCTACTGTTTATTTGGACAGTTCATTTAGCTAAAGATCATTTATTATTAAACACGTCCTTCTATCCATAAAGGCGTTTGCTTTGTTCAAACCCGTAAAATGCAGGGAAGAAAAATAATTTGAATCTGTTCTAATTTTGCAAGTTTACTTACAAAGAAGTAATCAGTCTCTGTAGTTTAAATGGAGAAAAACAAATTATAACATAAAAATCCTCTAAAAAAATGTTAAAAATGTTGGGGAAAATTAGAAAATTACTGAGAAAAAAAACAAGCATTCAACTCAGAGTCCTGGCTCCAACAGACTGGCTTTGTGTGGCCCAAAAATAACAATTAAATTCAATTCATGTTTATTTATATAGCGCCAAGTCACAACATACATTGTCTCAGGGCTCTGTACATGAAAAAAGAACAATCTAAAGAAGAAGCCAGCAGTTTGTGTTGAATCACTTCATCACAGTCTCCCATCCTGAGCAAACAGTGGAGAGGAAAACTCCCTATTAATAGGAAGAAACCTCCAGCAGAACCAGGATCAGGACAGGCGGCCATCTGCCTCGACTGGCTGGGTTTGGGGACAGGAAAGAGACACAGTCAAACAGAAGAACAAGCACTCAAAAAATTTAAAACCTAGCATTCCTTAAAGGAATGCACATTACCCATTGCCTGCCATGCCAGGTTTATACTAAGATCATTTATTGTTAAGAAATTACTGAGTTAAGGCACTATTGGTCAGTTCATGAAAATAACTACAGTTTCATGTGATGATGACACACTAACATATTGTGTTATGAATGATTCTCAGCTTAAGTCAACTTTTAGTTCAGCATCTGTAAAATTAGTCATTTTTGTTTTGGCTAATGTGTAATACAGTTTTTCTTGGTTGCTTCGACCTGCTTAAAGAAACTGGGATCCACTAAGTTTTCATCATCACTAATTCAGCAGAGCAGAAACCACTTCTTACAAATGTGCTAACCATTTCTCATAGGTTTGACATATTTTTTTCACTCTTTTGCAAAACAGTGAACACAGATGTCGTTCAAGCAGTCCAAACTTCATTGTTTTAGCTCTGGTAGCCAAACAGAAATCACATGTTCTGTCAAAACCTATGAAATCACTGAAGCGCCTGTTTGACACAAAAGTCTTCATCAGTCTGCAGGCCTTAAAAGGTGCCATGTCTGTTTTGTTCTGTACCAGCATGGACGGAGGAGTTCCAAGACAGATGAGACTGAGTGCGTATTTCTTATACTCTAATGAATTTTATTTATATTTTTTTAGTTTCCTATTTCGAGATAGATTTAATGTATTTTGATTTACATTTACAGTATTGTCTGTAATATTTACAGTATTTCATTTTCCAGCCACAATTTGGAAAATTGATGGGCTCAATAAAATTTGCATCAAAGTATTTCTGATTGTGGATCCAATACTTTGCATAAAGGAACATATGACAACCTGAGTAAGATAAATGGCACTGGCATGAAAGGGATGTAATGGGCTACAATGACACACATTGGTGCACTGAGTGCTGTATTTTGGTGTCCATTATGTAATGACTGATTGGAAGAGCTAATACACTTGGTTGAAAGTTAGGTTGTTTGAAGGCAGCATTTGCGTTTTTTTCATATTTTAAATGTTTTGGCTCGATTAGAGCCTTTTGCAAACAAAATGTCACTTTGAGCATCAGTGCCACTGTTTAGGCCTGTGTGTTCACTGTTTTGAAAATGTGGAGTTTGAGTGAACTACTGCATCAAAGCAACCAAGTAAAACACTGTAATTGTGGTAATCTTGAATTGACTTCAAAAGTTAACAATTGCAGATGTACATCTGATAAAGAAGAAATAAGAAATAAATAAGAAATTTAATTAAAAGCTGTCAAATCTGTCATGAGTTTTGCCAACAGGTAAACAGGGCTGACTCCAACAGTTGTTGAGTTTTATCTTGAGTAGGACTTAATATATGTGTTGTAAATACCTTTCAGTTACAACCACACAAAAGTTTAGCACAATATGAGTCCAATTCAGTGAGTTAATCTGTCTATCCATCCATCCTCTTTACTCACATAATACTATCCACTTATGGGTCTGGTGGGATCTCCAGCAGGGTCCACACTGAAATGATCACCAGTTCATCACTGGTCGTTGTTTTTTTGAAGATCAAAATCTTGACTAATTTTCACAGAAATAAGTTTTAATAAACTCAGTCTTTACCTCCATACTACACATTAGAAGTAGTTGTGCAAAAATTAAAATATTGAAGGTCTTGTCAGAAATGTTGCAGGTAAATAAAAAAAATTGTCCTGTAGAATAAAAAAATGATGCGATGTTCAAAATGGTATGTCTGAATAATTGCAGGAATCCACTGGATTTACTCTCAAAGTCTTTATTCACGTCTCTGACTCCAATCAGTTTTAGCAGTACACAGCACAGGTCTCAGTGACCTTCAGATAACCCAAACATCCCAGTCCGTCCAGACTGGATCTGCACAGAGACTCTGCAAGAACTCCCCAAAACATCAGCATTATAACATCTTCAGTCTCTTACAACCCCTGAAGGTGGTACCTTTTACGTCAGAAGTAGAACGTAGCTCATTTTTGTTTCTACAGACAGAAAGCACATTGATAAGAGAGACACCAACGCTGTCTGTTTTAAACTTACTGCTGCAATGAACAAAGGTGTAAAATATTAAACTGCATCAAACATTCAGTTGATCAATTACAAAATTTCTTCAGTCCCACAAATTGGCTTCTGACTACATTTATTTAAAACAGGTGGCAATAGTAACAAATTCTATCATGTGAAAGAAATCCTGGAAGTCAAATGTATTAAAGTAATCAAATTAAGATGATTTACCTGTGATCAGTGGCGGCTGGTCCATAGGGGGTGCAAGGGCACCGCCCCACCACTATTTTTGGCACACAAAAAAATAAAAATTTTAATAACTAAAGAAAAATGTCATAAAATGTTTTGAAAATATATGTATATATGTTTTATGATAATCCAAATAACTAATAGTTATTGATGTGTAATCTTCAATTTTAATCAGGAGCGTTTCCGTGTTGAGTCGCTTCGCAGAAATCTTTACCATTGACGACTAATGTTAAGTTCTGAGCATGCGCAGTAAGTCCTCAATGCAAAAGGATGAGCGCAGTTGACCTGCGCCCAGAATGTGGTTTGCATACCAGAAGTGGGTCGACGTCTGTTCATTACGCCGGACGAACCAAGCCAGTAAGCTAGTGGAGGAGCTAACAGCTCAGCTAAGTCTCTTAAAA
>JARVJO010000096.1:826850-843875 GCA_031762555.1 Cynodonichthys magdalenae | reverse complement strand
GTGTGTTCTGAGTCTGAACTTTACGCACGAACCCAGTTTTGCTTCTCTCTTTTAAATGCATATTTTCTTCTGTTTTTGGATATGGGCTGGAGCTGTCTGCTATTATTCATGTCAGCACCAAGTATCTCTGCTTTAGCTCAGACCTCGCTGTGAGTCAAAGCGTTTCCTTTCTTTTTATTCGGTGCAGAAAAGAAGAAGCAGTGATGGAAGATCCACTCCGTGTTTACATGAGCAAATATATTAAAAGTGTCTGCTCTGAATGCTGCGGAGACGCTGAATGCAATCACTCCATCAGCTCATTTGTGCAACCGCGTCTATTTTTAGACAATTCCCGGCGTCCCAGGAAGAAAGTGAGATGTGTGTGTGTGTATACTTGTTTTTGTTACCTTTTTAGAACCGTTTCTGGTACACCTATATTGTCAAGACCATTAGTCCTAATGGAGACCAAAAACCGGTCCTAATATGGTGGAACTCCATTTTTAGGTTGGGGGTTCGGTTTAGGACTAAAGTGTGAATTGAGTTTAGGTTAGTTTTAGGGTCAGGTAGGTGAGGTTGGCTTTAAGGTTGGTGGTCAGGGTTAGGCTACAGAAACTACTGGAAATGAATGGAAGTCAATGAACGGTCCTAGTAAGGATAAAAATACAAACGTGTGTGTGTGCTGCTGGGGTTGGGGGTAAACAGAATTTCAGCGGCTAAGCTCATAACTCACTACGATGTGTGTGACACTGATGTTGTGTTTGTGTTGTGAAAGCAGCTGGTGACACACACGGCGCGCAATATGGACAGCAGGAGACAGGTTTCAGCAAAAAGGCTTTTATTGCATACAGACAGGAAATGCTTTCTCATAAATATTAATATCAATGTTATTATTATTTAAAAAATAGTAATAATAATATAATAATAATAGCAACAACAACAACAACAACAACAATAATAATAATAATTATTATTATTACTGTTATTATTATTATTATTATTATTATGAAAGTTTAGTTTGCGTAAAAGTATGGATGGAAGGATGGTTGGATGGACGCAAATTCTCCCAGTCTGTCTGTCTCCTGGCTCGGTGGCAGCCATCAGTGCCATCAGTGTAAACGTTAGTCTAACCAGATTAGAATGGGTCATTCCATCCCATAATAATTGCAGCAGCAGCAGCGGATGAGAGGCAGCGCTCTGTGGAATCCTGCCGTCGTGTCAAAATCAATATTTCCTCTCATTTCAGTGGACGAACAGGAACACGGTGCAGGGAGCTGCTTTGGGTTGATCTTTTCCTCATATATATTTATATATAGACATATATGTGTGTGTGTGTGTGTGTGTGTGTGTGTGTGTGTGTGTGTGTGTGTGTGTGTGTGTGTGTGTTCGTGCTCTTTTCAGAGCTACAGGGATTTTACATCTCCAAACTCCAGCTAGGAATAAAAGCGCCGCGTTTAACTGGGCTGCAAACCTGTTTTATGCTTCGGCTGAACGGAGAACAAAAGCATCTGATTTGGTGTGATAACATCTGTCGTAGAAACCCTGCAGCTGCAAAAAAGGTAACACGTGCAGCGGCTCAAACATCTCGGCAGAAGTGAACATTAATACTGGCGACTTTCTTTATCAGAAGAGACCATAAATTTTAAAACCCCATTTTCTTCTGCGAGTTTTGCTTTATTTTAAAGAGGCGCTTTTATTTACGCGCACTAATATCAGGGCTCGTGTTGTCAGAATCATTTTATTGTTTGCCGCTGAGGCGATTAGATGAAACCAAAACGACAGATAAAAAATGTCCATCTGCAGCCGCGGTATGTATGAGATATTTTTAAAAAATGGTCAAAGGCAAAATCGGATCGATAGAAACGAACCTATCTAAGAGACTGGCACGAGGCGCATCAACCCACTGAGCGACGGCCATATTGTTCTCCTCACTTTTTTTTAGCAAGAAGGATTAAGTAAAAAATTTAAACGGTCGAGAAATTCAACAGAAATTAACATAAATTTGTTTATTTTAGTTAGTTTCCAAATTTTGACTAATATCAATATGATAATAGTACAATAATTAATATAGTCCGAACAGGCCCAAGCAGGATAGCCTTTAGGTAACGACCATCAGGATCCTGTTCCTAGAGTCAAACACAGAAGGATACGAGAATTATTAAAAAATATATATTTGTAGGAGATTTTTCTGTGTCTTCTCTCAATGCTGCTGTGCAGCTGCAGAGAGAAGCGCTGTAAAATACGTTTTATTAGTAAATAAATAGAAAACATAAACATATGTAGCCTACATTCCAGAATATAATTTTATATTTATTTTTTTTGTTGTTGTTTTTTTATTTAAGCTATTTTATCCTTTTTTCTTCTTTTTAATAAAGCAGAGAAGGAAGAAATCCTGGTACGAATATTTTTGTTATTATTATTTTTATTATTATTAATATTATTATTATTATTATTATTATTAGTAATAGTAGTAGTAGTAGTACTAGTATTTGTGTTATTCTTACAGTTTTGCAGATTGTCGCTCTCCAAGCGCTCACGTGCAGAAATTATCCTCATGTCAGAAATAAATCAACCGGAAGCTTTCCTTTCATTTATAATCTTCTCGGCGGCGGAAGTTATTTTTTTCTGGTGAAAAATGAGCGTGTGGAGTCGAACCAGGTGGCTGCAGAAAGCTCCTTTTTATTATCAGCTGAACTCGCAGGAAAACACGCGCCGAGACGATTAGAGCCGGGAACGCGTCTTTGTTTATTTCCACGAGGAGAGGAGGCGGCGGGTTTGTTGTTGTTGTTTTCTTTTTAATGAGAATTAAGACACCTGATAAAAGTACACGCTGAGGATTTTTTCTTCTACCTCACATTGGGGTTTTAGTGCATGCGCGTGTTCGCGCGTGGCAGGGGGCACGTCTGTACGCTTCGCGTGGGCAGAGAGAGGTCCAAAGGCCACAAAGAAACAGACAGAAAATCAAAGCCAAGAGCATTGGTTTAAGGGATTTTATGCTGGATAACTGAACATCGTGTACATAAATAAATAAATAAATAAATAAATAAATAAATAAATAAATAAATAAATAAATAAATAAATAAATAAATAAATAAATAGCATGGTTCTTTTGTAGTTGTGCATTTTTAATGTATTTTCAGTCCAAAATAAACGCGCAAACTCCGCATCTTTTGTTCACTGTTTGGTTTTAAAAGTGGTTTCATTCTAGGTTACCACATTCCTGATAAGATCTGATTCGAAATTCAAAATGTATCAGTTTACCAGAATCCCGTAAACCCATAAAGGCTCGGTTTCCATCTTGAATGGGTCAGAGGAAAGAAAAGGTTATAGCAGAACGTCTGCTTTGGTTCCCGAACCTTCCTCTCCTCTGATTGAGTTCAGTTTGATGCCATGTAAGGACCAACATCTGGCCCTGGTGCTGTTCGGACCGAACCCACCCTCTCTCTCTCTCTACCCCCGTGGCCTTTCTCAGCAGATGGTCCAGAGCTCGGTTCAGGAACAGTTCAGGCTGTCAATCCGCCCGCGGCGCCACAGAGAAGAAGACACAAAGCTTCGAGGTAAAAAATCTGATGATGATGATGATGAGGAGGAAGGTGACAGGGGAATTAAACTGGAGAATGATGCGGTTCTGTATGAGCAGAAGGATTTTAAAGGTTTTGGGTCCGTGAACGCAGCACGGAGAGTATTTCAGTGAGTTACAAGCAGAGAGGAAGGAAGAGGAGGCCAGAGCAAGAGCCAGAAAAGAATCCAGGAAACACGATCTGCTTTAATCCTTCCAGTCTGGTTCTTGTGGACCTATCTGAGTTAATGTCCCGAACGTCAGCTGCGGTTCGGTAACAGAATCACAGAGGAAGATTTACAGCACCGGCCGTGGTTCTGAGCTCACAGAGCAGCTTTCTGTGAACACGGAGGAGGGTTGGGGGTGGGGATCCAAAGTGCACGCACCGTGTGTGTGTGTGTGTTTGAAGGTAAAGTAGTCCAACGAGTATGAGAACGCGCAGACCAGTCAGCCTGTGTGCTGTAGGTAAGCTGGAATGTTGATTTATGACGAGCCTCGGAAGATTTATGTCTCCTTCCAAACGCCTCGAAGAGATTGACCCGAGTTCTATAAGAATTGGCGCTGGTTCCGTTGGAATGTTGGCTTTAGTTCGGAAAACATTTTTTGTAGAACTTATGATCAAATCCTGAGAAACCAAAAAATCAAAAACAAAACAGAAGTGTCTGACGACTGCGCGTATTTTACGCACAGGATATCGGTGGCAAAATGCGTCCCAGGAAAGGATGGAAGTGTCCGTAACTGCAGCTTTGGGGTGTCGGTCCGGTCCAAAGCAGACTGCGTCCAGTAGGGGGAATAAAAACAAAAAAAGGAGAGAGCGAGAGGAGATCCAGCTGGAGAGATATACTGACACGAAGCAGGTAAGGTGCGTGGGGATGCTTCTCACTCAATGTCCCGGCGTGTGTTCACCAGACATCTCCCGTCCCACGCTCCGCCAAGACATGCCATTAATTATCTGCTATGTGGATGTGCGCGCGCTCAAAGGATCCGTGAGGTGTGCGCGCATGTGGGCAACTTCCATGGCCCCTATTTGTTTGTGTGTAAGTGTGTGTGGTGGTGGTGATGTGTGCGCGGGGTGCAGCAGCTGAGGACAGATGCTTCAGAAATAGATGGCAATGAGACAAAGAGCAGAAAAAGGCGCCATTCCACGCGATCTTTTTTTCAGGAGTTTACCTGCAGCACAGGCAGCTTTTGGACAGGGAAGTGTTGTAGGATGTTTGTGAGCTCGTGATAGAGAGGAACTGAGCTGCATTGAATAGACTTGATGACTGGCTGCAAAGAAACAAGATGCGTGTTATCCTAGCTGTGATTTATGATAGTGTGAACAGATCGCTTACTCAAGACCGACCCCCGCCTTTTTTTCCCCTCACTAAAGTGTTTGGTTCTTCTTTGCCCGAAATATACAAAAAATGTTCAAATGGGTCTAAAATCAGTTTGACCTGTAACTGAGCTGTAACATGAACAAGAGCATCTCTTGTAAATAAATAGATTTGTTGAAAATTTTTGTTTCATACAATTTTTGGCCAATTTCATGGTAAACTCTAATTAAATTACGATTAAAGATCCAAAATGTCACTTAAATGATAATCAAACCATGAAAAATGCAAAAGTTATGGCGGTGTAAGAATATGCATTGTGTGTCTCAGCTATTACCAAAGACTTGTGTCAATATTTGTTAACAGGACTGACTTAACAAAATTTTTGAGTAAATTATTGTCATTTGAAGACAGATTGACTTTAAAAGTTTTGTGCTTTCCTCAAGGTATGTTTTTTATGCTTTCCTCAAAGTATCATAAATCCACCCAGTGCTTCAGAAGATATTTTACTAACAGCTTACTAGACTCAGCAGCACTGTTTGTGTTCTGAACGATTCTCAGCTACTACCACACCAAACGGAAGCACAATAGATTGTTTGAGTTTAGTTAGTTTCCTAAGTTCAGTTGATGATAGTGATCTTCTTAAGTTTGGTTGACTCTAAAACATAATAAATACATTCAGTTGTTATTAACTTAATGTTTTAATACAATTGGTTCTGTGGATCAAATTGTATTTCTGCTAAAAGACAAAAAAAACCATATGGACAAAAACATCATGTATATTACCGCCTTCCTCTTTTGGTAGGAGATCATAAGATTTCAAATTTATTGAACAATAATGTTGTTTTTAATCTTTAAATATTTGACCAATTTCTAACTAGAACCATTATAAATTTCAAACAGATTATAAATGAAATATTGATAAAATACTTAAATCCTAACCAGTATGTCACCTTCATCTTTTTCAACACTTGATTGATTTGTTTATTTTTTACCTTTTATTGAAAAATACATTTAAGAGGCTAAATATCAATAAAAGTAATGTGAAAGAACAGAACAGTGGAGCAGGAAAGATTTTTAACATTTTCCTTCATCTTTTATCAGGTTATTTGCTTGTGTTTATTTGTATGTTAGCAAAATATATTATAAACTACTGGACAAATGTAATGAAATTTTCCAAATATATTCATTTGATGCACATTTACCTCTGATTGACTTCAGCGGTCAGTAACAAAAAACTGGCTACCTTCATCAGTTAAACTGACCTAAACTTTGCTGTGGTCATAGCTTAGATGGATCCCGACACAAATTCTGAACTGTAATTTTGTCACATTTTGGTTTGAGTCAACTGTTAGTTTATTAAAAAAAAAACACCAAAAACCTGACAAATAACTTGTAAGATTTTAATAAAACTTTTAGCAAATAATATTTAGATAATTAAATAAAACTGATTAATATTTAAAGCTAATAAAAGTCAAGATGACTGCCACTGTCCACTGAAAACACAATTCGGTTAATTTTTCAAATATTGTGTTAAAAGTTGGTGGTATTAGGGGAGAGTCACTAAAAACATTTGCTTTAAACTTTAGCAGTAACTCTGTGAGTCAGCCTTAATATTCTGTTAGCAAAATTTTACAAACCACTTGATGGATTTTAATGAAACCTTCTGAAAATAAATATTGGATTTATATCTTGGGATGATTTTTGTTTGGAGTCAATTCAACTCAAGTGTGATGTCCCAACTCACCAACATTAGCCAAGACAATGAGGACAGTAACTCAGCAGTTTTATGAATATTTAGTTCAAATTTGAGGTGGTATTGCTGAGAGTTAACACCAAGTCTGAGCCTGACATCCTATAATATAACAATAATAAAATAAAATGATCTTAACATAAAAGGTGATGGGTGACAGGCTAACATTTATAGTCTTCAGTTTATAACATCCATTGTGTACAAAAACATCCAAACTCCCACCAGCTATAGTCTTTAATCTTTAAGTCTTTTATCTTTTTTATGGATTTCAGCATCATGTTCAGTCGTAACCTTTTCTAAAAAGGCTCACGTGTTTTTTTTATTCAATCACCCCTCCAAAAAATAATGAAAACATCTTAAATATAATTGCCTGATGTGTCGTGTTTCATCAGAAGTAACCAGCGGTCGACTCATCCGTCAGCTCTCCTGACCTTGGTGGTTTCTGCTCAATACTCGAGCAGAAACTTGAAAGGCTTGAGAAACCTGCAGCAACTCCAACAAATCTGTGACTTAATTGATTTTTTCATACATCACTGACAAACTACGGGCAAAACGCAATCAGGGTAAAGTAAAGGGGGCACGGACGCCTAATACTGTTGCAGTGTATGATGGCTGACAGGTCTGGCACAGGTCCATTCAGAGATCCTTTCAGCCATTTCTCCTGCTGGAATAGGCTCCACAGCAGGCCTGTCTGCTGCCGGGCCAAGTGGCCTGATTATATTACAACTGCTGCTGTTTATTCCTGTCCACGTTTCCTAAGAGAGCATGTTGTTGGGAAACTGATACAGGCTTGTTGTAGTGAGCAGTGCAGACACTTCAACTCGATCTGAATTTTCCACGCTTTCAAACGACAAACCTCCAGAATCCAGTGTTCACTTTTATTCTCTGAATGAAGGGACAGCCTATCTTATTTGGCCAACAAACAGAGTAAGCTAAAATTAAATAAAGACACAATTAAAGATTGAAAACGTCACCTCAAAGGAATTCACATCACCCGCTGCCTGTCCTGCCAGAGCTTTAAGATTGTATAATGATAAGAAAGGGCAGAGTTCTTTCTCCTTTGGTAGAAACTTGACAGTGACATTTTGTACAATCTCATGAAACATTATCATGTGTTGTAAATGACCCCCAGCTACAACCACTAGACAACTATCTGAAATATTGACTAATGTATTACAGTAGTTGTGGTGTCCATCTTAAACTGGATTGACTCTAAAACCTAGAAGGTTACCCTATGAATATTTCATTGAATATATGATATTTTATTAGATAATAGAGTTTGATTTAAATCTGCTCAGTGGTTCAATAAATATTTCACTAACATACATAAAGCATTTGACTGCAACAGTTATTAATATCCAGTGAGCATCTTGACTCTGCTTGTCAAGAATTCTGAGCTATGTCAAAGTTAGCACAATATCTGTACATTGAACCGAATCATTTCTCTTTTTTAAGGTCACTTAGTGGTGGCCATCCTGAACAGGGTTGGTTCCAAATGTTAGTAAGTTTTAGATGTGCATCCAACGATTATAAGAAAATTGGTTCGTGGACTACTTGGCTGATTTTTTTCTATAAGTTACATTAAAATCTGTCCAGTGGTTCAGCAGACGTTTTAAAAGAATATTGTACACTGTCGCCTTTTTTGTTGTCTGGGTTGTTCTGAGAGGACTCAATGTTTCAGTAACTCTTTAGATCTAAACTCTTTAAAACCTTTAGTGATAATATTTAGTGATTGACACAAAGTTCTAAGCTGTGTCCTATCGGATATGAGACAATAGTGTGTATATAACACAATAATTCTTACTGTTTCACTTCTAACACTAAAGAATCTTTTTTGTGTTTTTAACTCTGCAAACCTGTTTGTTTCATTGCTTGTTTATTTGTGTTATATGTAAGCACATTTAACTGTAAGAGCTCCTTCTCTCTCTCACTCTCTCTCTCACACACACACACACCCATACACAAACCCCTTCACACACACACTCAATCAGGCCAACAAGCAGTCACATTTATCCGTGTTGATCCAGTGCCTGACAGACTGAGCTCGGCACTTTTTGCAGCTCCAGAACAGAAAAGGCAGCTTGACCCCTGCACCATACTTTTATGTGACACCCCACACCCCCCATCTCTCTCAGCATCCTGATGATGTTGGCTTTTCCTTTGAATTTGTGGTTAAAGATTAGCATCTCAGATAAAGATTAACTGTGTGAAGAGAAGGAGCTGATGGAAAGGCTTTTTTCCCTGCTTCTTTAATTATTGAAGAACACAGAAAACTCTACATCCAAGAATACTGGAGGGTTCCATCTGAGTTAAACATTGATATAGAGAGTAAGATGGTGATACATTAAGTCCAAATAAAATCTTGCAAGATGTGGAAATTGTTCCAATAGGTTTTGTCATGGAGGACAGTTTAGTTTGAAAGAGCAAAATGTTTATGTTTATTAGAAGATGAATCATTTCTTTCAATTAGGCATCTAGTCTGAGAGTTTAAGTCAACAACAAGTCATAAGGATGCAGTTAAATGCATAAATAAAAAATGCATGAAATTCACTGTTATTCCAAATATATTGTTTAATTCTTACAAAACTTATAACAATGTAATTATAACTGAAAGCACAGATCAGCAAAAGCCTGTGAGCTAAATAGAGGTTAAACGTTAAGTTTATAAATGAAGTTAGTCCTGATGCATTTCAGTAATCCAGGTAGAAAAATCAAAAAGAAAAATAAGTAGACTGAAGAAGTCTTTTGGTGGAGAGACGAAACACTTCATTAAAGAAGAAACTGTCCAGAGGACCTACTTATTTCTCTTTTTTGATAAATGAAGTTAGATTTTGACAGTAACGTGCAGCTGCAGTAGCTCAGTCGGTGCTGCGATCATGCAGGTTCTGTCAGGAAGGACATCCAGTGTTGCCAAATCTCTCATGTGAGTTTGTTCACTGTGGCGACCGGGAGCAGTTGAAAGAATAACAACACTACAAACTGACAAATAGGCATACATAAAACATAATAAAAAATTTTTTTAAATCCTTCATAAGATGCATCTTTACTGTAAAGTTGTGCCGATAAATAAATAAATAAATAAATAAGCAAGAAAACAACGATTACAGCTTTTGATGCCACTTTTTCAAAGTTGGTTGTTTAAACAAGTTTCTAAGTTAAAGTTAAAAATGTAGCCATTGCAGAAAGAATGTCTGACTGAAAAGTGTGTGTCATCCGGCTGATGCAGGGTGAGGAGGGGGGGCAGAAATGTGTTGCAGTTCTATGTTTGTCGTCACTTACCCATTTGGTGCGGCTGTGTGTGTGTAGTGGTGCGTGTTCGTGTGTGTGGTGGTGAGGACAAAGTTGCCTGCCTATTCAGGCTCATTACATTTCAAAAAACACAAGTTGTACTCGGAAATGTTTTTTTTTTCTCACAAAGTTGGTATGATTAATAACACATAAGAACAGTAGCTAACAGTTGGACAGATCATATTAGAGATTCAAGAAAACATCTACTTTATCAGAGAAACTGTCATGTATTAATAAACTTCTAACCTCGGTTTTGTTTTGTGCCTTTTCTGTTCAAAAATACCAAATCATGGATCTGTGTTAAGTAACAGAGCGCTAACCTAACCATGTGGATCATTTAAAAAGAATGTAGGAGGCCTGAGGCACACGATGCTGCAGAACAGGAGGTCATTTCTAGAAACCAGATCCGCCCGAGGTGATCTGCTCAACACAAAGGCTGCATGAGGCCAAAGGAGTCTAACATCATTCTAACCACTTACCCCACACCCACGGCCCAACCACCAGTACTGCAACCTAACGTAAAGAATATGCATCCTTTTGTTTGTTGAATAATTTTTAAAATAAAGGTCTTGCATGGTTTGAAGCTCATTACCCTTTCCTGTCACAGTTTTAAACTAAGTTCATCGGCTGTCTGGTTAAGTAAGTTATAACTTTGTACACGATCTGATTGTTATCAGTCAGAGTGTGTGTTGCTATGATGCTCAGCTTTACAACAACAGGTACAACAACAGGTTTTAGTATAATAGCTAGAAAACTGCCTGAGATATAGCTAGCTTTGTGTTATGTAAGGTCAGACGGATGACGGCCATTTTAAACTGGGTTGGCTCCAAATGGTAGTCTGTTTAAGGCTGCGTCACACGGCAAAATTCTAAAACAGTCGGCCAATTTTCAATGAATGAGAGACATCACACTTGAGGATAAAAAATCATGGATATGCCAGGTTTGGTTCTACAGTGTGTGGTGTACAGCCACACGGCAAGCGACAACATATCACACACAAAAAGATATTTAATTCATGAACATTCAGATGTCAGATGTGAAATCACACAAGACTTCTAGAAAACTCATGAGAATTCAGATGTCGGAGGGAAAATCTCACTTGACCTACAAAAGACACATAAGTTCAGAATAAATAAACATTTGCAATGAGGAAAAATCAATGTTAATCTTTTGTGGACTATTTTTACCTAAAGAAAAACGATTCCAAATTACTTTTAACGTCCAGTGGACATTTTGGTGAGTCATGACATTTTGTTTTGTGTCTTTTTATGTCTGTATTTTGGAGTTCTCTCTGTGTTTAAATTACCTCGCTCTTTGATTGGCTGGCTCTATTCAACAGGCTGCAATTTGTTTGTTCAACACCACACATGCTGTGAAATCGGGCCAAAAAATCAAACACTTTTAATATCCCCAATTTGAGGTCGGAGCAGTCCCGATGTCCTTTCGAGCCGACTGGATCACTCTTAAACCACCACCCACGGCAGGAATATCTGCTCAGATTATCTTTAGAGCCATCACGATAATCTGGACGTCTTTAAGATTGTCGGAAGGGCAAAAATTGGCATGATTGTCTTGCCGTTTAATGCAGGCCTTAGCTGTACATCCTATGAATCTATCTTGAGTATTTTGTCAAAATCCATCAAGTGGTTCAAGGGATATTTTGCAAACAGATTAACAGAGTTGACTTCAGCACTTACTGCTAATGTTTGTAGTAAAGATTGTGTGCAATCAGTCTGAATGACTCATAACTTTTACAATGAATTGTAGCATCTATGTTTTTCCTTGGGTCAGTTAGCTGTGGTGACTTTCTAAATCATGTAAGCTCTAAACGTTAATGAGTTGCAGATGCATTTAGTGATTTGTTTCTGAAAGTCTCATTAAAATCCATCATATAAGATATTTTACTAACAAACAGACAAAGTTGATTCCAAATAGTAACGGAAAATGTTTGATAAAAAATTTTGTGCAACCTTAAGTGGTCAGAATGTATGTTGTGCGTCACCCTGAGCTACTATCACACCAAATTGTAGTTCAAAATCTGTACAATCGACTGGAATATTCTCATTTTAGTGTGAGTGTTTTTTGTTTTTTTTCCCAAGATTATTTGGTAGCCATTGTGAACCTGTTTGACTCTGAAAGTTAATTGGTTTAGACTGTAAATTCAAAAAGTTCAATTAGATAATGTATTCAAAATCCATCAACTGGTTTATGAATATTTTTGCTAACAGGCAAAAACACGGACATGGAAAAATTCAAATTGTCCACTTTTGTGGGTTGGAAGCATGCTATAACACTGATAGAAACACAGAAAGTAAAAATATATATTTAAAATCATTTATCTAATGATCTGGTTTATGACTACATCTTATTGTTTGTTTCTGTTTGAATAGTTTCATTTAAAGGCCTACAGACTTATATTATTATTATTTTTGTTACATTGTCTTTATATTAGTCTAATTTTGATCTTTGTGTAACTGATTTTGTGTGTGTTACAGGTCTCTCTTGTAAATGAGACTACGCGTCTCACTGAGATTACCTGCCTAAAAAAGAAAAAGAAAAAGATAGTCTAATTTAGTGGTCAATGTGTTTTCATTCTGATAAAAATGATTAGAAATGTTTAAATGTGAATTTAAGAGCAAAATTTAAGCTTTGGCATGTAACTAATCCTGTTGTTAAATATCATTTTAAAAGCCATAGTGTGAATTTATCTGGTAAGTCAGGCATGTTAAATGAGTCGGATAAGTTAGAGTATGTGTTGTTCTCCGCAAGATAACATTATTCTCTGTTAGCATATGGCAGCTCCCACTGCCTGTGACCAAAGAATTCAAACAGCGACTTTTTTTAAATGCAGAACGTTTGGAAAGTTCTTAATAACTCATATTAAAATGAAACAAAGTGGGAAAAAAACATGTTTATATTCAATTTTAAAGGTTTATGCAAACATTATACTGTACCTCAGATGCAAGAAAAGTGGTTCTCAAACTTTTAACCAACTCAGAAAGTATTAACATTTATCACCATTATTTCAGACATTGATGCGGCCATTTCAGCATTTTTTTTTTTTCATGGTTTTTTCGAGGACCGTTTTTTTGAGATAACGTGTTAGTTTCCCAATGGTTTTCTCGAGATAATGAGTTATGGTTTTCTTGTGTATCATTCATTAACCATGGCGATAGCCTAATCCTGCAGCTGGTCACCAAAAAAGTTTATTATATCAACAGGATCACTGTGTAAACGCCTGCTGATCTGCAGTCAGGCCAGCTGTCTCTTTAAATGACGAAGGCTGATATGAAAGTTTTCTGTAAAAAACAAACAAGTTACAATTTCAGTGTGTGTAGCGGAAAATGACACAAAATTATGTACACTAGGTTGGTTCAATAATGGGAAAATAAATAAAAATAAAATAAAATAAAATAAAATATTAAACTTCACCAATGACCAGCTGAGGGGACCAGGCCATCTTCATGGTTACTGAATGATGCACAAATGAAAACCATCTGGAGATTAACTCGTTATCTCAAAAAAATGCTCCTTGTTATATTATGATAACGACATATTATGTCATTATCACAAGAAAACTATGGAAAACAATTATACGGTAAAAATGGTCGCTCTCAGCTTCTGTACATCAAAAAACTTTAACCTTGGGCTGAATATTGTTCTTTTTTTATTACATAAAAAAGCAAACAGGACTATTTGACTCTTGAACTTACTCCACTTCTTTGTCCTAATCTTAACTGTTTAACAAACTGGCTAAAAGGCACACACTAAAGATTAATAGTATAAATAGATAAAAGTTCCCTAATTTGATAGCTTAACCACCTGTTGAGACCCTGTTTTGTGCCCCAGTTCTTACAGTTTCATGCGTAGGCATATTTGTTTATGTAAAGCAACTACAGTGAACTGATCTCTGCCAACTGTTTCAGTAATAATGAGAAAGAAAGCCAAATAAAACTTTTCAAGATAAAAGAGCTTGCGAATGGAATCTTGACTTTGTACATGCATGAAACAGCAGGGATAACCCACAGCTCTCCACAGCTCAAGACAGCGTAGGAAAATGTTCTCACACCATCTGTTGTAACGGTAAAGGTCTATTTGTGACGAATTTACAAACACCTTCACTAATCTCTGCGCCACCTCACCCTAAATGCCAGATCTTTCACCTCCATCATCAGGTGAATTGTCTGTATGAAAAAAACATTCTCAAATTAAGTCCATGAGCTCTGACAGCTCACATCTTGTTGAAGAATAGAGGAGCCTTGAGTTTTGATCATCCTTGGCTGAGTCTCTGTTGGTAATGGTCAAAAACACCCGGTGAACCCAAAGTCCAATGAGGGTGTTCCTAGATTCTAAGAAAATAATTCCAACAACAAGCTAAATTATAGTAATCATTTTAAACAATCTTCCTGTTTGAACTCATGACCTGAACAAAGAAGATTAAATATTGATACTAATTATGTGCACAAACACACACACACACACACATTAAACATTATTGGTCATTAGATTGATCCAGGAGAAACCATTGGTTTTAAAACTAAATCTGCACCTACCTTAGTTGATAGTTTGGATTTGGCTGGTTCTATGCAGTCATTGCTGAGACAAGCACCACATACAGTGTGGTCATGTCTCTTATGTGCTTCATGAAACCAAGCTCAGATATGAAAATAAACACTTTACGTAGCTACAAGGTCCAGTGCTGCTTGGATAGACTCAAGCATTGTCACCATTGACCACCATCATTTATTTCAGTTTCCATAACAGTTCACAAAATACTATTGAGTGTAGAGGTAACTTGGTTGGACCATTTGTCTATTGCTGTACTTTTCAGCTTTCCATCACAGTTCAGCTTGTTTTCTTAAACATGAGACTAAAAATTTGATAAATTATTAGAAGCAACAACAGACCGCATGTGATGTTCTCATGGCTGACCTGCATCCACAGATATTATCACATCTGATCCTGGGCAACTTCCAGAAACTAGGTTTCATGAATACAGTGTATGTGAGTGTGCATGTGTGTGTGTGGGGGTGTGGGTGTGCATGTGTGTGCATGTGTGTGTGTGTGGGGGTGTGGGGGTGCATGTGTGTGTGTGTTTGACTGACCTGCCTGCAGCTCAGATTTATATCTATCTGAAAATGTCATGAGGGAGATAATCAAACAACTAAAACCACAGATGCTTGGGCAGAAGATAACTTTTGTTTACAGTTTCTTCTATTTTTTTATTCAGCCAAAACTGAATGAATATTATACACAACTCCAAACATGCATTTCTTCTACCACTTTTGGGTGTGTTACTGCATAAAAGGTAAAATTTGTTTTAGAATTTAGAATTTCCAATGAAAAGTGATAAAAAAAAACTAGGGTGCTTTATATTTTTTGTTCAAAGTAAGATTGCGTGTTAAAAAGTAACTTTAGTGACATTTGTCTTTGGTTATTAATTAAAAGGGGGTTTCTTTCAGGGGTCAAAGGTCACCTTTTTGAGCTCCATGTCACATCATGTGACTGCTGTATGAGAATTTTCTGCTAAGATTTATTGCAGTAGCTGAGAGTTGTTCGCAACACAGCTGATCTACAGTGTGCAGGATCTTTGCTTAAAACTTTATCATTAATCATAAGAGTCAACCTTGGTTGTTTGTTAACAAAATACCTGATAAACCATATATATACTTTTTTTGTGAAACCTACAGAAAGTAGACATATTGCCTTTGGGTGTCCATCCAGTTTAAGATGGATGCCACAACTATCCCACATTAGCTACAGCTGAATCAGTTTTACAGATATTCAGTCAGTCATTAACAACACAGTGATGTCTCACAGAAAACATTGTTCTCATAATCTCATCTGCAATATTTCTTATTATAAGCCAGAACTCTGAAGTGAAAGGCTGCAGGCGACATGCATTTACTCTATGAATGCATGGGCCAACATGTATTTATACCTCAAACACTGGAGGAGCATCGGATTTGAAAACGGAACTCAGTTCAAATAACAAACTCAGTGTGTGTGTTCGTGTGTGGGTGTGAGTGTGTTTGTGGTGGGGGTAGGCACCACAGTACAGATAAGAGATAAGAGTAAATGTCTCTGGACAAAGTTTGCTGCAAGTCACAACTTTTTGACGTGAAGCTGAAGGAGAATTGTTTCTTTCTCACTACATGTTCATGGATTTATGACCATTTTTCTAAAAGGAATTCTAAAAGGAATCAAATATTGTTATCTAACATCTTTTAAAAGGACTCATACACTGACTTTCTTGCCTACTTTCAGTTTATGTTGCATCCCCTCCTCCCCTTAAAGCCCTGATCCTGATGAAGCTACAGCCGAGTTTTGTTGCTTCATGTTTGTCTTCAAACGTTCAGCTCGTCTTGCAGAGGCGTATTTTGGGTCAGGGTGTCTACACCCCCCTCCCCTCATGTCCCTCAACTCCCATTTTGACTCCTCAGCATTTCAGGGCCTGTGGAGGAGGCCTCCTCTCTTTGTCTCGGCCTGTTGTGCGCTCGTTTAGCTCCCCGCATCATTTTCAGTTTCTCCTGTTCTGAGCTAGAGACACGGAGCGGAGCTGCTGGGACCGGCATGGAGCGGAGCCAGAGCTGTGCGTGAGTGGAAACTGTAAAAATGTCTGATTTAGAATCAGGAGAAGTGCTGCTGCAGGGATTCTGCGTTCTTTGATTTATGTTTAAACTAAGCGGTCAGGCGCAGAAACAGGCGCACTGAAACGCACAGCTTTGATTTCAACAGCATGACGCAACAACAGAGCTTTTCATCTGCTCCTATAATAATCCTACAAAATTAGAATATTATAAAATTAGAATGCACATGCCGTGAATGCAACGAGTCTCTGATTGATGCTACTGGGATGAAGCTTCTGTTTGTTTTGGTGTTTAAATCTCTTAGATATAATCTCCTGTCTTTTCAGGATGTTGTGCAAAAAGGGAAAAAATAATCGACACTGTGATTTGTTGCTTTAGTTTGCGTTTGAGCTGATCCTGCTTCAGCTGATGATTTAGGGTCACATATTTTCTTATTATTGTTGATTATTCCGGCTTTGGTTAATTAATCCTCTGAGCCACTATCATCCGAACTGAATGATGTCTCTCTGCATACCTTAAATTTAAATATCGTGCGCAATGGTAATT
>JARVJO010000096.1:754691-779923 GCA_031762555.1 Cynodonichthys magdalenae | reverse complement strand
TCTCTCTCTCTCTCTCTCTCTCTCTCTCTCTCTCTCTCTCTCTCTCTCTCTCTCACACACACACACACACACACACAAACACACACACACATGCACGCACACACATTTTTAATTCGGTCGAGGTGCTGGAGATGATTTAAGAGCGCCACCTACTGCTCATATAATATTTTACATCTATTTGGAGGGCAGGAAGAGGAGGGGAGAGAGTTTGAGGAGAGGGTGGGGTGGGGGGTGGAACAAGGACCTTTATTAATGAAACACCCCACTCCTCCAGCGCTCCTTCCTGCGAGCACCCGCGTGCTCGTCATCACTCAGGCCTGGTAACTGACTTTATAGCTGAGACTGAAAATTAGGAGCCTGCTAGCACAGGTAATAATTAACACAGGGGCCAAAGCAGTAATATCAATAAATATCAATAACATCCATTGATGAAATACACCTCACCGATCACCCTTCTTGTCAGAGTTTTAGGCGAAGATCATCTTAGAATGAAAAATTATGAGTTTATGACTATTTTAGTCAAACGTTGAGAATAATACAGCTTTATGTTATACTACAATAATTCCTGTTCAGAAGATGTGCTTTGCTTGACTCTCAGCCCATAACTGAAAGAGGTTTAGATTTTTTTGTTGTCTGTAATGTTTACAAAACTGGGTTGACCCATACAATCAGTTGTGGATGGACATCCAATGATTGCATTAAAGTTTCATTAAAATCCATTCAGGAGTTCATTGTAGAAAAGACAAAAGAGTTGAATCCAAAATAAAGCTACAGTTTTAGACAAAGACCAATAAGAAACACTTGAAGTAAGTGTTGTTGTTGACTCTCATCACACTAAATTGTAGCTGATATTTGTCAGACTGACTGAATTATATGAGTCAGTTGTCAGTAGTTTTCTCAAAGTTTCAATCACATTTGTGTTGCACGATTGATTCTAAATATAGTTAATATCAAAATTTTAACACAATTACTTTTTTTTCAATCTGTTTGCATTCAGATGTATATTGGAGATCACTCTCAGGTAGGCCTAACACATCAAGTTTGAGGTCAAGAACTGCAAAATAGACTGAGTTATGTCAGTGTTTGTGTTTTTAGACCAGTTGACAGTCATCTTAAGTCAGGTTGACACACAAACAAACAAACACACACACAAACAGACACGCAAACACACACACACACAGACAAAATATTATCCTCCGCACTTGTTTTATAGCTATAGCCTGTAGTCTAATCCATAATAATTCTAAAAGATTTAATATTAATATTAATATTAATATTAATAATATTAACAAATTTGGGATTTTTGGGAAAAATCCCAAAGTTGCAGTCAGGGGTCACAAATTGAGTCATGAAACAATAAATTTCAGGTCTTGAGGTCTTCAGAACTCAAACTGAGTTTAAACTGATCACTCCAAGCACACAGTAAGCACTAACTGTTACAAGAGACACCAACAGTATCATACATATTAAATTAATTAGTAAAATGTTTGGTTTTCTCATTATGAGCTGATTTCTCTGACTTGTTAGTCATGTTTGTGTTCTTCAACCATCAGGAGTTGAGGTCACAAGGCTTTGTTGTTATTTTGTGGCTGCGAAGCTAAAATAGCTTCTGAACTAGAGCCTTAAAACTCTTTCTCCCCCCTCTTCCTTGTTTTTATAACAAAGATTACCTAGAGATAACACAACTAGAAAATACACCAAGTTTTTTTTCTCCTTCTGTGCCCTCACCCCCTCCTTTCCCTCCCCTCCAGCTGCGGAGAAAGAATGTTAAACCTGATCTGTGACATCCACACAGGATAGAAATCTGCTGATTTATGATTTGTTGATTCCTCGGCTCGGGATGCGTTGCAGCCAGGGTGCCTCTGTGCGTCTGAGCTGGCCTTCGTGTGCACTCAAGTGTGGACATTTTTTTTGTTCTAACTCAGACACACTGGTTAGAACAGAGGACAGATGAAGAACTCCAGAATTTTGTGTGTGAAGTGATACAAATGAAGGTCCTCTAGGGGGCAGGGAGGGGGTGGGGGGACTTGTAGCTGCAGGCCGCATTTCAGACATTTCAATTCTTTCACACTAAAAGTTAGAGAAACATGATAGAAACACAGTTAAGTAAATATTTAGGTGCATGTTAAAATACGAAACAAGCAGATATGAGCTTCTTCTGCAAGAACGCAACATGACTCCAAATGATCAGATGTTGAAGTTAACACAAGCAGAACAGAAGGGAAAATCAACAAAACATTAGCTAAATGTAGAAAAATCAAGCGAGAAAGCTAAAATTAGTATAAGTTTATCTAATCCTGAAAATTAGCAACTTAAAGGAAAAACATAAAAGCTAAAAAGTACTATAAATAAAAGCAAAAATGCTGAAGCAGGTTCAGAAAATCAATGTTTCAAAAATATCTGAAGGGAAGTAAATATAGTCAAAGTTATTATATATAATAATATTATAATAATATGTATATAAAAAAGTATCAAAATTACAAATCCATAAAAGTCCCAGCAAAATATTGCTGAGTGGATCATATTGACATAGGAAACTGTTCAAAGTATGCACAAATAGTTTGATTGAAAAAATACAATATTATGAATGATGACTCAGCGTTTACATAAATAATCCACAGGGATCAGACCTACAAAGCTGTAAAATGACAAAAAACACATGAACAGTATTTGAGATGTAAACTATTTGTTAGAAAACCTGGAGAGAAACCTCCAGAATACATCAGGATTGGTTGTGCAGGAGGAGCTGGTCCAGTCTGCACAAACCACTGAACTAGCTCTTATATTTTTATAATCACTGTAGTCAGCCTCTCTTCTTGTCCCATCACTCAAAGTGTCCCAGCACAGTTGCACTTTATGAGTTTGTTTTGTTTCACTGATTATTGCCTTTAAAATTAACATTTTCTTTTCTGTCACCAACTTCTGTTCAAAGGCTTTATGTTAGAGTTGGAATTAAAGGTGCAAAGATTTTAGTTGTTGCAATTGTTTCCATATTATTCCGTGATGAACTATTTTGATCTCAACACCAAGATAAAGTGATTTAGATCATTTAAGGCAGTAAACCTTTTCAGCTTTACAGACTAACAGTGACACAGGTTTTTTAGACCCCTTAATCTTTTTGTTTGATGAATATTGCTTTTAGCCCAAATTAACTAAAAATAGATCAGTCAACAATCATTTAACTGTTGTAACACAAAAAATGTATTGCAGTCATTGTATAAATCTGCATTATTTGTGAAAAATATTCCAGGACCACAAACTTTGTTCTCTAGATCCATACTTAAATGAAATCTATGTAGTAATATTTTGGGTTTTGTTCGTTTACTTCGTCAGCTCTTTCTGTTTTAAAATATTTGTGTTGTAGTCATCCCAAATAGTTTCAGAACCAACGTGAGAGCATGCTCGGTAAATGTCCTAACCTGGTTGCTCCTTTTAAAGCCACAAATATCACAAAGTGAGACTGTGCAGACATTGTTCATCAGAGCCAAAAGTTAAGACAGATATTTGTCTGCAGCGAACGCCCATCCTTTTTTTAAAAGATGCTGTCATGTTGGGGGTGCTATTTTTTTTTTCAGCTGCTCTTTGTCCTGGTTCCCAAAGCTTTAGTAAGAACAATACTGTGGTTCACAAAATACCAGGTTGGAGGGCTTTATAGAAATAAAAACATTACAAAATTATGAATCCTACTATAAGATATTGTCATTATTATAACTGCAAAAAGAAAAAAACAGTGGTCATAAATCAAAATACATCCACAAAAGGAGGTTAATATTTTTGTTTTTCCATTATGACCTTAATTATTTACTAGTTTCAGCTCTTTGTATAGTTCAACCAAAGGATTTAAAAGACACATGATTTTGATATGATTTAGAGTGTCAGAAGTGGAAAAGTTTGATCAAACATTTAAGTTCTCACTTGGTTTATTTATAGCATTAAACAAACCCTTTTGAAAACAATGAGGGTATGAAGATTGTGTGTGTGAGTGTGTGTGTGTCACAGTAAAACTAATTAAAATATAGAAGACGTGGTGTTGGAATAAAAGCAACATTTAATATTTGATTGTATCTTTGACCTTATCTTCAACTTGAGCAAATTTTGACTGAAAAGATTAACTGATGAAAAAGTTAAACTTCAACTGTTTTGCACTAACATTCATGCCTTCCGTGTTTGACAGTGATATGTAATTAGTCTGATTTAGCTAAAAGAGCAGAAAAGTTCAGCCAGTTTAAAGTCCGGAGCAGTAACTGTGTAACACATCTCCACAGAGGCACAGATGCAACAAGACAACTTACTTAACCTTTTGTTAAATTAAAAGACAGTTATGATTTCGAGTAAACCTTGAATTAAACCCCATGTCACGCTCAATGTGTGTTTTGTGTGTAAATGGTTCTCAGCTAACACACCACGTTATCTGTAAAACAACCTGAATTATTCTATTCTTGTTCAGTTGATTGTGGCTATTTTAATTTGGTTTGACTCCAAAGCTTGATTAGTTGTAGAGAAACATTTATAGATTATTTCTAAAAAAAAAAAAAAAGTTTGGTTAAAAACGGTCTGGTTGTGCCTGGGATGTTTTTTCCAGCATGCTTTGAACAGGGATTTTCTATTATTTTATTTATTTATTTATTTTATTCTTGCGCAGGGCCTAAAGTTTTGTGAATTGGCGCCAGCTGGACCACACCAACTTTTAGGACAATATTTATTAAACTCGCTGAGTTATTGCATGTCATTTAAAGTTCTGTTTGCTGTGACGGCCATCTTGAATTAGACTGACTGGTGAGCAGCTGATTAATTACAGAAAGTTAAAAAATACAATAAAAACCATGCAGTGGTTCATGACATATTTTGCTAACAGACACCTGGACACACGCACACAGAAAATGGCAAAAACAAACACAAAAAATAACGTATTAGAAAGTTTTTAATATTACCCATAAATGTTTCGTTGTTTCATTGACTAAAATAATACTGGATTAAAGTAAATGTCCACGCCAGTGAAGCGAATGAATTTCAGAATAAAATTCTCTCTGCTGGTAATAAAAAAGAAGCCCTGCAGGATTTGTGCAGGAGATAAGGACAAAAAATGTGCGCGTCAGTAAAACCTGTAGAGGCCGCGAGCCGGTCACTCCCGGGCCACGCAGAGTTCAAAGGGTCACGAGGACATTGTCCACTTTGTCTGGATGAAGTGAGTGTGTGTATGTGTGTGTCTGGCTCGAGAACAGGTCAACTTTCTCCCCTCTGGTCTGCTCATCAATTAGGTCAGCTCGCGCTGCTTCCCCTGCGGACCGCCGTGCGCGCGCCTCTACCCTGCCTGTTAGCGCGCTTTAAACATTTGCACCGTAGGTCCAAAAAGGCTAAAAGGTTTTTGGGTATCCAAAAACATGGAAACCAATCTGTTTGAATTCGATTAACTGAAAAAAAAATAAATTTTTGACTACTTTTGTTCCAACTCAAAATAAAATTAAAATAAAAACTTTGACTGTACACTTCTTTACATTTTATTGAACATTTTTATAGACACTACTTGACAAAAACATTAATAAATTTTAAATCATATAAAATGTACAAGTCCTGAACATTTTAGGTAGTTTGAAGAATACAATCAGTAGATGAACACACGCTCCCTTTGTGATCCTTTAAAACCTAATTACAGTAATATTTGGATCAAAGATTTTCCTATTTTCTGCACAAGATAGTTTTTTTCTCTCCTTTTGTTGCCTCGGCATGATTTAGAAAAATCACATGATACAAACAACCCTTTTTTCTCCTTTTGTTTAGTGCAAAGCCAATCTGCACGACTTGTACACTCATAACACAAATAATAACAAACCAAAGAAAAATGTTCTACATCCTCAAAAATAGTGCTTCTACAACAATACTACAATGAAAATAATGGGAATAAAAAGGTTTTAGAATTAGAAATTGTTGGAATGCTGTGGAAAAAAACCTGACTCTCACCCCCCCACCACCTTTAACTGGTTTTCTGCCTTTTTATAATTTACGACATCAAATCATTTTCTTGTGTCTGTTACAATTACCAGACATAAATATAAACCTACGTGAGATCAAAATAATAATAAAAAACAATTTTTTTTATTTCTAGAAAACCATAAAAAAATATTTAAGCTGCCTTTATTGTTTAGTTATGTGCGTTTCCTGTTTTACATTTTGGGGCATTTTCTTGTTTGTGTTTTCAAACATTACTTCCATCCTTCTTTCAAATAGTTATTGTCTGCTTTTCGTCATAAACGTGTTTACAAGATTTCCCTGTGTGACTCGGACCCGTGAAGAAGGTTCAAGTCTGCAACAGCGATCGTTTCACCTGCAAAAACTCAGCTTTTTAAACTGACGGAAACGTTTCATATCCTGCCATCTTAGTGCTATTTTTTCAGGATTTGGTTTCACTTGCGCAAGAAACACAACGTTTAAATAAAAATAACTCAATGAAATGCTCTGATAAAATTTAAACAATATTCTGTTTTTTTCCTAATCAAATGCAGAGATTTTAGCGTTTATATATTTATCCGGTTCAAAACGTACAAATTGCACAAATACTTCTTAAAGAACCGTAAGTGTTTTCACTGAAACAGGGTTAAAAGAGCTCTGAGGGGTCACGGAAGCAAGTCGGTCTATTTTCCTAACCTACGAGTTTTAATTCTGTTCAGTCAGAAAGAAAAAGTTGGAAAAGGAGCTCCGCTCCCACAAAGTCCACCTGACTGTTTTCTGCAAGCGTAGAGTGGAGAAACACCCAGCATGTCCTCCTGTTCCTCCTTTCGAAGTCACATCAGTTTATAGTTTTAATGAAACATCAGTCCGTCCGTTTCTCCTCTTCATCTGTACCGTTCACCGTGGAGGAAGATGAAGCGTTGATCAACTTGTTCTCCTTCTTCCACTTCATCCTCCGGTTCTGGAACCAGATCTTGATCTGCCGCTCGGTCAGGCAGAGCGCGTGCGCGATCTCGATGCGCCTCCGCCGCGTGAGGTACCTGTTGAAATGGAACTCCTTCTCCAGCTCCAGGGTCTGGTAGCGGGTGTAGGTCTGCCGCCCGCGCCTCCCGGGGCTGCCAAAAGTTCCTGAGGGATAAAAAAAACCCCGTTATAATCTAAAATATGCTCTGTTGTATTTTTACTTTGAACTTCTAGTTTCTCTGAAACCCGATTCTTCTTCCTCTGACCTCCATTTAGTTTACTCCAAATCATGCACAGCGTTTTCTTATTTATTTATTTATGTATTTATTTATTTGTTTGTTTATTTATGTATCCTGCCGTTCTGCGCATGATTATCCAGCTCTGATGGTTCTGCACCATCCACCACTTCACCCTGAGCCAGCTGTTTATCCTGCAGGACAAATATCCCACAATTTGCAGCACATAACTGTAAACAAAAACACGAGTTTTATTCCTCATTTCATTTCATTTTAGACAGCATTTTATGTTTGTTTTTGACCAAAACTTGTCGAAGACTTTTTGTAGACTGCCTAATCATCCCATTTGTCTAACCCTGCGGATGTGCCGGATGTGAACATGTGAGCCATCAGACCCGTACAACTGCACAAGCAGACATTTTTATTCAAATTTAATTGAAATTTTTACTCTGATTTCCCGCTGAGTCTCGGGCTTTGGTGTAGTTTACATTTTCAGAATGCACTATTAAACACATTTTTTTTTTCAAAATAATAAAAAATGATAAATTTTTCCTTAACATATATTTAAAGTTGAACAAAATAAAATATTGTGCAGAGAAGCGTCAACATATGACGCAGAGTCTCAGGGGAATATAGATAATTAAAAATACATTATTATTATAAGTAAGATTCCAGTTTCTCTCGCAACATTTGGCTTAGACCCCTTGGTCTCCTCGATCTGAGAGTCAGTCAGCAGGTCACGCACTAAAACAAGCCCGCTTTATGATGGACAATAAAACACCCAGCTCATGACTGACTGACAAGCCAACAAACGGCGCGTCAGTCTGTGGCTCCACAGAGCGGAGGAGGAAGAGGGACGGTTCAGAGCGGAAACAAAGAGACAGTTTTATAAAAGGGTTCGTCAAAATAGCAGGAGGCAGAAAGAGGAAGAGGAGCGCACTCACCGTTACACGCGTTCATCCTCTGCATCCACGGGTAAATTGGGGCTGATGATGCTTGCTTGTCATCCATGGCATCCACAAACAGCCCCTTCCCTCCGAGCACCCCACAGTCCACCTTCCGGTGCATGCCGTCCTGGCTCAGCGCAAGCTCATCCAGGCTGCTTAGCTCCTTGTCCCGGTAGAAGTTCGTGGCGGCCGCTGCAGCCGCAGCCGCCGCCATCGTGTAGTCGCAGGCACCGGCGGCGCCCCCTGCTACTCCCACCCCGGCTGCAGCTGCTGTCCTGTGCCCGCCGTACGCTCCATTGGCCGCCTGCTGGTAGTAGGTGGAGCCCGGATAGGCTTTTTCCCCTCCGCCTGCGCTGTACGCCACGGCCGCAGCGGCGGTGACGGCCGCGGCGCCCGGGTAGTGTCTGAGCGGGTGGTCTGTGTACCCCGAGGAGTACAGCGAGATCTGACCCAGGAAGGGGGGTTCCGCCGCGGCCTGGCCGCCTCCCCCCGCTCCAGGTATGACCGGGAAAGAGGAGTTTACAAAGTATGAACTCATTGGTGTAAGAAGAAAAAAAAAGAGATAAAGAAAAGGAGTGGGGAAAAGAGAAGAAGAGAAAAGGGGGGAAGACAGGAGGGCACGAAATGAAACACAACAACAAGGGCTTTTTAGGCGATGAAGGAGAAAAAGAAGAAAGGAGGAGGAGGAGTAGAAAGAGGCTAACGGCTCCCGGGTCTTCCTCCCGGCCTCCTTCCTCTGCCTTCCCCTGCTGCACTTTATGATTTGTTGTGTTTTATAGCCGACAGTCCGACGGGCTGCTGCTATCACTTAGTTTATCGGAGACTAAGAGGAGGGGGGGAAGGTGTGTGTGTGTGTGTGAGGGGGGGATTAGTGTGGCTGAGTACCAGTGTGGAGCGGTGGGTGGGGGTGGAGGGTCTGTAGCGAGGGAGTATTTGTGTGTGTGTGAAATGGGGTGAGGAGGGGGGACCAGCTGACCTCAGATTGACCAATAGGAAGCCTTCATGCCTGGCATCAGAACACTCTTATTTTCATTTTAGTTGAGGAGAGGAACAGGAGGAGGAAGAGAAGAAAAGAGGAGTTTGCAGTCCCCCCCCCCACCGCCGTCGCCTTTTTTTCTGTCCAACACCACCCTCACCTTTCTTTTAAGCCCCCCCCCCTCCCCTCCCTAATTGTCATTCAATTTCTTTTTTCTAATATTCCCGCAGCTCCCGGGGAGATTGCACAATCACGCCCGAAGTTCTAGCGCGTTAAATTGATTGTGTCTCGTCTTGTGTGTCGTCCTTCATCTGCTGCTGAAGCCATAAAATCAGCAGCCACCCCCCACCCCTACTTCCCACACCCCTTCGCCAAACACACACACACACACACAGGGATGCATGTGTGTTCTGTGCTTTGAGGAGGAGGGGGGACGTGGCCGGTGCACCATCAGAGGAAACTGAACATATATTCCTGGCCCTTTGCAGATAAAAGCCAACTGATCGTATTAAAATGAATTTGTTGAGTGTTTGCAACATGGGGGGAGCGCTGCACTCATGCTTTATCCTGTATGATAGAGTATTTATGTGTGGGTGTGTGTGCGAGAGGACTTAGCTCTCCTGTAATTTAGATGTTTGTATCTTTGCAATTGGTGCATTGTGTTTGGTTGGGGGGTTGATTTACTTCCCTCAACGTGTGTGTCCCCCCCCCCCCCCCCCCTTCCATTTTTAATGTCCTCTCTCCGAGGCGGACGGATATGAGGTGGATCATCTGATGCTGTTCCTGTTTGTTAGTATGTTAAATGTCCGACCTGCACCGTGTTATTGAGGTGTTTCCAGAAACATCAGTGAAAAGGTTCAGACTTGGAGGGGTTTAATCAGTGTGTGAGTGTGTGTGAATTATTTTTCTATGCTGTGACACTGATTAGGATGAAAGGTAGAAGGAAAAGATGAAAAGAAACAGTCCACAAGGTTTCCATTTCTCTCCTGCTTCCATGACACTGATTAATCCTGATTAAGCCACAACCAGCAGTCTGTGCGCGCCGGCCATACATCCAACTGAATTATGGGTAATGCCCAACTTAGACTCAAGTTTATATATTAAACGAATAGCAATAGATTAAAATGAAAAAAATAGAAAATAAAAAACACTGAACTTAGACATTTTTGAAAATTAAAATAGATTTAAAAGCTAACTGTACTTTGTTAAAAAAAATAAATGTAGAATACTTGGTTTCTAATTTAACACTAAATTATGAAAATGCGTCTTAAACTTGATCATGTTGCTGTGAAAAACTTGAGTCATGATTTAAACAAACAATTAGGGCATTTTGTTCCTCAGAGGTTTCTGAAGCTTTTTTTATGCTTTTGCCATTGAACGCGAAAAGGAAATATAAACTTATATTTGAAAAAATACAAAATGATCCAAATAAGAAAGAACGAAAGAAAGAAAGAAAGAAAGTAGAGGTCTCCTCCTCTGTGTTTTATTCCCGCGCACAAACGGCCTGTTTGTGACTGAGGCAGTAAAACCACCGGAGCCATAAATAATTCTTCTTCTTCAGCTTTAGGCTCTGACTCGCCCGCATGGCCGAAGTACAGACAGTCCGACTGATAAATCGACACGAAGACTCTATTTTTATTTTTACTTTAACCCTCCCGCCCACCCCCAGCCCCAGCCCACGCATTCCCATCAGCAGATCTGCTCTCCTGGTTTTAAAGAAACAACATGAGGGACTTAGTTTAACTCTAAGGTTCCATTTACATTTTTTTTAGATAATCTAATGTAAAGTTTGATTTTTAACTTATTTTTGAAATGATTTCGACTTCACCCCCACCACTACCCTCTCCCCTGCCCCCCACCACCCTTCCCCTTCCCTTCCTTGCTGGCAGCAGGACGCTCCGTTTCCTCCCTACTTTGTGGGAACGGGAAGCAGCCGAATTGTTCTGGAGCTGACTGAGGTTTAATCATTGATGAGCACCAACTGCCAGGATAGAGAGGACAAACATGGCCCCCATCCTGGGACACACACACACAGAGGACGGTAATATTTCTGTTTTTATTACTATTATTCTTCTTATTTTTTTTTTCTTTTTAGTATTAACACAGCGCGTAACGTGACGTAACTTGATCCTGTAGGCTAAGTTTGAGCCACATGTTCTGATTTATTACAGTGACATGCAGGTAAAAAGGTTTTTGCAGGTGTGTCAGTGATGCATTTTGGAAAGAAATGTAACTTAATTATTGTCTGAAAGCCAGATTTGAAGTTTTATAACAACAATATAAACCTATAAATAACAATGGGTAAGGAAACGTGCTGACATGTTTTAAACACAGTGTTCTTCAACAATAATATTAAATAATAATAATGGTAATAAATCCTAGTCCTGGTAGCCTACAGATTTCAGGCCAGTTTAAAGATTAACTCCTGTAAACTGGATTATATGACTAGTTTCTTTCATTCAGAAGCCATAAAAGGCAGCAATGTGGCCTCATTGTTGTGACACTGTCATGAAATTCCTGCTGCAGGCTGTGGAGCCGCAGATTATGTGTGGCTTTTTATGTGTGTTGCAGGTGTCCGGAGTCAAAGAGCCTCTCCTAAACAAGGCAGGAACAAAGATGAGGCTTCAGGAACAGATGCATCAGAGAAAACATCAACACCAAATTCACCTTTAGAAGCTCTGGTTTCTATTTCTGATGCATCTCCACAAACTGGACTTATAAAAAACCTTTATACAAAAATTAAGATTTCTGTGAACAGAAAAGAAAACATAA
Source organism: Cynodonichthys magdalenae (assembly GCA_031762555.1). Taxonomy (NCBI): domain Eukaryota; kingdom Metazoa; phylum Chordata; class Actinopteri; order Cyprinodontiformes; family Rivulidae; genus Cynodonichthys; species Cynodonichthys magdalenae. Next base: position 768,083 of record JARVJO010000096.1, on the reverse strand, counting down.
CATCCTGATATTTTCACTACTTAACTTTCTATAAAGCTAAATTAAAAAACAAAAGAAAAGAACAAGAAAACAAACAATTTTTTACAACAGATGATGAAATACTAAATTCTTATTCCTGTTCTTACAACTATTCTTATTTTTATTCTTATTCCTTTTCTTGAAAGGTATCTTACATAGACATATTTCACATTAATTTTATTATATCAGTCAATTCCAGTCAAGTCAATTTCAATATTATTGTGCCAATTCACGACTAAATTCCAGGGCAATAAATAAACACACAAAAAATAAAATTATCTAATTCAATTTTAAATAATTTTCCACTCAATCCAATTATGAAACAATACAATCACATTCAGTTCATTATGAAATGCTAATTAAAAAACAAATGACAATATATACAATTATTATTATTATTGTTGTTGAGTCAAAAAGAGTCCGTTTATTAAGGGGACAGAACCCAGCAGCTCACTTCCCCTAAAAGGCACATTTGTACAGATTTTGTTGTTGTTTGTTGTTGTTGTGAGGCAGAGGAGGGTAAAACATGTTAGACTTTTCATAATAAATAGGCGGACTCCGAATATGTTGAAGCCGCGAGGTCGTGTTTTACGTTTTCCTCACAGCTTCTCATAAAACCCTTAACTCAGACACGTTTTTTTACTTTAGTACTCCTCACTTTTAAAAGCATGTAACAGTTTCAGAGGCAGAAAGTGGAATCATTTTACCACCCATGAAGTTTTAAAAGTCCAACTTCTTTCTGCTGTGGAGGACACGGCGGTGGTCTCCCACGACTTTCCAAGCTGATAATTAGCCTCCAGTTTTCTTTTTTTTTTCCACGGAGGATGAGCGCATTAAAGTAGCTGTGTTCCTGCTCAGTAAATCAGACTTATGTGTTTGAGAGCGCGAGCAGCAGAGTAAACACGTGAGAGCTGCTGAAAAACCCCAGGAATGTGAGAAACTTCAGAGATTATCGACAATTAGAGCTGGAGGAGTCCGACTTCTACTTTATGGTTTTATGGCTCTGCTTTGCTTTAGTGTGTGTGCGTGTGCGCGCGTATTTGTGTGTGACAGAAAGAGAAATTGGAACTTTTTTATGGTTTTATGACTCTTTATGACTCCTTGTAAAGTCGGTGATGGCGACGAAGTGGAAACCAGATTCTCTGCAAACAGCAGATGGACAAATGTTATCTGCTGCGCGCGAGGAATGCGCACCCGCACGTGAGCTCCGTACGGCTTCACAAGAGAGAGTAAACTTCTTTGATCAACTCCAACATGCACAATCTTTTTTTGACTTATTTCCTAGGTTTGAAACAAAACTTATTTAGGTATTTTAAAACAACATATTGTGCGTTTTTTCATTTCCATATTCTTTGTTAAGCTTTCTAGTTTCCTAACAATAAGGAAGATGCACAGACTGAGTTTGTATTGTTTGAATTTGTTATAATGACATTAAAAATCTGTTATTATTATTGTAATAAATAGGTGAGCACAAACTCTTTTAACCAATAAAAAAAAAACAATACTACTACTACTACAACTAATAATAATAATAATAATATTAATAATATTAATATTATTATCAATTGGAGGTCTGACACAAATATACATTCACGCCTAAATAAAATGGTGCATTTAGGTGTAATTAAATGACCCAAATTGTGACTAAAAAAATAAATCCATAAAATAAAGTAAATCTTGTGGCTAGAGGTTCAGCAGACTGAGTCTGATCTCTCTCGGGTTAATAACAAACTCACAGAAACAGCTCAACTTGTGCTTTTTTTCCCCTTGTTGTTTCCAGTTATTAACCGTTTCCTAGCAGCTCGAGGCGGCTGGCCGCCTCTGAGCTCGCGCTCCGGATCACATCACCGGACAATCAGTGACCGGAGCGGCTTCAGGAGGCCCCGTGGTTAAACTTTAACGAGAATGAATGCAGCTGCACGATGAGGGCCTTCTTCGACTTTTTACTAAGAATTCAAACCAAAATCTTGGTAGACAGCGGGCACGAGCGCGTGTCCGTTCACGGGAGGCTTGGAACAACAACAACAATAATAATAATAAGTTTGAGATTTGTTGTGATCAGTACTCATCTCTTTTACTGTATCTGTGCGTGTGTGATTGTGCGCGCGCGCCCAGACAAGCGTTAGTATCACACAAGCCTTTTTAAAGCACATTATGCAGCCATAATATAGAAAACACAAAGACATAACTGCAGTCACACGACATAAAAATAGATTTAAAATATTTAAAAGCACAATAAAGCCCTTAAAAATCAGCAAACAAATCATAAAAAAGCTAAAAATCAGTTTGGGTAAAAAAAAAGTAGTGCTTTATCTCAAGACCCCAGACATGGTGTTCTGTGACTCACAAATGGGTCTCAATCCCGATATGTGATAGAATATTTGAACGCACATATGAGATAATATTTAAATACAAATTCGGCCTGATTCTTTTTTCTCTGTTCGCTTCTGATCTTTTAAACTGACGTCGGGAATAAAAACGGACATGTTGAGTTAATTCAGGCGCGTGCAGCTGCTCAGAATGTGACCCTAAAAGGATTATATTTGGTGTCACTAAACTTTTAAGTAAACACACTGAGATAGAGGAGAGTCAGAGTCCTTTAATCAGACTATTGTTGGACAGAAAATCAAGCTGAGGTGTTTCAAGTTTAGACATAACGGATGCTGCTGTCATACATGAGATATCAGTGTGTTTTTCCAACATCACACACACTCCTGTGTGTTTCTGCAGGACGGGACCGGACAGCACACACACACACACACACACACACACACACTGAGACAAAACAAGCCGTAGGAACCGTGTTGGAACATGTGATGGTTTGTTTTGAGTTCCGCATGAAGTGATTGGAAATCAGAAATGAAATGCACGAATTTAGAAACGTTTAAATACACACACGCACAGGAACACACGCGAGCAGGAGCGCGCGAAACTACGAAACAAGACCAAAGCAACACAAATCTCACACCATAGGTTCCTGCCCGCACAATACGTGCTCACGCGCTGTCGTGCTCGCAGAGACAAAGAGCTCCTTCTGTCTCAAAACCAGCAAATATCTTTGTGTTTATATCCAATGCAAAAATTTGCTGAGAAAAATCTGAAATCAAATGAAAAAAAACTTATAAAAATCTTATAAAACTGTACAAGTCGAACCCTAAAACTGTTTTTCTAATCTGTGGATTGGAGAACAAAGGGAGAGTTGTTGGGTGCGTTTGCTGTTGTCATCAGGACGCTAGATGGCACCAGAGCCTTTGGTTAGGAGAGTTGCTGCTGCAGAACCTGAGGCGAAACTGCCCCGACCTCGGATCAGAACCACCTCAGCCCCTAAAGGCTCGAGTTCACAGTGTTTTACAAAAAAACTAACTAAGAAACGACAGAAACATCAATATTTAGACCTGAAAGATGAGCGCTTAATTTATTCCAAAATGTTGCAGATAATGAAGATTTTCTGCAGCAGGTAACTTTTAAATTTTTTAAATTTTTATATTTCAATAGTAAATTTTATTTATCATTTTAAAAAAGAAGGAAATCAAGAATAATAATAAAAAGAAACAAATGAACTCCAATAATATGGAAAATAAAAAAGCACCAGGCTTAGATTGATGTGTATCAGCAGCTGAGTTTGATTACTTGTTTTTCTTAAAAAAAAGAGGTTACAACAATATTTTCCTACTCTGATCTGAATGGATAAAATAACGAAATATCTTCATATTTTTATCTCAAATCAAAAATATTTACTAAACGTTTGCCTCTTCTATAAACAAGAAAAGTGTTATTCTGTACTCTGCAGTTCGTATTTATTCACAAAACAAAACAAAAAAAACGTTTCTGCTTATTTTTATGTGTATTTATTTATTGTATAAACTCTTTAATACATTTCCAACTTCATACCCTGATGTTTTATGTCTCACTATCATGTTCAACTGAAGAAAATCACGATTTGGTTAAAAAAAAAACTGAAGGTCAAAAATAAATTACTAAAAAAAACTGAGAACATTTCTGTCTTTGTTTTTCATTTTTTCATTTGGCGCTTTGAACGTGCTGTTCAGAAATAAACAAATTAGAAAAAACATCAGCAATATAAGAAATATTCACTGCACAAGCATTTTACAGGCACAAAATGATACATGATACATGACCCCCCCCCCTCACCATCCAACCAACCACCCACACACACACACACACACACACACGCATACACACACACACACACAAATAAACCAATATTAATTAGCTAAAGTGGTAAAATAGTTTCACACAAATGTCTTGGAATCGAATCTGTTCTGTGTGTATGAGTGCGCGTGCGAGTGAAGATACGAGGTGTTTGATCTCTGACACACTGAGACCAAACAGACAGACGAACAGACGAACAGGCCTGTCTGAGTGTTGGACGGTTCGGGGTGTTGACTGCTTCTCAGAAACTCCAGAAAAAAAACACAAACACCTCCTCCTCCCCATGGAGGAAATGAGAAGGGAAATAAATGCATAAAAGTATACAGACAGACAGACAGCCCCCCCACCACTCATCCTTCCATCCACTCACCCACTCACACACCCACACACACACAGGATAGTGATCAGCTGTTAAAATCTGGAAGCTTTTAATGTGGAACACAAATATTGTAAAACCCCACACAGACACCAAGAGCAAAGATGGTTTCTCCTCCTGTCCACAGGAGCACCAGCTGACTCGTCTTCTGGGGGTCTGACTGTGTCATGAACGTGTCAGATCCGGACCACCTGCCCGAACATTAAAGCCATGATTACATCCTCACAGTTCTGTCCGGATTTCCAACCCGTCAGATTATAAACCCCAAACAGCTTCTCCTCCGTTAATCCGCAGCATTCAGGAGGCCTTTTCATCCGGCTCATCCATCACTGAGACTAATCTGAGAAGGAAACTAACACCTAATTCACACCGGCTGAAGGAGCAGAAGCACAACTCCCTTCTGCGTCTTCTACTCATTTATCAGCGTGCGGGAGAGGCGCGCGTGACAGGATCTTACCGTGGTGTCGACGATTCATCCATCTGCGGACGCGCACACCTGCGGCTCGCTTCGGGTCCGGGCTGCGCGAGGCATGGCAGCGCAGAAAGCCCGGAGGTGAAGGTGAGGAGTGGAAGAACCCCTTGATGTCACCAAGTTACTGAACGACTTCTGCTTTCTTCATCGCGCGCCGCCTTCTCCTCTTCTCTATCATTTCATCTAAAATCCAACTGAAATGAGTCAAACTAATGACCTAAACCACCGAGTGGGGGTGCAGCGCGCCCCCTCTTTGACTTGTCCCCACCTTGGTCTGTTTCAGCTCAGACAGCAGCAGGAGCCATATCTGAGGAGGAGGAGGAGGAGGTGGAGGAAGGCGGGTTGTTGTCAACGTCTCTTCCTGCCGCTGTGCTGTTGTTTATCAGGAGGCTCCTCGCTTTAAGAGGTCGTCTCATGGCGGAGGATGTGGGGGGGCTGCGGGCGTCTCGCGAGCCTCGGCTCCACCGGACAGGAGAGGAAAGGAGGAGAGAAGAGAGGAGAGTCGGGGAGCCTGCTCGGCCGAAGAGCAGCGCTGCCTGCTGCAGCGAAGCCACATGGGAAATCATAAAAAGTTCATGTTCACGTTAAGCGCGTCCACATGACCAGCCCGCCGTCCAATCCCCACGCACGGCCACTCATAAACTTGTATCACAAAGTTGTAAATTTTCATAAAACAACAAGAAATTTATTGCATTTCTGCATGCAGTGCAGGGAGAGAGGAGCTGTTCTCCTGCACTCCCTCTTCCCGCCGCCATTTTCTTCTCCCACTGAAACAATGAGCTCAAAACCAGAGGAGAGAATTTCACCTTTTATTCTTTTGTTTTTGCTCACATGAAATGACATCATCAGAGTCTTCATGAATCTAAAAGTGTCAAAGGGTTGCAAAGCCAGAATGGAAGAAAACCTTTAAGCTTTTCGGGTTAAATATTCTACATTTGTTAAGATAAACCTGTTCTGAGCTGAACTTTAAATATGAGCTAAAACTGTAACATAAGCAGCTTTTGTCAGTGTGCAGCTGTGCGCTTTTCTCAAACAGCATCCGAATAAAAGCACCACACAACGTGTGTGAATTAGCAAGTTTAGTTTTTAAAAATATGTTTTTTCAGGCTACATTTTGTGGAAGAGCGTTAATAGAAAGAGAGTTTGTGATGTTTTATTCATGTCTCAGTTTGAAAAAAAAAATTCGCACCAGTAAAGATGTTTGGCCTCAGACAGCATCATCTTCGTGCAGGAGGACCGAAAGTGCGGACTTTCGCAATGCGGCAAAAGTCGCCATTTTCTCGGCCTGCAGATCCAGAGCTGGAAGAAATTCCGCAGTTAAAAACAGACCGCCTGACACCCCGCGTCAATCATCTGCAGCGTCAAAAGTCAACTATCAAAAATAAAATAATTTAATGTTTAAGCAATGGTTTGTTTTATTTCGTTAGATATTTTTTGCAGTTCGTCTCCATGCTTGAACGCAGGTCTCAATGTCTTAAAATATCGTTATTTTTTTCCCAATTCTCGACAAAATGCGACGTTTCCGTCCTCCTGATGCAACATGAACGACCTGGAAACCACAACAACCCTGTTGTTGTTATTGTTGACCCACAGAATGCTTCAGGGTTTGGAAACCTGGGACTCATCATTACCTTTCTTTGAACGACCAAAACTAGCAGAACAATAAACTATTTTGGTTCATTTAGTCTAAATGTAGAAAAAATATTGGAACATCTATAACAAAATTATTCAAAAAACACAATAAAAACATTTCTTAGTTAATTAGCAGCTTCTTATCACAAATGCTGTTTTTCTATTTACAATTCAGAAGTAAATAAAAAAATAAAACATTTATTATGATCTACTGTGAGAGAGAAACGAAAAATGAAGTATTTATCACATATATCATTAAAACAAGGTGTTCAGCTAAAATATGACAAGGTATTTAGCTAATAAGAATAAATACAACTTATCTAAAGTAATAAAAGCTTAAGGAATTAATGGTCTTCATCTGTGTTATTAGAAATATTCATAAATAAAAATAAACAAGCTGGCCTAATATTATATACTCTAATAATTTATTATGGTGCAAGTTTGGGTTTAATATTTTAAATTGGGAAATGTTTATTATTAGTTTGTTCCTAATCTATAAACAATACGGATATAGCTTTGTTGACAACTTAGAATTTATTTATGTAGGCTATTTATTAAGCTGACGTATACTAACACTGAATATAAACGATTTCTATCAGTTTTTAAACTAATGACATAAAAGGTAACATTTTTACATATTTAAAAAAAAACTTTTTGAGTTGTGTTACCTTTATTTAAAGAGCCGAACTAAGTTTTGATTGTAAACATTGCCCAGCTCTGGTGTTAAAAGTTGTGTTGTTGTTTTTGAACTTCGTCTCAGTTTGAAGTGATTGTTTTGTCATTAAAAAAAATTTATCAAACAGAAAATAAGCGTCGCATTTAAATTGGCGCTGACAACTCCGTGGGTTTTATTGCGCAGCACTTTGGGTTTTAAAACAGTTTACTCGCTTACTTTTTTTTATAGAAACAAACAACAAAAAATAATATGAAAAAGTCAAAATTCAATCTGTAAAGTCAAAAACACGTTTCCATTTCCACTGACCCACGAGTGACCTTTTCCTAACCGTCTGGTTCAGGAGACCCGGATCCGACGTTTCCTCCTTGGAAATGAAAACCCAAAGTTAAAAATTAACCAAATAAAGCAGCAGCACAGAAGAACGGAGACACAAACAATCTCTGGCTTTTCTTCGGCTCTTTTATTGCTTTTATTGGAGGCTTTCCGGCCTCCTCTTTGAACAATACAAAAACAGGATCAGCCTGTGGAGACTTTTAGAAAGCCAGACTCCGTCCACCTCTGGTCGCAAGGAGATTTTATTTTTTATTTTTTACTTGGAAACAATATCTAAATAAATAAATAAGTTTCATTCTCATATGGGGCTTCACCCATAGGCTTTAAAAAAAATAAAGCAATAAAGCACTGTTTTTCTCTGTCTTACGAGGACATCACAACAATGTAAATATTGTTTAAAAAATCTCAATAAACTAACGTTTAAACACAAAGTTTAATATTAATGCTTTACTTTGTGCTGAAGTGATGCACAAAGGTGTTCAATCAGAGTTTTTAACCTCTAACTGATTTAGTTAGATTTTTGTAATCCATTTTTAAAAGAGAATAACTGCAGCTTTAAAGTGTTTTAAAAAAAAGTGTTTCAGCTGGACCATTTCAGAAACACAGTGATGATACATGGGGAGGACATTCAGTCCCTCTGTATCCCCCTCCTGTTCCACTGCTGACCACCCACTCTGTGATGCAACAAAATGACTTCTGTCTGTGAGCTTACTGGGGGGATTACAGTCGTCCACTTGTGTTTTCTGGAGCTTCTTTCAAATCAAATTGTGTTAAAAGCACCAGAGAAATCAAAGAGTCCGCCTCTCATTGTGCTGGCACTTTATATGAGCTCACCGAAGCAAGAAGATAAATTCTGATCATGTGGCAGTAAAATAACTGCTGTGAATCTTCAGAGCTACATAAAAATAAGATTGCACCTTTGTGTAAACGGCACATAGTATATTTACAAGTAGACAGTTCTGCTAATTTCACATGGAATGTTTATGTCAGTATGTTGGCATGATTTCTGATTAGTTTGAATCTGTAAACTGTATTGGTCTCAGTTTTTTTAATTGTTTGTATTTTTGTATTTTTTTTTGTATCTCTTCCTAAAGTTTAGGTCAGTGATTTTTTATTTTGTATTTTTATTCTTATTTCTAAATATAGAAAACCCAATGTAATCCCATCTGTATTTTTATTGTTGTTTGTAACATGAGGTTAAGGCACAAAACAAACGAATCAGATGGTCTCAGACAGGCCTGTTCAGATCAACTGTGGTCCTGATTTTTTGCCAAGCAAGAAGAAAAAAAAGTTATTGTGCTGACTGTTCAATATTTATGAAAGAGAAAACTGAACTGCACATTTTAAGGCTTAGTACTTTATAGTAGAGTTAGTAAGTAAGTAAAATATATTACCCTTAAACTTTTTTATTACTTTCTGTGCAACTACTGCAAACTATGTGAATATATATATATATATATATATATATATATATATATATATATATAAAATGAGTCAGACAGTTTCTTCTCATCTTAAGAATTTCATTGCATTGTTGACTTTTGTTAACCTGCATATGACAATAAATGAATCCTGAATCCTAAAATAACTGCAACTCAGTCAGGCAGGAGGAGGGAAGAGATGCAAATAGTGATCTTTTTTTTTAAATAAAATAATGTGCAAATATTCATAATGTTTTTTTAAAGAAAAGTTTTGTCTCAAACCTGCTACTGGAGACTCATCATTTAGACTAAACTGCACCAACAACCAGTTAGCAAATGTAAGAAAATAAACTTCAATTTAAAACATTTTCTGTTCTGACCTATTTTATAAACACCACTGTATGTGTATATCATTATTATTATTATTATTATTATTATTATTATTATTATTATTATTATTATTATTATTTATCTTTTACTGAATTCACTGAAAATGCTTTAAATAAGTTAAATGTTTTTAGTTTTTTTTAAGAAGTTGAATTTGTAAAACCTATTTTAAAAAAAGGTTTCATGATGTGGCTTTAAAGGGTTTTGGGTAATCACTGAATGTTTTCATTTGTTATTTTTGTTTGTTATTTGTCAACATCCTGTCATGTGACTCACACTGTTCATGTTCTTGTGGTGTGTATCCTTTAATATAAATCCAAATATTCACATTTTCTTTTCAGAATTTGCTACAGTCCATGTCAAAACTTGCATTTTTCAACTTTTAGAAAAACATTTAGCACCAAAACTATAAGATCAAACAGACCCTCAAATAGTATAAATACAAATCAGAATATTTTCCACATTCATGTGCTGTAAAATATTTAACAAATAAAAACTGACTCAAACATTTCAAAAGGTGTGAAAAACGGTTTTAAATTATTTAAATATTTACAAAGTAGACGAGTAGTTTAAAAAAGATCTGCATGCACTCTTCTGATTAATGCCCTTAAAATCTGAAAACAATACACATTTTATTCTACATGGGGAAAAGTTTTAAAAACTCGTCAACAAAGTAAAGAATCTCAAAATTTTAAGGGGACTAAATAAATATTGTGTTTTTTTACTATTATTATTTGTATCTTTTGTTTTCTGTGGTCAGATGTTACCTTGAAAAAAGGACTGAGGTGAAAATAAATAAAAAAAAAAAGCTGTAATCAGAAAGTCAACCAAAACATAAAACTGCTTTGAGACCAAACTGAACTCATGAAAGAAAACAGTTTCTTTTTAATTGAGATTTCAGGACCTTTGAAAAATAAAAACCAACATCTAAGAATGCTAATCAAATGTAAACCTAAAAATTTTACTTTATTTTTTTGTATTGTCTTGTTTTGTTTTTATTTGCTGACCTGATATCAAATGTCCAGATTGTTTTTGTGATGTGTAGAAAATGTATCTTCAGAATGTTGTAAAGAAAAAACATCCAATTTTTAGGAAACTTGAAGAAAATGAAATGTTTTTTTTTTAATATTCATAACAAAAACTGCAACAAGTCAGTTTATTGATGTTACTGACATTAATTTTAATTCATTTTGTTAAAATCAGTTTTTTCATATTGTTCTTCATCTCATTTTATGAACTCGCAGCACAAAGTGTAGGAGTTAGTTTAATTATTAACCCTTCAAGCATTTGAGGCAGCCAAGCTCTGTGTCATTAATGAATAAGCTATGAAAACTGAAACATTCCTGACTTTTTAAATATAGTTTCAACCTTGACATACAGAGTCATTGTTAGAGCCAGTGTATTTAGAACATCAATCATACAAATCCTAAGTGTTTGTCTTTCCAAGCAAACATTACAGGTTTTCTTGGTTGCTTTGATGCTGCAGTCAACTCAAACTCCACCTTTTCAAAACAGTGAACACACAGGCACTGATGGTCAAAGTGACACATTTTGTTTTCATAAATGCTCTAATCTGGATTACCATGGTAATGGACTAGTCTTCCCCCGAGTCTTCAGACTCTGCCTCTTCAAAGGTGGAAATCGAAGTTGGATTAAGGAGATCCTCCAAGTGTTCCTTTTTACCCCCAATGTCTGGGTCCCTACCCAAACCAAGTACAGCCTGGGACCAGGAACACTTTCCTTTTTTTTGAGTCGCCAAATGATTTGCCAGAATCTCCTCGAGGCCAACAGAAAGTCCTTCTCCACGGCCTCCCAGAATTCCTCCCATGCACATGATATTGCATCTGCAACCACTGAATCTGCAACATTTTTTGCTATGCTGTACCTGTCAGCTGAATCAGGAATCCTCCGGGAAAGCCAAGTTTGGAAGGCCTCCTTCTTCAGCCTGATGGCCTCCATCAACACTTGGTGTCCACCAGCATGTCCTTTGGTTGCCACTGCAACATGCACCGATGACCTTCAGGCCACAGCTCCTGGAGGCCGCATGTGTAAACAGAGGCTCTGAACATGGCCAATTTGGATTCCATGTCCCCAACCTCCTCCAGGACATGTGAAAAACTCTCCCGGAGGTGAGAGTTGAAGATCGCATAGACAGGGGGCTCCGCCAAACATTCCCAGTTGTTATTAATTATCATTCTCATTCGATGGCTTCAGACTATCCCCCTATACCTCCAAGTAGGTCAACAGACACTTATCCACCATTCTAATGTCTGATGATATGCATTAAGGCCCGGTTGACCTGGCTCGCTGTCCAACTTCACCATGGGAAGCACATAATCTGCTGCGTGAAGTTTCAGGCTGTAGCCACGACAGATGTTGCTAACAGACAGACAACTTAGTTTACATGGTACGCTCATAAATGTTATAAACAATAATCAACTGCTCTCTGTGATGCGTTAAACATTTCCTGAAACTTTTATGTGTGTTTAACAGCTAGAAATTCAGTTTGTTTGAGGATGGGAGAGGAGAATATTTTTGATCTCAAAAAAGCACTAAAACACTTTTAAACCAACAGTGCAATTTGGCTCAATTTCCTGTCAGCTGTAGCTCTATAAGTGACAAAATTTCTCTGAAATGTTCATCAAAATCTAAAAATAGACCTGTACAGAGTCCACAACACTGCAGAAGCTGCAATGATCTGTCTATCAGTCTCCAACTCCATTCACCCCTTACTCGTGAACAAAACCCCAAGATACTTAAACTCCTCCCCCGGAGGCAGAATCTCACCCCCAACCCTGAAACAGCAATCACGTTTGGAGGTGCTGTTTCTCATCACAACTGCTTTACATTAAGCTGCAAACTGCTTCAGTGACAGCTGAAGATCACAGCCCGATGATACCAACAGGCCACATCATCTTCAAATAGTAGCGGTGGAATCCCAGACTTCCTTTGTTCCCTAGCTGCACCCAAAAAATATCTACATGAATGTTATGAAGAGAATCTGTGACCACGGTCAGCCCTGGAGGAGTCTTACTCCCACCCTGAAAGGGTACGACTTATTGTTGGCAATACAGACCAAACTCTTATATTGTTGTAGCTTCCATTCCTTATATAAGGACTAAATGGCCATACCAACCTGAACACGCCAGATCTTGTCTGATCTTGGCTACTAAGCAGGGTCAGGCCTGGTTAGTACTTGGATGAAAGACTGCCTGGGAATACCAGGTGCCTTAAAACCAATTTAGGAGTTGTGTTATAGAAAACATTTGACTATAACAAGTCATAGGTTGCCTTGTAGAAGGATGTTCATCCTCATAAGGACTGAATGACACATAACAATGGTCCCACAATCCCATACTCACAGAACATCCCCCACAGTTTAGGAACACAGTAGAATGGCTTCTCCAAGTCCACAAAACACATGTAGACTGGATGGACATATTCTCGTGATCCTTGAGGGAACATGGAAGTTTGCCCAGCTAGTCTACATGGTTCATTACCCTAGTAAGGGTAAAGAGAAAGGGCTTCATGTACAAATACTTGCATGGATTTCTTACTGGAAACTGACAAGCCTTCATTTACATATATTAAATAAATGCAAATGAGTTCCTGCATGTGTTATGAACATATTTGCATGATCCCTGCATGATCAGAAATTATTTCTAGATTCAGGAAAAGAAATAATTAAATTAATGGGCACATTAATGCCTTATTATCGCGTTAATGCAGCCGATGCTTAACAACGATTCTTTTATTAACGCGGTCTGATCCTCGGCTGCAGAAGCTGGCCCACCTCTCTGGTAGGGAAGGAGCCTGAGCTGGTGTGGGAGGTTGAGAGGTTCCGACTAGATATAGTTGGACTCACCTCGACACACCGCTCTGGCTCTGGAACCAGTCTCCTTGA
>JARVJO010000096.1:719643-734069 GCA_031762555.1 Cynodonichthys magdalenae | reverse complement strand
TTGCGTGAAAAGTGGCGTACGCAAGTTTCTGGGCTCGTTTTGTGCGTACGCAAGCTTTATAAATCCGACCCCAGAAGGTTAAAGTTGAAGCCAACATGAACAAGCACCCCCTAGTGGTCGGATGCAGTAGAAGTTTTAAATCCCACAAATGGTAGGCCACATGTGTCTTGTGAGAAAATAAAAATACAATTCAGATCTTTTTAAAACTGTTATTGTTAATATTTTATTTTGACACATTATGGCAGAATTTTTAAATATGCATTTTTAATACTTTTATTTTAAATTAGTTGTTTGAGGCTCTAAGAAAATGTTACAATGTGCGCGCTCCCAACTCACAGTAGTCTTTTGGTGATTTTGGAGGGTGTGTTGGCAGAATTTCTACATTAATAGTAAAGGCCCACATCCTGAGTGAGTAAAAATACAGAAACTGACAATTTGGCTTCAACTCTGAATAACAGGAAGAAGTAGAGACACTGCATCCATCTTGATCATCTAAAACAGGTTTGTAAAATATCATTATTTATGATTAGTTTGGTTTTTAGACCTGGACATGCTTTTTATGTGTGCAGTTTTTAAAAAACGGTGGTAGCACTCTGGAGGTGGGTTGGAGATGCCTCTCTTATGTTTCTATAAGAGAGAGTTCCAGAAGGTTTGAGATGCCAGAGACAACTCTGTGACAATTTCAGGAAACAATTTGTTGCACAACATTTTGAACATGTTCAAAATTCAAGACTGCGAAACTCTGAGTAACACAAAATTCACAGAAGCCTGACAATGTTTTGAGTCATTTTGGACACTTCTTCACGAATGGTTAATCTCCAACCCTCACAGCCCAGTGACATATAGGCTTTATGGGTGGTTTATTGGTGCTTTCTTCCTTTTTGTAATGGGATCTAATATCATGACCTACTTTATAAAATCAATATCACAAAGCCAACTTTTTACTGAATTCAACCTCCTGTTTCAACCTCCACACATCCAAAGTACATCAGCTTTAACACTGTTTCAGCTGGAGATCAGGACATCCAAGTTGGTCTTCAGTTGGAGCTTCCAGCCTTCATGGTTTACTCATCCAATAGTCCAGAACTTCACACTAACCTCATATTGGAGCTGATGTGTGGCTCCAGTTAAATGCTTGTATGAATGTATGGCACTGGGACTACTGCAGGTTCTATATGAACGCTGTATACTGAAGGCTTAATGTGTTCAAAAATGTCTATACATAAGCTTTTGATTAACAACTAAATAGAACAGCATTAAAAAAAACAGCTGATGCGTGAGTTTTGGGTTCCCTTTAAATGAATAGCCTATCTGTGTGAATGTGTGTGCATGTGCATGACAGTGAGTTCTTCTACTCCTTAGGTTGGTCCTTGCTCTGTTTCTTCATTTTCATTCTCCGGTTCTGAAACCAGATTTTAACCTGACGCTCCGTCAGACTGAGTGCACGTGCCACCTCGTGCCTGCGGTCCCTCGTGAGGTACATGTTGAATAGGAACTCCTTCTCGAGCTCCAGGGTCTGGTATTTGGTGTACGGGCAGCGTTTCTTCCTGGAGGAGCGCGCATGCAGCCAGTTGGCTGAGGGGTCATCTGAAGATCAAACAGTAGAAGAAAAAAAGATAAATAAACATCAATTCCAATTATTAGAAAATGTGTTCAATCAGTCTCAGCTAAAATCACACCATATTTTAGATCCATATCTATAAAACTGACCAAGTAATAGACGTTTTATTATTTTTTTAAATCAGTTGGCTGTGGTGGTCATCTTGAATGAAGTGTATTATTGATTAGATATTTTGCAAACAGACAGGAACACAATGCCATGTCCACTTATACACAAGTAACATGCTGCTCGACTTTCACCTTTCAAACACGACCACTATAAGAATAAAGCTCATTAATCTAAACTCAAATATTCAGCCTTTGGAAATGTTACTTGAATCAAAAAGTCTTTATAAATACATTTTAAAAATCACACTTTCTAACCTGTTGCTCAAGTAAGGCATGTTTGAAGATTATCTCAAAGAGAACACTTTAGTGTTGCAGATAAAAAAAATAATATTTTATAACAAAGTAAACAAAAAGGTAATATTTCCCTCAGTCACAGCAAACACACATCTACATCTACTCGAATATCAACAAATGTTTCATGAACCACAGGATGATTTTTATTAAAATCCTGAAGAAAGTAATACTTGGATGGAAGCTGCATCTAGAACTTATTAACTTTTGGAGACAAACACATTCAAGATGGCCACCACAGCCAACACACCAAGGGCTAATATTCAGTTTTTCACATACTGACCTAAGATTTGGGTGGTAGTAGATGAGATGAATGCCCAAAACATACAAGATTTTGTTTAAAACTTTTTGGAGTCAACTGTGTCTGTCTGTTAGCAAATTGTCTCAGAAATTACCGGATTGATTTGAGTTCAGTTTTTAAGAAAATAACCAATGGATAAATGTCAAGTGATTAGTTTTGGAGCCAACTTAATTCAATATGAACTTCACAGCTAACTGACCTTAGAAATCATAATAATAGCTCCAACTTAACCAAAACAGCCTGGACCTCAGAGGGTTACATGTTGGTATGCAGAGGTCTATAAATAACTTGGGAAAAAAACTAAGTAAAAGTAAAAATACCTTAACATAAAATGACATTAATGAAAACGAATTTAAAAGTAAAAGTCATAAAACCATTCACAAAAATTGGGAAAGCAAAAGTAAAAATACTTTTACACACATTTAAAAAAAATGAAGTGTTGAATTAACCAAACTTGTTTCACTAAACAGAGTTGAGTAAATTGAGGAATTTACACAATTTGTTTTGAAAATGATGTAAATTGCTTCATATTTACTCAACTTGGTAGAACCAGTTTATATAACTTGGTGAAGTAAACACTTCATTTTTTAGACTGCATGAACAACTCCCTTTATAATGAGTAAATGAAAGAAGTAAAACTATCATTTTTAGGTTTGAATGTAACAAAATAAAAGTAAAAGCTATATGATTAAAAGTTTTTTCGTAAAATTACAAATACTCAAAAATATTACTTAAAGAAAATGTACAAGTTACTATACACCTCTGTTGATATCATCTAAACAACATCCCCAACACATACGTTGTGCAATATGTTGCTTAAAACTTTGCTTTTAACTGCTGACGTCAACCTTGTCTGTTAACAAAACATTGTAAGAACCACTAAACAAAATTCTCACATCAATTAAGGCATCTCATTTCAAGAATGCCACCACATCTACTCGATATCAGCCAACACAAAAAGGACAACAATTCAGTCAGTTTTATGGATGTTAAGATTATATTTAGGGTGGTAGCTGACTGAAAGTCATCCTTAACAAATCTTGTGAGATCTCACAATACTGCATGAGACATAAGGTCATCTACAAGATTAGGCCTACAATTCGTCATTTTTCATCAAAAGATAATCACAGTTTAACTTTCTGTAATGAAAGGCAACAGAAGATATGAAATTACTCCAAGAAATGCTAGAACTTTAATTATTCTTGTTTTTATTTATCATGTTTGAGGCTAATGTCCTTCACTCATTTTCATAAACTCAATTAAAAAAATAGCCATGTTTGCAAAATGAGTTCATTCGCATATTTCACAGTTAACACCAAAACCTTCAAGTGACTCAAGCTTAAATATTTGTGTTTTATATAATTTAGCCCACTTGAAACATTTGAAGCAGAGAAAAAAAGCAGCCTGTCATTGTGGTAATTTCCCTCTGAGATGGAAAATCACAATGTTCAGATGCATAAACAAGGGCTCTTCAGTTGGATGTTCATATTTATACAGAGAGAAAATTATGACCTTTGTGTCTTTTGGTCTCACCATGTTTTCCAGGCTGCCACTTCTCTTTTTTTTTAACTGCCACCTTTTTTTTTAATCTTTCAAACACATGTAATTATAATGTTTTGTTTGGGAGGGAAAAAAAAATTTTGCCAAAAAAAAAGGGGGTAAGAGACTGAATGGATGGATGGATGGATGGATGGATGGATGGATGAGCTGCTGTGAATTGGATTGGAGTTGTTTTTTGATGACATTAATCATGTCAGTGGAAAATAGGGGTGCTGAGGGTGCTACAGCACCCCTTTGTTGATGACAAAATATGATACACATCAAAATAAAATCAAGAACATTGTTTTTATTATGAGTAAACTAATAAAATCATAGATCTATTGCATGTAAGTTTATCATCCAAGTACATTTGCTGAGGGCTTAGTATTACTGGGCAAGTTTTTTTTTTTATAACATGCACAAATGTTTTCTGTTCATTTTTTCATAGTTTCTTGTTTGCTACCAAACTATATATAAATGTATTATATAGTAAAATGTTCAGCTCAGTTGGAAACAGTTTTCGACTGCTTTTTGTCAATGTTATACTTTTCAAACAAGGACACTTTATGTAAAATAAAATTTTCAATGAAAAACATTGAAATATTTTCTTAATTCATTTTGACACATTGTTCCAGTCTGTCTGAACTTATTCTTTCTATGTTTGTTTCCTTATGCTAATCTTAGCTTTAGCTTCCATTCTACACTTTTACATTTGTTTTATGGTTTTGCTTATTTTAGTTAAAAACCCAACATTTGGGTTATTTTGTTTTGCAACTGTCATTCATTTTTAAGCTTTTGCTCAAGTTTTTGAAAATTTTAGCATCTTTTCTTGCTTGTAGCCTTTAGCTTGAGTTTTGTTCCTTTTGGCCTTTGTTTTGTCTGCTTTATTATCCAATCCGCTTGCTTTGTGTTTACCAACTCCCTTTTAGCTTCTTCAGCAAAGTTCAGCAAAATCACCACTCAGCGTTCACACTGCATTTTTTGCAGACATGCAGTCTCTCTAACTTTATTTGTTTATTTCACCACAGCTAGAATGCAGCCTGCTGTATCTAACAAGGTAAGACTGGTGAGTTTTACTTCACCAAAGGTATCGGTGAACAATCAGCCTTCCTTGTTGACGTCAGCAGAGAGAATTAGTGAGTGCCTTTGCAATTCTAACGTTCGGAGGCTGCAGTCTGTTTTTAATTAGAGTGTTAATGTTTTACTGCATGACAACAGCTGCAGATAACGTCCATAATATTGTGTTCATATTTTATTGCACTGCGGACAGAGAAAAGTGTTGTGTTGGTTTCATGTAGACTCATCTTGAAATATTCTTATGAAGGTTTTTTGCAATGAAATATTCTAAAATGAATATTAGATGAACCAAAGCTTAAGTGTTTGCCTAAATTATTTAACATTTTGATTGTTTTTCAGAATTAAAATATCCTTCTGACCAAAGAAAAGCTGTAATTTAACTTCAAAGACAAGTTTAATTTTAATTTTGACTTGATTAGAGCTATTTCAATTACAATATCAAACATATTTTATTTCAAATTTAAATGTTTTTTGAAACAAAAAACATAAAACTAAAGAAAGAAAAAGAGTTTCTGGAACTCCACTTTTAAAAAACTAATTGTACTAATATGGTTTTGTTAAAGCAGCTAAATTGTCTACCAGTTTTATATTTAATACACATTTGTTTTGCTTTCTGTTATATTAAGCTTCCTGAATGTCTTTTTTTCTAATCATACATTTTTTTAAGTATATCATAGCTTACATGCCTTTAGCTTACGTTTTATATTTAAAGATTCATATTCTGCAGGGAAACAACTTAAACCTAAAAATAGGGCAATCATGTAGAAATAAGACTGAGAGGCCAGGATAGTTGCAAATGAAGGTCACTGTCACCGAACAATCGTTCTGTTCCCATGTGGCTTTGAATGATACCTGCCCTCTCCTCTTTCCTTCTTGGCGAGCTATAGTTAGCAGCCATCATCAATGAATGTGTCCTTAATACCCTCTGGAATCAATTTTCAGCAGCATGGCCAGCATGTAGAAGATCGATTACATTTCAGAACAAAATATAATGTCTGGAAAAGGGGACTATGTGTGTGTGTTGGTGGCAGTTGGACAGAAGGTTGTGTAGTGCTTCCTACACACAGTGAAGTGGGTGCTTTGCATGTCTTGGGTGTATAATCACCTTGAAAGCCATCCATTAGTGTTGAAGCTAAGCCACAACCATGGTTGTCACCTAAAATGAGAAATGGGAAGGGAGGGGAGTGAGTGCTATGTGTGTGTGTGTGTGTTTGAAGGGGAAGGGGGTTGATAGAGGTGGTATTCAAACCATCCAAACCATCCATCTTCCAGATAATGTGGGGTATGGATGAAAAGATAGATACTTGTGCAAAGACCTATAGTGAATGATACTGCTGTGTGATATGCTGTTGGCCTGTATGTGCCATCAACCATATTTGTGTGTGTGTGTGCGTGTTTGTCTTTGTTGTAGGGATGATTTTTGACCATTTTTCCTGTACACACCTTGTGAGGACCAACTGTTCCTTATGGGGACAAACGCTGGTCCCCATTGGGGAAATGCCATTGGTGTGTCAGGGGTTGGGACTAAGGTGTGAACTAAGGTTAGGTCTGGTTTAGGGTCAAAAGGGGTGGTTAGGTTTAGGGTAAGAGGACCGGTACATGAATGGAAGTCAATACAAAGTCCCCATTAGGATAGAAGAACAAACATGTGTGTTATATGTGTGTCCACCTTGATGAATGCATAGAAACAGCAAACAAAATGGCAAAAAAACCAATATCACATCACATCTTTCCCTTCCCTTTGCAATTTCACCCTAATAGTTCCAGAAATTGACCCCTCGTATATCCCAAAGGCGTGTTATTACATCTCTCCATCGTATTTTATCTGCCCCCACCCCAACCTATACCCCTGTCCCCCCAAACTCCTACACCCATAGCTCCCATCCACCAACAGGAACGGACCAATTAATGAGGTTGTTCAACCAGCGTTATACTTCAATATACTTCAGCTGTAATAACTTTCTTCCTGTACCCAGCAGCAGCACAAAAACTAAAGCGTAATTCTGTGGTTTCTTCTGGATGGCTGCCCAGCACTCAGAACACAAAGAAAAATCTGTAGCCAGATGGTGCCTCACTGAATGGCTTTCAAAGAGCTGAGAAATATTTTTCCAAAGACAGCCATTTTGAAAAAAAAAAAGGGTGGGATTCTTACTGCTGTCAGGTTAATTAATAGTTCTATATTTAAAAAAACTAAAAGGTGAATAAAGCATACATTGAAAAATCCATGACTTGGATTTAAAACTTTGGAACATCGTGAAATTTATGAGTTTGGAGGAGGAGAGCAGAAAAAGTGGCATTCTTGTTTCGTTAGAAACGTCTGCGGGAAACTATTCTGGATTTTCTTAAGCTTGTTTTACAGCAACATGATTTTAAAATCATCTACAGCAGAAACATTTTTAAAGATCTGCAATCACATGCAAACATTTCGTGAATTTAATTGCTTCAGCTGAAGTTTTCTGATCATAACATCATAGCACTTCAGGGATGCTGAAAAAAATTATCAGCACCTGAAGAAATCCTTGAAGAAGTGCACATCACCTGCTACCTTTCATGCCAGTGATTTAAACTAAAATCACAAATAAGAAGGAACAAACTTAAGGCATGCTTGGTCAAACTTATGAAATGAGAATTATTTGCAATGTAACTTGTGAGAGATGTGTTAACACTCAGAACATATGAAGAGGATGATTCTGTACCAAATTTGAGTTCAATATCTGTGGCAGCCTTCTTGGATCAGGTTAACTCCAAAATGAGTTGTAGATGTACATCCAATGATTACTATCTGAGAGTTTTATTAAAATTTATCCAATGATGAATGAGATATTTTGCTAACAAACGAGTTGACTGCATAGAAAACGGCAAATGCCTAAAAACAAATTTCACTAAATGTTATGGGCCTGCTCAGGGGATGTTATGGGGTCCTCAGCGACTACCACAGCAAATGTCTGCTTAGTTTCTGTAAAATTCAGAGTTTTTTATATAGAGTCGGTTGGCTGTTGTAGTTATTTTTAATCGGATTGAGTCTTAAAGTAAATCAGCTGTACAGATTCATCGAATAATTAGTTCACGAGTTTCATTAAAATCCGTTGCGGCTCTTGAGATATGTTGCTAACAGACAAACCAACGCACATATAGTCGGGTGATAATAATAGGTGACTTGCGCAGCTGCGCAAAAATATCCAGTCATGTAAGGACACACAGGGGGGAAAAGGGTTTCATTGGAACTTGCATTACATACAAATCATCATAACTCTGTTTTTTGACAGATGAGCTGTTTGAAATTCTACAGATTTATTGTAAGAAAATAGTAAATTATTGGCTCCTCTAAACAGCAGAGGGATCGAGCAGGCCCACTCTGATCTGCGTTTCACGAGACAAACTGGTCCAATCAGCAGTTCAGCCCGGGACACGAGGCGGAAAAGACGAATAATTCAGAGCGGAAGCTGCGAGGCTCCATCCCGCTCTTAACCAGCTCACTGCTCAGATGGATGGCTCAAGTGTATGTGTGTGTGTGTGTGTGTGTGTGTGTGTGTGTGTGTGTGTGTGTGTGTGTGTGTGTGCGCGCGTTGTTGTTGTTGCCAGCTCAGTGATAAAGCTCTTTGCATCAGTGTGTGTGGTATAATCTGTTTTTCTCTTTCTGTGGAAATAAAACTGTCTGTCGCGCGCACTGAGCGGACACATGGAGTCAACGCCGGGGAAAGATGTTCATATTCTGCTCCAATTGATTGAAAACACACTTAGCTACACGTTAGATCACATGACTAACTTTTCTTTCTCTCGCCAAATTATTCAAGGGGTTTAGGAAAAAAAATATCTCTGGACGTTTTTTCTTGTTAAGTAAAATAATTTAGGACAAGTCTAATTAAATCAGTGTTCGTTTAGACAGAACCCATGTTCAAACAATATGTTTATATCCTCCTCATGTCAGCACATTTCATTTGAATCGAAATATGCAAACAATAAAAAAAATTAATAAGATCAATAAGACATTTGCGGGAGGAAAACAATAAACTATAGTTTTCAAACAGTAATTAACATACGCAAGTTAGGTTTTGACCCATAAGTGAATGTTTATCCGAATTTTAAAACTGAAATTATATATACATATATATGTATTCTCAATCACACCTACATCATAGGGACAACAGAGTAACATATTAACCTAATCTGCATGTTTTGGTCTGCGGGAGGAAACTGGAGGACCCGGAAAACACCCTCACGTGCGCGGGGAGAACATGTAAAGCCGGTGCAGAAACACTTGCCCTGCAGTGATTTTAGAGCAGATGAACTTTCTGCTTTTTAAACTCTACTTTGTTTCAGTTGGAGGAAACAGGGAGCGTCAACATACCTGTAGAGCTCACCTACAAGCGCGCGAGTGTGGCCCTGTGAGCATTATAGTTTTGATGTTTTGTGAAATAAAAATATAATCAGAATACAAGTTAAACTAAATTTACACCAAAGAAACAAAAACAAAGACAAGTTATATTATATGACAAATGACTTAAATACACGTACTTATTACGTAATTATTTACCTTAATTATTTATTTTCAAAAAACGGTGATATTTGATTTTTCCAAGGTTTTAAATGACGCATAAAGAGGCCTCGCATGGCCTTTTTAAGGACTGAAGAACCGCATTAGCGCCCCGAAAAATCATATTCTATTTTCTGCTCAGCTTTGACAAAATGACTGGAATGCAGAATGTTTTTATTCTAATGTTAATCATTTTGTCAACACTGATTTTGGCCGTTAGGTTTTTCTACATTCCTCATTCTGTGTATTTGAACAGAAACGGATGCTGAGGTGGGGTTTTAAAGCAGATTTTATGTGTTTTTGCCTCCTGGTTTATAAACTGAGAGCGAGGCTGATTCAGGCTGAACATCGGAGTTCAGTCAAAGCGCGTGGGGTGGGGGTGGGCTCTTTGTTCTTGTTTTATGGCAGCATTAAAAGCATTTACAGTCTCCTACTCCATTCCCCTCCGCAGCCTCTTATTTCCTGTTTTCAGAACTTACTTTGATCCACGCTGTCTTTGTCCTTACTCCCATCGCTGACCTCTTTACTGTCTTCGAACCCTGGTCCCGCGATGGCCGTCGGGTGGTGACTCAGCTCGCGCGCTGACTCAAAGATGTAGGTTGTGTTCTCGTTCTGGTGTTGTCCGCTGATTTTCAGCGGGGTCTCGCCGCCTTTCTGTCCGAGCTGGGGCTCTAGTTTGACCTGGCCCGTTTGGCTCGGGCCGGGGACCGGGTCGGAGTCGCGCGGGGCGCACTCCAGCCATGAGCGAAGGTAGCGCGTTTCAGCCGCGGGCACGTGCTGCGCCGGGAGGTACGGGTGGTAGACAGCCGAGAGGCCAGTGGCACCGTGATGTGGACCGAATGAGGCCCAGGACGACGAGAAGACCGGAGGTTTGGGCTGGAAGCTGCAGGACGGATACGACTCGGAGTGGTCCAAATGCGCCGCGCCGACCGGCTGCCTCCCGCCAGCAGTCACAGCCGAGCTGGACCCGGAGTACTGCACGCTGGGAAAACGAGCTGGTCCCGAGAGTTCATCGCTCTCGGGACTTATGATGGAGTCCACGTAATAGTTGCTCAAAGTCCCAGAAATGGACATCGTCGGACATTATCCAGGATGCGCTGTGAGTTTACTAAACGCAGAAGAAGAAAGGAGACATTAGGAGATTTTTTTGTCACTCTCTTTTTCTTCTCTTCTGTCAGCAAGCTCTCTCTCTCTCTCTCTCTCTCTCTCTCTCTCTCTCTCTCTCTCTCTCTCTCTCACTGCCCCTCCCCCCCCCCTCTACTCGGTCACCACAGCGGAACAAAGTGCTGGAGCCTATCCGCCATCTCTGCGCTCTGGGAGCGAGGTTCAAACTGATTGGTTGGAATTTTACTTCTGTCCTTAAAAAAAAGCGCCTGTGAGGAGTAAATCACCCCTACCCACCCAACACCCCCCCACCCTCCATCCCGCACACCCGCTCCTCCCCTACCCTCTGTCATAATGTCTAGCTTTTTATACAATAATACAATTTGCGATGAGCCATTTCTCCACAGAGTCTCTGAAGGCTCTGAACGATCCGATGTCATCATCACGTACAGATTGTACAATATATTAGCGCAACCATAACATTTTATGTTTTCCATCCTGAAACATCTAACAATAAACTCCTGAAAACCCTTTCAAACATGGTTCCGACATGTTTAACAACTTCATAAACTCAGTAAAACTCTGTCCATTTCACTCAAATCTTTCCAGAAAAACAAACAACTGATTTATTTGAGTTCATTTACTCAAACCGGTAAATTTAAAATGTACTTTTTTACTTTTGTGAATAAAGTTAACAACATTTAACGAAGTCCTCTAAATATACAGATGGGGTAACTTTAACAAACATTTCCTTTATCTTTAAATCCCTCCAGTCAAGCTGAGACAATTTTAAAGTTCAGGTTTTATTTTCTAAGCATTTAATAACTGCTGACTTTTTCTGTTTTATAAGTTGTTAAAATAAAACTGTCAAACATGTATTTAATTGATTTATCAGAGCACTTTATAATGAAAACCAACAACTGTTTGCAACTTGTTTATCAGAACATTCTATTAATAAGTAATCGTAACTATAAAGTTACTAAAAATGTAAACTTAAAAAAACAAAAGAAAACAAAGAATAAATTAGCAGAGGACATGTTGAATTATACTCCGACTTTTTTGGATATTTGAGTTCTGGTACTTGTTTGCGGTGCGTTAATAAAAGCTTTGGCACAGCAGGTGAATAAATAGGAGCCAATAAAACTAAAAGACGGAGAAAACTAAAAACAATAACAAGATATTGTATAACTGTAGGCTCGGAACAAAGAACCGAACCTTCTTGCTCTAAAGGAGAGCAGCACAAACATCATGTGTTGAATTATTTATTCTCCCTCCTTGATCTGAAGTTTATTCTGAGAGCTGCGGAGATGCCTGACACCACTTTATTGGCAGATTAAGAGTCATTTTGTTAACAGTCGTCGTTAAATCCGCTGCGCTGAAAACCTGTCTTTGCAGCGCGAACTATTTCATCCACTTCTCTGGGCCCATTTAGCACCACAATAAAAGCCTGGATCACGGCGGCTGTTCCGGGTTTTACAGGGGCTCATATATGTGGCCTGTGGTGACGCGGGCCGTAAACCTGAAGGAGGGTTTTTGCAGCTTTCTCCAGAGCCGGGTGGAAGTCCTGACTCCAGAACCAGCTCGGCTCTGCTCTGGACCAGGACTACGGGACCATTAGCATCTTGATTTAAGATTAAGGGGGGAAAGTCACATCATTTCTGATGAACTAAAACTCATCCGAGGACAGGAGGGGCTGTGACGTCATCACACACCGTAAGTCCGTGCATTTTATCCAATAGATCTGGAGGAGTCCTTAGAGGTGGCGGGCACTGCTGAGCCAATAAATCTGATCAGAAGCTGCATTTTGCTGCTAACCTCCTTATTTATGACGAATAAATATCAGATTTAGTATATCCACCGAGGACTAATAATAATAATGATGATGACAGAATAAACAATGATCTAAAATATGAATCGATTGAGCGGCTTAAAGTCCTGACTGACTCTCATCAGTCATCTGAAACAAAGAATTTTAACTTAAAATTTCAATTTTCTCCTCGTTTCCCCAATAATCTGCGGCGCAACAAGAACCAAGCTGCAGCTCCAGGTTTTAATTCCCTCACACAGAAAAGAACGAACCAGTGGAATAATAATACTTTTTATTAAGAAGTGAGTTCTGTTCGGAGAGGACTGGTTCTGTAAACACTGGGCTCCATGTTCATGACTTGTTTACTCCACACGCAGAATGCTCCGGATAGTTTTCAGTCCTCTCCTCAGACCACAGGCTGAGTTTCGCATGCAGGGCCTCCACCCTGTGGGTTCAGGCTCATCAACACTGAGACTTAATTGGGAACACTGGTCTCACAAAGCTTGAAAACATTATCTGCAAAACCGCCTCAGCGTTTTGCTTGCAGGGCTGTTACACAAGAGATGACGCTCCGCCGCGCAGAGTTTCGCAATTAGTCAATGTGCCAACTAAAATGACGCGGAAGGCAGTTTTTTATAGTCATTTAATTAAAACTATTCTTTTTAAAGCTTGTTCTGTTCAGTTAAACGTGAGGCTCAGATAAACACACAACGCTTTATTCTAACTTTGTATTTAGTTGCTGGTCTGTAATAAAAGGCTGCGAAAACAGAAAAGATTATATGAAATCAGTATTATTTTGACTGAAGCTGCACCGCTTATTTAGACTCCTAAATGGTTATTAAAATTACTCTAAAATATGTTTTTTTTTGTATTTTTTTAGGAATAAAATTATTACAGAATTGTTTGTTTAAAACTTAATAAATAAGACTAAGCCTCGACCCTTTAACTAACAAAGGCCTTATGGTGGGAAAAAAACTTTATATTTCTGGTTCACTCATTGCTTTTTAGAAAAAAACTCTTTTAAATGTCATAAATATATTTATTACATGTTGAAATGACTGAAGAAATTTGAGGAAAAAGTTGTATTTTTTTCTGAATGAGTTGACAAACGGAGTCACTTCACCTTAAAATACAAGAGAAAGGAACTACTAATATAAATTTAGTCAAGTTTAATTTTGACATTTATCATGAAGACATTTTTGAAGCATTCAGACTTTTTTATTAGAAGTAACACACAAGCAGCGTGTGTGAGGGGGTGTGTCTGGATGGCCCTGTTTTTCCTACATCGTGTGGACAATTTTCCCAAAAAAGCAGCCTCGTGAGGACCGAACGAGCATCGTGGGGACCAATGCCCGGTCACCACGGATCCAAGTGCAAATTATGGGTGGGGGGTTAGGTTTAGGACCATGGTGTGAATTGAGTTTAGGTTAGTTTTAGGGTCAGACAGGTACATGTGAGGTTAATTTTATGGTAAATGGTCAGGGTTAGGGTATAAAATTTCCAAAAAAATGAATGGAAGTCACTGCACTGTCCCCACGGGGATATACAAACCAGACCTGTGTGTGTGTGAGTGTGCAACACGCATTCCCCCTGCTTGGAGAGCCGTCACAAAAATTTTGCTCAATTCCTCCTCCTTCCATCTAGTGATGATGAAAACCAGATGGGTTTGTCCCTCCTGAGGGTTACATCATCACCCTTTCATCCTAACAGTAAAAATCCTCCCTCTTTGCGCCACAATGACGATGTGCTGCAGATGAACTGAAGCTGTGGCGAAGGCCCCCCCTAGAATAAAGACTGTGACGTATGGAAAATTATATAAACATAAAAAAAACAATACATGATAAAACATATGCAATCCTTACTCCATGAACGCACTTTAATATTTGTGTTTTCACGGTTTCAGTTTATTTCCTGAAAACGCGACTATCTGCCGCTGGGCGTTCAAAGATCCGCTTCACGTAAATTTAGAATCATTATATAGTATATATATATATATATATATATATATATATATATATATATATATATATATATTTGTTAACAAT
>JARVJO010000096.1:685419-710800 GCA_031762555.1 Cynodonichthys magdalenae | reverse complement strand
CAACATCACATCTCACTGCACTGACCATGCTCTCTATAGAGAAGAATCTTGTTAAAACATCCCTGACTTTAACCAGATTCATAAAGAAATTTGCTTCTCAGTTACAGAAGGGCAAAATTTATGTACAAAAAAAAAACACTACAGGATATTGTAATGTTGTTTTTTAATTTTGATTTGTTTAATAAATACACTGGTGTGATACTTAGAACATGTTTCATTGCTTTTTGAGATATGTCTATAGTTGTAGCCACCCCTGGAGAAAAATCCACCAGCTGCCACTGGAGGGCATTGTGAAGCAATGTATTCATTGAGTACATTCATTTGATTGGCAGCACCTAATATTATCCACCTTAAAAATTATCTCTATACTTTATATCCTTTTATGAACTACATTAATGCAGCCCGAACGGCAACATGCACCCCTACAAATGTTACATCAAAATGACCGGCTTGGTCCTGGGATGTTTGGTATCACTTGTGGGAATCATGGGAATCTAAATTGCAAAAATACTACAGTAAAAAAAAAAAAAAAAAACATAGGAATACACTGAGCTCAACTCTAAAGTCATTTGAATTAGAGTGGTGAGCTTTATATTTTAAAACATCTTAGCAATCAGCTTCTTCTTACGGTTAAATTTTTTATAATACAGACAAAATGTATATCAAAATGTAGGCATCTTTGTCCTCTTTCACACAATATTCCTGGTTTTGCTGTAAGACAATGGTTTTCTCTAAAAGTCCCACAGAAGGCAGAGTGGTGCCAGTTCTCATCCTATTCTACTCCTTGTTATATTTTTCTCACGCTCTGGGTCAGAAGCAAAACAAAGATTGTTTTGAACTCATCTCTGACATAAAGAGTTCAAAAATTTCCATGAGTAAGAAAAAAAATTGGCCATAATTTAACTACTTTTATACATAATCGGCTGTACTTTGGTGGGTTGAGCTAACCAAATTCTGAATGCTAATTACAAGTTTATCAGCCGTTCTAACACTTACAAAGCTAAAAACTGGCATAGTATAGCAGCCAAGAACAAGTTTTGACAAATTCTGAATGCTAAATAAAAAGATGGCTCATTTGAAACAAATAACTCTGCCTTTTCAAGACATTTTAAGATGAAAGTTAATGTGGTGTTAGCTGAGAAAGATCCTCATCACATACTGAACCCAAATCCAAAATTCAAGATGGCTGCCATAGCTAAACAGAAGAATAACTCAGCCCTTTTTTAGCCATATTGAGGTGAAATGTTTGGTAAGGTTGTCGATGACAGCGATCTCCAACAAATAGTAAAATCAAATCTTAATTTAAATTGGACAGCACATGGCAGGCCCTTCCATTGCTTCTCCAGGAACTACTCTAATTTTCTTGTTTCTTAAATAAAGTGGTGTCTGGAGACTTTTGACTAACCCTGTATGCATTTCCCTGAAAATCTCTGTGGTGGGAATAAGACACATCATACCAATAACAATAAGCATATTTATGTCACATTGGTCTTTGGCATTCAATTAACAAGGATATATTGTGTTTATTGTCATGTGCACAACTGGAAACGTTTCCCTGAGCAATGAAATTCTTACTTTGCTTTCTACGATGAATACCGGGCAAAGACAGACAAGAAAAATATTTACAAATAAAAGAAAAAAGTACCAGCAGTTGACTGGGCAAAACGTAACATCTAATAAGTCAAAGGTGTAAGAGGTCTAGTGACAGAAACATAAAATCTGGAATCTGATGGTATTTCAGAAGTAAAGCTGCTGTTGAGCCTTCTTGACAAACCGTATGTTGTTCTCAGTCCAGGTGAGGTTTTCATTGATGTGGATTAGACACACCTTAGTTCAACATCTCAAATTATTTTTAATCTTTTTTTAGAGGTGCCATTATTTTGTCCAGGCTTGTTTTATTGTATTATTTTTATTTTTAATTATTCTGTTGAACCAAAATTTAAAAACCAATGTGGGATTTTCAGTGGTTAATTTTCCGCAATTTTTTATTCATTACTTTTGCCAGCTTCAAGTTATTTCAGTGGCCACTGTGGGCTTTTTGATCAATAACAGAGGGGTAACAACAACTTTGGCGTGTGTGTTTGTCACTGAACAGAATGGCAAAAAAAAAAAAAATCTTTGTTGCAACAGTTCAGAAATCTACAAACAAAAGACACACAAAGGGTCCATTATCTCATCCTTTAATAACACATTCATAACTATGCTCTGTTTTGCTTACAAGGAGTTATAACAGATAAATTTTTATTGATGATTTTTATTGATGCAGATTAATCAGGCAGGCAGAGGGTGAATCTACTGTAAAAACCAAAACCACAGCTGGGCAGAAGAAAAGAGACCTCGCAGGTTTGAAAGGATCAGAATCACTGCAAATCTAAAAAAATCTGCCATCGTTTCTGGATGTGATCAATGTGAGTGAATTCAGCTGGAGACAAATTAAAAATGTCTCCTTTCTTCCAGCAGCAGTAGCAGCAGCACAATCAGCTAAAACAGGTCCTTTAGCTTTTACATCTGCTCCATGTTGGCATGGAAGGTCCTGAAAGGAAAATCCAACACAAGACATACAATCTGCCGTCATAAGGAGGAGAAACATTTAGCCCAAACTTAAAATGAACCAAAACCAATCATGGAGAATTTTATTTTCCCAAATAACAAACATAAAAAGATTTGATGAAATAAACAAGATAAAATGTAAAATGAACAAAAAATAAAAATCCTTTCTGTTAGTATCAGGTGGTATTTATCTCCCTCAGTTTATTATCCTTTCCTGATCAACTTAGAATGGAGAAAGAAAAAAATATCTTTGGAAGTTTTTTTTTTTTTCTTATTTTAAATTTTTTTCATGTTATAGACTATCCACTACGGTATATGGAGATACTGCTACCATGTTATTTATCTAGATTTCTTCTGAGCAATTTCTTTATTTTTTGTGTTGGGGTTATTTCACGGTCTTTTTCCAAAAGGACTTTTTTAATTTTTTTTTTATTATATATATTTTTTTTAATCTAAGAGGTAGATTACCAAAACAATGAGATGGTGTCCGATGTGATTCCAGGTGTGAATCACAGGCAGGATGTGTGGGGCAGCGGAGGCGGAGTCTGGATTCTTTCAGCCTTCTTTCAAATAAAAACGGGGATTAGGATCAGACTGCCCTCACCAACCTGCACCAGGATGTGTCCATACTAAGTTTTGTGTGTGCGTGACTTTTTCTTTTTTTTTTTTAAATTCTGTTTCCAGCTCGATCTTCAAGCTGAGGAGGTTCACGTTTCAAACCGGTTAAATAAATTAGTGAACTCCTGCGTCCTCCTTTCTGTCTGACTGCTTGTCTAGTTATCAACTAAAGAAACAATCTTTACTTATTCTTTGAGGTAGCATTACTAGTTATGTGTCAAGAGGTGTGTGTGTGTGTGTGTTTTATCATCGTTTGTCTCCACAGTTCAGTGTTCCTCTGCTGTTTTATTTACGTCTCAGTTTGGAATCCATTGGGCAGATTCTGCTGCCACAAACAAGACTTTTTATTTCTAATTAGTTCACTTAGTCTGACTGTCCTTTAGGTTTTGCTTGTTTTCAGTTTACTCTACATAGTTGACATTAATGCCGACTGTCTTCATAACTGCTGCTTCAGCCTTTTTATTTTCCTCTAAAAAAATGAAAGTATCAGTTAAAAACTGCATTTCGCATCTACTCAGGTTATTTATGAGGATCTGAAATGTGTCTTAAAAGTAAAAACAACAAGAAATACTTTTAAATAGAACTGAGTCTGAACATTTTACTGCAGAACATTAAATTGTATTTACCGGTACTTAAAAAAAATACTTGTGAATGAACCGTCTACGACAGCTGAAAGTGAGCCGTCATGTTTTAACCAACAGATAAAATCCATCAATACATTTTGTTTTTTATGACATTTCTGAGCCTACATGTGTGATGAGGTCAGTAAATGTGTTTGTATAAAAAAAGGGGAGCTGTGCCCACGCTTGCAGCACATTAAGCTACAACCAGCTGGTTACACCTGGTTTATTTTTCTCTGAATGCTGCTTAGACAAAACAAACAGCACAGGATGGACAGTCAGGTGACACTGAAGA
This sequence comes from Cynodonichthys magdalenae, assembly GCA_031762555.1. Lineage (NCBI taxonomy): Eukaryota > Metazoa > Chordata > Actinopteri > Cyprinodontiformes > Rivulidae > Cynodonichthys > Cynodonichthys magdalenae. The sequence continues at coordinate 706,717 of JARVJO010000096.1, read as the reverse complement.
GTTTGTTTTCTAAAATATTTCTCTTGTGAAATTATTAGAAATGAAACTGGTTTGTGTTTTGGATGAAATATAACAAATCAACAACTCTGTTGCAGGTGTATAACGGAGACAACGGGCAGCAGTAATATCAAGTATTTAAAGTAAAATGTGGATCAAGCATGCAAAATAAACAGATCTGATTGTTTAGGTTTGGAATTAGATCTTCAGTATAATAATGATGAGTTTTTATTTAGTGACATCGCACACTGAAAAACTCCATTATCTGATATGACAGGTCAATGTCACTTAACTTGTAGTCAAAAAAAAAATTTCACTTTTTTTTTTTTTTTTACTATTTAGGATGATCAAAGACCGGCAGAGAAAACGTACAAAAAGCCTTCTGACAACATTCTTCCCTAAAAATAAACAGAAACAATAGAGAGCACAGTGTCTGCCTAAGTTTGAGTTTCACCCTAAACTGTTTTGTCTTTACTCTACGAAAAAAAAAAAAAAAAAATTATACTTAAAAGAGATCAATCTCCAGAACGAAACGCTGCCTCCACTCTGGAACATTTCTGAGAGCATCGTCAGACATTCTCAGTTAGTTCTGTGTTAATTTTGGCTCCTCTGCATCTGAAACGGAGCCCTGCTGTGGGCTTGGTGCAGGTGCTGTCCCGCTCACAGCTACTGTTAGTTGTGTTTAGTAGCTGTTGTGTTAATAGAATCACATTATATTCCTAAGAAAGAGAACAAAACATGATTAAATTATACTCTTCTTTTTTTCTTATTACAGAAACTAAGAACGTTTGTCTAAAAACAAAAAGGATGTTTTTAAAGGTTTTGAACAGCACTGAGCCAAAACAAAAAAGATGGAGATCAGAGGAGGAGGGTGAGGGACCCTGACACTCCAACCTGCTCCAAAAACAAGTCGTTTTCTTTAAACTCAAGTAAATTAGAACATCTCTCTCGTTACTCCGAGAGCAGATGAAGAGTGGGGGGGGGGGGGGGGATAATGGAGTGTTTTTTTGTAAATTTCTACATCCAACCTCTGAACCCTGCTCCCTCCCATCCCTCCCTCCCTCTCCTCCCCTTTTAGTTCTGTCAGTTTAGTTTTGCTTCAGGTTGTGTTGTTAGTTTGTTTCTGTCACCAATTAGTGCAACAGGTCATAACTAGATGTCACGTCGGAATAAAGCTTGCTGTATTATCAACAATAAAATACAACCTCTGCTCTTAAGAAGTCTGGGACGTCGCAAAAAATGTAAATAAAAACAAAAGAATTTGCAAATCTCACAAACCTGTACTTTGTTCACAAGGAAACAGAGTCAATACATTAAATGTTTAAACTAAGGTAATAAAGTCATTTTAAATTGGATGGCAGGAACTTCTCAAAAAGTTGTTCCAGGAGCAACAAAAGGCAAAAAGAAAGTGGTGGAAATAAGAAACAGCTGGAGGAGAATGTCCTAACTTATCAGGTTAATTAGCAACAAATCAGCAGGACGGGCAGAGGCTCATCATCTCTCTTCTGCAAAAAAACAGTCAACAAATAATAGAACAATTTCAGAATAAAGCTACTAATTTGGAAAACCTTGAATCCCCCATCATCTACAGTTGAAAATCTCACCAACAGATTATTATAATCTGTATTAATCTCTGAGCTCAAAGGCTGCAAGTCAATAATGGATGGTCGTGATCTTGGCTGCATTAAAACCAGATCTGGTTTTGTTCTGGACTCAGGAACACTTCTATTAATTATTGTCTGTAAACACAGTCCACCATCCATTAATGCTGCTTAAAGCTCTATCAGGCAAAGAAACAGCCATATGTAAACACCTCCCACTTCTGGACTGAAGAGGAGAGGAACCAACCCTCACGTTTTAAGGGCACAATTAAAAAGTCTGCCTCTCTGATGGTATAGAGGTGCATTAGTAGCTCATGAGCAGCTCACAAATCTGGAAAAAAACCATTGGGGCAGAAAAGTTTGAACAGTTTAGATTAACACTACACTAAACCAAAGTCCGGGTTCTGACCCAGCCTCTCACAAACTGAAAACTTTTGACGCATCATGAAACAAACAAAAAAAAAATCCAACAAAGACAAAGAACTGTAGAACAGTTAGAGTCCTACATCAGACCAGAACTGGACAAGATGAGCCTCAGATCCTCGATGTTTAAAGAAGAAATGCTTCAGAGGGAAACATTTTAGACTTGTCGCAGCCTAAAGTTCAAATGTAACTAAAAAAAAAAAGGAGTAAACATTTAATATATTTACTATGTTCCACCGTAAACAAAATATGGGTTTATGAGGTTTGTAAATGATTACGTTCAGTTGTATTTACATTTTACACAACGTTCTAACTTCCTTGGAGGCGAGGTTATAGAATCGAATCAGTTCAAATATCTGCAGGCTGAATATTGAATCCTAAATAGTGTCTTGGTGGTTGTGAACAAAGCTCTATGGTTTGGAAAAAAAGGTGGAAACGACACAAAACGATCAGACTGAGCTGTGAAGTTAGCACCTCTAGGTCAAAATGGAAGCATCAACATGATGGAATAGATTTCGTGTTGTTTGCCGAGTGTCCTACAAAGACTGGCCAGGACCTATTCTCTTTACAGATTTCCTGCTCTGGATTCTTTTTTTTATCTTAAAAAATACAAAAGTATCGTGATCTACCTGTACAGGTTTGACTTGATTATGAAACTGCTCCCATTTTTTCCCAAAAGATTCCTGATTCCCTCCATCCTGTCAGTTTGCAGATGGATGGAGGGGCCATAGGTTCTCATCAATTCTTTCTGCTTTTTTTTTTTTTTTTTTAAGTTTCACCCAACCACAACAAAGACATAAAAAATTACATTAAATAAAAAAAATACATTTAAAAACTTTGAAAAGAAATTCTCCCACACGTGCATTCACACAGAACCAACAGAGAGCAGGTGGGGGGAGGGGATCCTGGTCGGTGCTCAGGTAATAAATATTCACATTCAGAGACATCAGAGGTAGCTAACCCTCTGATGTCTCCACGATTAGATGGGCCGCAATGTTGTGACCAGTTCTCAAACCTCGGGCGACCACAGCAGGGGGGGTTCACCTTAAAGCTCACGGTCACGTCCTCTTTGTGGGACAGAAGGCTAACGTGGTGTTAGCTGCTTCCATGTTGGCGTTACAGTAAGGCACAAGAGGAAAGGCAGCGCCTCACCAGGCTGCTCGTGTTCAACACCAGCTGGTGCCGCGAAGCATAAATTAAAGAGAGGGCTCTCCGAGTTCTGAGACAGACCGGTTTGAGACGGCTCTGCAAAAAAGGACGTTTGTCCCACAAAACTCAATAGCTGAATTTGCGCGCCTCTTCAACTCAGGAAACACCAACTAGCTGCTAACAGTCACAGGACGGCGAGGTACGACCTGAAGGTCCTTAAGGGTTCATGGCAGACCCACAGAAAACCAGGCTGGGACTTTATGTGTTCACAGATGGAGCTAATCTGGATCTTTAGAAAAGTTTGCAAAGTCAATCACAGAGTCTCACCTTCAACACCGTCAGACCCCCCCACCCCCTCTCGAGGTAAAACCACTCCCCGTTGGTTAAATTATTTTTTCAGTTCAGTCAACAGCTGCACCAATCACACTTCAGGACAACAAAAAGCAAGTTCCTTCAACTAAAAAGGCTCAGTTTCAATTTCCTGAAACAGCATTTTACCTCTGTTAGAAAAAAAACAGCTTTCAGGTCAACCTGGACTCATTCAACCACCGTCACACGAAAAACAAAACAAAACAAAAAAACTGAACAAAAAAAAAAAAAAAAACAAGACAATACTAAAAAAATATTTTTCTTCTTAAAAAATAAAAGAAAAAACTATTCAGGACTATCAGCTCTTATTTTCTGTTTCTTCTTATATAAAACACCAGCAAGCAAAAACAAATTAGCAATACTGAGGTAACTTTACCCTGAGGTAGGTTTTTTTACTTTTTTCTTCTTTAATCTGTTCTAATCTTAGCTAAAGCCTCAACCCAAACCCTCATTATCATATGCAGGCAGGGTGTGGAGGCTCCGCCCACAGGCCTTTGGCAGAGCAGGAGAGGAAAACCCAGAAACTGCTCCTGATCCAGTCAGATCTTAAAAACGACTGCTGAGCTCACGATGAGGAGTTTTGGACGACTGAGTCCTCGGCTGAGGCCGGTTGTCTCCTCAGAGGCAGTTTGTCTCACAAAGACAGCTTCAGTGCAGAGATGTTTCCAAACACTGAGGAGAACGTCTTCCTAAATATGAACATCCTGTGCAGGGAGAGTGCAGTGATCAGAAAACCTCAGACACTCAGTCTGTCTGTCACTGCGGGGCTTACTGATGCAGCAGAACCTCACACTCCCCTCTCTGGCTTCAACACGGTACACCGAGGGGCCGGGCTAACTCACATATCATATATATATAATATATATAAAATATGCCATATAAGGGGCGGGCTGCAGGCCAGCGGGCATAGCTGCTGGCAGTAGTTAGTCTCTGACCCGGGTCAGCTGAGCCCTGCATTAGAACTGCAGGCCTCAGCTTCGACTGCCGCCTCCCTTCCTGTCTCTGGCTGCGCCGTTCACCACACAGCAATGCGTGGGAACAGGTGCCTCGTGCAGAGGCCCCGCCCACACAGAACAACCCCAATTATTAAAAAAAAAAAAGAAAATAAAAGGCAAGGTGGTCCGACGCAGCGTTTCTCAACATTAACATGAAGATTAGATATTTACAACCTCATATTTTCTTCGACTCTCTGCTGTTCAGAGAGGTGTGTAAAGAGCAGTGTCAACATCTGCGGCCCCTCTTTGTCGTTTACCGTGTAGCCTGGAGGTGCCCCCACCACCGACCTCCCAACAACTCCTGAGCCTCTGCAGCAGTTTCTTCACTTCCTCTCCAGGCTTGGCCTCACTGCATTCTATCAATAATAGCTCTGAATAAAACATTTCTATACATATATCTCTATGTTTAAAAAAAACCACCTTTAAAATAAAGGACTGAGTGCAGATGGTTGGAGAGGTCTGTCCGGGGGGGGTTCATCACTCCTGGTGGTCCTCCCCGATCATCTGCAGGTGGCTTTTAACAAAAGTTGGTCAGAAAATAACGAGCCGTGTTGTTTTAAAGCCCCCTGCAGCAGGAGGAGGAGCTGGCTGCAGCCCTACAACACGCACCAGGAAGACTCCGCCCCCCCTCTCCTCTCCATCCCTGTTGTGTTTCATCCCTCCATCTGCACTCAGTCTTTCCTCTGGCCTGGCACTGGGTCTCAGTTTTCAAGTTTCTTTTACCTTTATAATCTTTTTGTTTTAAATTCATTTCATCTTTGATTTGTATTCTTCTCTCTAAAGATCTGTCTGCACTCTCTGGGTCTGTGTGTCACTCTCCTGTGTTTGTCCGTCTGTCTGTGCACGTGTGCGACAGGCAGGGGCTGGGGGGACCCCCACGTTGTGTGAGGGACCCTCACTTCCTGCGTGGCTGGTGGTCCTGAGTCAGTCCTTGTGTCGGGCTGCCCATCTCAGTGAAGCCCTGAGGGTTGGGACTGGAGCTCACGCCCATCCCGCCTTTCTGCGACATTTTGACCTGGGTCAGGATGTCTCGGATCTTCCTCTGCGCCAGCTGGAGGGGGGACAGAAAGAACAACAGGTCAAATATTCATAGACTTTTTCAGGGGAAACACACACAAGTAATAATTTTATATTTAAAAATGTATAGCAAGTATCTGTCTTTTACACAGCCTAAAATAACTTTGCTACAATTTTTATTTGTTAGATAGACCGACTTCTTTTTTAAAATGACGATTTTGTTCAAAAACAGAGACCGACCGAATCAGAAAACAGCCCTTTTTTTTCCCCCCTCGGTTTTACAGATGACAGAAATCCATCCTGGCCACATTCAAAATGACAGAAATCTGTTGTGGCGACAGAGATCTTTAAGCCCTGCAGATGCCTCATCTGTCCTGTTAGAACAATTTGACATTAGTTTTGTGTCACTAGGTCACATGAACTACAAGTTATTGATTTTTGTTTCTCAATCCGCTGGAGGGAGCCGACAGACTGTAGGTAGTCACGGGAAATGATAAATGGTCCAAATTTTAGGTTTGAGAAAGTTCTCATTGCCCTAACAAGGAAAACTCTAAGCCCACTGCTTGGAGTCCTAACTGGGCAAAACCTGCTCAACCACCACAAAATGGTGATGGGACTCCATGTCAATGGTTTGTGTGACGCCTGTGGCAATTGAAGGAAAATTTATTGTTTATTACTGATTTTTAATGCACTACACATATTGGTTTTACCTAGAAGAACTAGGCTATGTTTTGATAACCTATTTGTATATTTACCTACTTTTATGATCAAACTGATTTATTTGATGTGCAATGTGTTCTGGGTGGTCACCTCAAACAGAATGTGCTTTATTCGATATGATTAGTGAATACACACCTTTAGCATCTACAACACTTAACTGTTGTTCTCATCTAGCAATCAGAATTTCTCCAACAGAACCCAGTTTCTTGGTAGGAAGTACCGACCAACAGATAGGACATTTTGCCCTGAAGGAGGAGCTGGGTTCAGAAGATGCTGTATAATTATGCTGTGATTCATGATTCTTTACCAAAATACAGCACAATAAAGAGTCTGTATTTTGGTCCAGCTGTGGGTAATTGATGGTTAACTAACTAGTTTTAGCAAACTACAAACAGGACTTCTCCTGGCAGATATGTAGCGTGAATAATAGTCCCTCCAAAGTTACTGTGGGGCTTCCTGGCTGCTTCTCAGATTATTGCTGCTCTTACCAGACCTGTTTAGTCTGTTCCTTGGTCTTCATGATGTTGTTTCCCTTTATATCAATGTGCTACATTGTGTTGTTCTGTCAAATAAAATGCTAATAAAATACTTTAAGTTTGTAGTTGAAATGTGTAGAAAAGTTTAAGGAGCATGAAGGAGTTTTAAAGGCCCAGTAAGTCCCTCAGAATTAAACACAGAGGAAAGAAGATGAAAGAGAATGAACCCTGGATATTATTTGTCTTAAGGATGTGTGTATGTTCAGTCTTAATGAGGTTACAATCTATAATCTGGTCCTAACAAGGAGGAGGAGTACCTGGCTGGCGTAGAAATGCCCATTGATCTTGACAATGACCTGGTCGTTTTCATCGGGGGTCTGTTCTCTGGGGACCACCACCTCAGCTGCTGTCAGGTTCTGCAGCTCATTCACCTGCAGGAACAGAGGTACACACGCATCTTTAACTGAAGAGCTTCACCTTACAGCACACTGTTTGGCAGATTCTCGACTCGTGTGGTTTCTGGATCTTACCGTCTTGCCTCCTTTACCAATGACTCTTCCTGCGGCGGCAGCGGCCATCTTGATGTGAGTCTCCAGCTTGACTTCCTCTTTTGGCCCAAAGAAGTTCTCCTCTTTCAGTTTGCCATAGATTCTGCCCTGAGCCTGGAGAAAAGAAAAAGATGTCAGTATTTCCCCAACATCGAACTGTTCCACGACTCTGTGGGCACCAAAGACATAATGTGACATAAAAGGATTCACATCAATCAGCAGGTAAAATCTGGTCAGTGTTCACCTTAAACTGAGCCTCAGGGGGTCCTGTCACAATCACCATCCTCATTTTAGAGTCTGGAGTTTCAGCTGGTGCAATCTGCAAGTTACCAGAGGAAAACATTTACACTTTAATGGTTTGTCTGATTATACAGGTCATGTAGCCTCACGACTGCTTACACATCTACACCACCCCACCAGAGAGGAAGAACCTTCAACACGGCTGCTTCCACTCAGAGAATATACTGTGACAAGATATCAGAGTCAAAGATGTTGGTCTTGATACTTTTTAATTGTTAAAGAATGTGTGCTCAAAATCCATGTTTCCTAAAACCTTAATGGATCTGTTTCTGAGTTGGCAAAGTTCATTAAACAAAGCCTGAGGGCATTTAAAAGCTGATGATTGTACACAGGTGATGCTACACTGCCCGGTCAAAAACAAGAGTCCACCTGGATTTAACTAAGGTCTATGATGTGGGGTTGCTAAAGTTGGTCAGGTCCAGGTTCAGCAACAGTCTTGTCCTGAAAGAATGAGGTCAGCCGACTACCTGAATATACTGAATGACCAGGTTATTCCATTAATGGATTGTTTCTTCCCTGATAACACGGGCATATTCCATGATGATAACGCCAGGATTCATCAGGCTGGAACTGTGAAAGTGGTTCAGGGAGCACGAGACGTCATTTTCACATGGACTTGACACCACAGAGTCCATTAAGAATCTTTGGGATGTGCTGGGAAGTCCAGACTCTACCATCATCGATGCAAGATCTTGGTGAAAAATTAATGCAACACTGGATGGAAATACATCTTGTGACATTGCAGAAGCTTATTGAAACGATGCCACAGCGAATGCGTGCTGTAATAAAAGCTAAAGGCGGTCCAACGAAATTTTAGAGTGTGACCTTTTTTCTGGTGTATTTAGTACAATACTGTGAAGCACAGTTGTTTGGGAACCCTTCAGGTTTTGGAGGAAACAAAAGCCTTTGATATATCAAGACGTTGATGAGATGATTTACTGATGTGCGCCATCAAGTCTAAAACAGGCAACGTGTTTTTGTTTGTTTGTTTTGTACCATTTCCTAATAAGAGTTTATCATCTGTTTTAAACAGGTCAACAGTGGGTTTATAATCCCTTTAATAAGTATCAGAAAAGAGTTATAAAAAACAATGTTCATATGCTGGAAGCCTCACATTAGGTACGATCAAGTGTAGCACATTTATTCATTTCTTTATAAAACATTTGCCAGGTATGTAAGCACTATGAGGATTTGAATATACAAAGTTTGTTTTGGCAAACCAAGAAAAAAAAATAAGATGAGCCATCAGCAAAACAATACATTTACCTGTAGGAGTTAAGTACAGAACTAGCTTGTGCCGAACAGTAAACTTGTTTTAGTTTATAAATAGTGTTTTATAACTGTTCTATGAATGTTATAAACTCTTGTTCGAAGCATCAGAAAAGCGTTCAGCAGCGGATGGGTTTAAAAACATGATGTGTCTGAATCAAAGGTGTAAAACTGTAACAATGCAAATGTTTTGCTAACTTATTACTAAAGAATGGTGATAAAATAACACTAAATGTAGTAACACATAAAACACGCAGAATTTTCTTTAAAAGCTGAAAGGTGACAAATCATTTTCTGAACAGCAGGAGGAAACGTTTTACTTCCTGGTTGAACAGACCTTGATGGAGGCGCCGGCGAAGCGGCTCAGTTGTTTGATGTGTTGTCCTTTCTTGCCGATAATGGCCCCGACAGCCTGGGCTGGGATGTAGACGTGGACAGTCTCCTGCTCTGGGGCCTACACACACACACACACACACACAGATTATTTCATGATATTAAAGAGGACATTTTATATTACATGTTTGGGTGTCTGAGGTAAAAAGTTATGAAACTCCATTTTTTAGGAATGTGTCGATATTCACTATATTCTGATTTATGCATATTTTTATTTTACCTTTATTTAAACACAGAAGCACAGACTTAAAAGGGTCTTAAGGTTGAGTTGTGCAAACAATGACAATTTGTGTCTTAATAACAGTCTGCTAACACCAAATATCCTACAGATCTAATAAAAAATTGGCTGTTGGCTGTAAAGAAACAGCAAAAAGCCTGAGATGAATGGATTATATCAGCATGTAAAACCAGATTTGTTGTGAACACTAAGTTTCAAGAAAGCTGTTTGAATTGTAATGATTCTCTTTAGGCCAAAATGTGTCACAAATATTTAAAAAAAAAAACTCAGAATCACATCAACTCATAAAACAGAGCAGAAGAAAAATAAATCTGTTTGGAACTAACAGTTTGATCAATAAAATAAAAATATTCCCAAATATTGGATTTTTTTTTCCTCAGAGAGGGTCATCTTACCCCAAATGAGCCATAGGGGGCACTGCCAGCTGCATTCCCAGGAGGTGGGGGGGGCATGTTAGAGGAAGGTGGGAAGAGGCCCAGCGCACCCAGGTTGAGTCCAGGAATTAGGTGGGTTTGTTGCTATAGAGACCACAGAGATGTAAACAAGGCTGGCTCTGATCACATGAATAGAAAAGAATCACATAAACTCACAACTGAATCTGGAAATCTTTAAACCTAAACCTGGTCTAGCTAAGAAAAAAAAGGAAATAATGTGTAAGTTCCTTCTCCTGCAAAGAGCCCCGCCCCTTTTAAGGTGAAAACAGTGAGAAACTGGACAGTGGTAAATATAGGTCTGAACAGGAACATTGTACACAGAAAACGTTTTCACTCAAACCACCTGAATCTCTTATCCACATACAGTCGATTTAGTCTAAAGCCAGTTTGTTCTGAGCACAACTGTAGGACCAACTCCTGACCTGACGGGACTAGAGCTGCAACGATTAGTCAACACTGTCAACTATAATCGACAATTGTCATTATAGTCGTTTTTGCATTACTGATAATTTTTAGTTATGAAGTGAAACATCTTCTTGTCCATCTATCTCAGTCGAGCTTCACACATGCGCAGCAGCATTTAGCGACATGTTTAGTCATGGCGGCTACTGGTGAAACAAAACGGCGTGCCAAACAATCCAAGGTTTGAGACAATTTCACTCTTGATAAGGGAAAAAATAAACTTATCTGCACGAGCATTTAAAGGAGGCACATCGGATATCTGGAAGCAGACACGGAGTTGGACGCACCTCGGTAAAATGTGCTAAGCTAAACGACACCCATGAGGAGATAACTCATATACACTATTTGCCAAAAAAAAAAAAGGTTGCGCGTATGACCAATAACAAAAAATACAATTATTTTTTAAAGACACACTTTGGTTTTGAAACAAGTATCTTTTATCAAATTAATTTAGCATGAAGAGGACATGGATGACTTTATGCAAAGGAGGCAGACGGTATTTTAAATAAACATGTGCTAAATGTAAAAGCTGATAGCTAAATAACTGCTATTTTATAGTTATGTGATTCATAATCCGATTAGTCGACTAATTGTTTCAATAGTCAATAATATAAAAAGGGTTTAATTACTTCACTATTACTTCTACTCATGACTGAGGCCAAAATGCACACACAGAATATCAGCTTAAAGAAGAAGAATGTGAGAAATGCATTCTCCCTGTGGATTTCCTACACATGACACATTGGACCACTGGGTGGCGCTGTATGTTCAATATGGGGAACTTCAATTAATGAAATTTCATTATTGAACACGGGATTGCTCATCAGTGGTGACATTAAATAACTGTTTGACAAAGAGGCCTTAATTAACATCAACCCTACTTAACATTGTTTACTTCATCAGGGTCCATTCCCCTGCTGTCAGAGTGGAACGATTGTTTTCCCCTAAAACTCGGTTGAGCGTTGCACAAAGGGTTAACACCCGGATATGTTGCTCCACTCGGTTGGAGGAAACAGGAGGTTCAGAGTTGTTGATCACCTGTTTTAGCGGTCAGCTTTTTTTTTTTTTTGCTTTTAACTTAAAAAGACATCCAGGTGATGACTCAGGTGGTCCTTCAGAGTGGCTCAGGATGGTTTGCATCTCAGACCACCTCTGAACGTTGTCTAAGGCAGTGTTTCCATCCCTGGCTCTCAAGGCACACAGGCCTGCATGTTTTAGATGTTTCCCTGCTTCAACACAGCTAATTTAAATTGATAACTGATTAACAGGATTCTGCTGAACAGCAATCATCTGATTTGGGTGTGTTAAAGCAGGAAAACTTATAAAACATTCAGGACCATGTGTGTTGAGGACCAGGGCTGAGAAACACTAAGTGAAGATTTTCAGACCTGCAGCACTCAGCATGGATGACAGGACTAGGTCTGAATGTGGTCCGAGTAAAAATGTGTCCCGCATGAACCAGCATTAAATAAACGTTTATTACAGGTGTTTGTGTACATGTTTTTGCTACCTGGTGGGGACAATTTTTGACCATTTTCCCAGTACACACAGCCTGGTGAGGACACACTGTTCCTTAGGGGGACAAAAGCTCAGTCCCCATTGGGGGAAATATTGTTGGTGGATCATGGGTTAGGGGTAGGACTAACATGTGTATTGAGGCTAAGAGATCAGGTTTAAGCTATGTAGAAATGACCGGTAAATGAATGGAAATCAATGCAAAGTCCCCATGAAGATAGAAGAACAAATACATGTATGTGTGTGCTCTCTTACATTCATAGCTGCAATGTCGTTCTCATAGGCCTCTCTGACTTTCTTCATGATCTCCACTTCAGCCTGACAGCAGGCATCAATGGAGCCTTTGACAGTGATGGTTCTCTCTGGGTTGTACAGGGTCAGGTCCTGGAGACTGCACACAGGATTACACTCAGCTGAATTTTTTTTTCCAGAGCATGAGGAAAACTCATGAGTACATGACATGGACATTGTTACAAGAAATTTCCTCAGAAAACTTTAAAAGACCTAAAATAGTTTTCAAAACACTTTGTGGTTCAGATATTTGTAAGGTTAACCCTGAAGCTTGTGTTTCTATAGATTTGTTTACCTTTGCATGAAGAGTATGATTCTGAATCAGAGGGTGTGTTTGTGTGCATATGCATGTCTTACGGGGAGATGGTTATCTTGGTGTCCGTGTCCTGCTCCACTTTCTTCAGGTTCCGTCCCTCCTTCCCAATGAGGCGGCCGACAAAGTTGTTGTGAGCCAGAACCTTCAGAGGAACCTCGTCAGCGCTGCAAAGACAAGTCAGAGGTCAGATATCAGGCTGAAGTGCTGCTACCAGTTTCTGCTCCCTGCTGGACGTCCACGTGAAACCTACGTCTTTGTGTCTTTAGCCTCCTGGTGCATGATCTCCAGGATCATGCGGCAGGCGGCGGAGCAGCCCTCGGGAGTGGAGTGGATGCTGATTGGCTTCTCAGCAGCACCTGCATTTTCCTTACGGTGAACATCAATCCTGCAGGAACAGGATACTTTGTCAACATGTTATCAGGTCTGCCGGATCCTCCACACCTCACCTTGCTGCATCAACTTTAAAGGTAATGCTGTTATACACTTAAACTTTCTAATAAATACTAATTATTACTAGTTGTAGAAAAAGAAATGAAAAAAAAAAAAAAAAAAACATCTGCAGTAAGTGATCCACAGCTGGAAAGAAAAGAGTTTAAAATCTCAGGTTTACTCTCCAGTCAAACTAAATTCCAGTGAGTCGTGTCCACATCAGCGGTTCTCAAAAAGGTGGAGTGCAAACCATGAGAGGGTGGGGTTCAGGGTCATTACAGAGGGGGCACTTTTTATTTACTTTGCATTTTTGGGCCTAAATGTAAAAGCAGAACTAATGTTTAGACACTGCTACACTCAGACGTGTTTGTGTGACGAACCAGAGAAGAAGAAACGTTAGAGGATCACTGCTGCACAGGCAGGATATCTGCAGGACCTGTTTAATGCCACCTTGAATGAAATTTAAGACTGAAAATACTATTGCTATAGGTGAGGGTTGGGGGTTCTGCTGTATTATAACCAATCATGTGTGTCACACTGAAACATGGTGAATATAAAAGATATTCAGTGCTCTCTGTTTCAATGCAAAAAATACATTCACTAAATACATTCATGGCATGATCTCAATTGTGTCTTACTCTCCAGTTTTGCCTTTATACAAAAAGTCATCCTCGCCAACAGTCAATATATTTACACTTTACCCTGCACCATCAAAATCCAAAAGATTTCTGAAGGAAGAGGGGTTTGTAACATTTACTTTGATGTAATATCAGTGTTTTGAATTAAGGGGTTGACAGATATTCAAAAAAAAAAACAACAGAACAGAAAGACCTTTGCTAAGTATTAATCTTTTTTTTCCTAGTTTGACAGATTTATACCTTAAAATGACCATTTCATCTAAAGGGATAATTTACAGGATTATAGCTCATGTAGTTATACTTTTTTTTTTCCATTTTTGATCATCTATGAATCATATTTGTCACAGTTCAGTTAGCTCTCAGTAAAGTTCTAAACATAATAAAAGTATAGCACATCCAAACAGACAAAACACCCGGTTTTGTTCAAACACTGAGGAGAATGAACTTGTTCTTTGTGAGTTTTGGGCGGCAGATTGGTTAGGGGAGTCGTCCTGGAACCGGAAGGTTGCCGGTTCCAGCTGTCTCAGTTGTTGTGTCCTTGGGCAAGACACTTCCCCCCCTGATGCCTCTGATGTGTCCCATCAGTGTATGAATGTGATTGGCACTGATTAGTCTCCAGATGATTGTACATGTTAGCTTTGTAGCAGATCTAGTAGAGTGCCGTGTGAATGGGTAAATGAGACACAGATTGTTGTGTGAAGCGCTTTGAGTATCCTGGTTGGATAGAACAGCGCTATACAAGTACAGTCCATTTACCATTAACGGGAAATTTAAATCTTAACGTCCTTGCTGTAATTCGGGGTCTAAAAATATTAATCTTTTAGCATTATTATATTTTAATAACATGAACACAAGCAGCAGCTACAGCCTCCTCCGTCATGGTGAGAGACTCACTCCCGTGGCAATGCACTCTGTCCCGGAGTCTGGTCACGCACGTCTGTAAAGTAAAGACGATGCTCCAAACACATTAACGCTTGATAAAAATTTAGACTTCAGATACAAAAGTCCCGGGCAGGTCAGGGCTCAGTGAAGGAGGTAACGGTGTAGCAGTTATGGTATCTCCCTAGCTGTGGTGAACTGCTCGCGTGCAAACACACGTTTAATAATTTATTACATGACTTCACCTTCATGCGGGGCGGGCGGTTCTGGTAGCAGGTCGAGGTGTACTCCTTGGAAAAAGTCTGAGCAACCCTCATTATTTCACCCATGTCTGCTCACAGACAGCAGGACCCGCCCTGCCCTGCTCTGAGTGGCTAAAACTGTGCCTCTGGGTCTTTTTATTGGTTGAAAGCAGCATCAGTTGAATTCCCAAAGACCACAACAACACGGTTTTTTCTCCTCCTCACTTTCAGGAGACTGCCGGGAGAGACTTTAATTGCTTCTGCCTGACAAAATTTAAGACCTTTAAGTAAAGTATTTAGTTTTGTTTTAGTTACATTTCAAACTTTATTCATTTCTTAAAAACAACATTCATTCAATGTACAAATAATATAATATAAAAAGTATTTAAGACCAACTTGCACATTTTTAAACAAATTTAAGACTTTTTAAAGGTCTTAATTTTAGATACATGAATTTAAGACTTTTAAAAGGACCTGCAGTTACCCTGGCAGGTGTTTAATGATTAATGAATAAATGAAATGACCACCTACTTGCTCTGTGTCTGCTTAGTGATGTTGCGAATGGTGGCGCCCTCCTTGCCGATGATGGCTCCGACGTACTGGGTGGGGACCAGCAGTCTGAGAGGGATGTCGGCGTGCGGTGGTTTGGGAGGCATTCCAGAGCTCGGGGATCCACCGCGAACTCCCCCACGGGGTCCGTAGCTGGGGCGCCGACCGTTATCAGTCCCTCGCTGGCCTCCCTCCATATCAGAAGTCTCATCAGGGATGTAGGAGACACGCAGGGTGTTGCTCTCCAACTGATAGCCGTTCAGTTTCTGGATGGCTCTGTCAGCACAAAACACTCATCATTTAAAGCTTCAACTTGATCAGCATTTTACATGTAATGACTGTTATACAGGGTGGGCCATTTATATGATACACAGACGTATAAAATGGGAATGGTTGGTGATATTAACTTCCTTTTTGTGGCACATTAGTATTTGGGAGGGGGAAACTTTTCCAGACGGGCAGTGACCATGGCGGCCATTTTGGATCCAACTTAAGTTGTTTCTCAATGGAAAGAGGGTCATGTAACACATCTAACTTTTTGAGAATTTCACAAGAAAAACAAACAATGGTTGGTTTTAACATTAATTTATTTATTCATGAGTTATTTCAGATTTTCTTTTTGTTTACAGCCATTGACATGTCGCAGAGTTTAACACGTGAGGAGCGGATAGAAATTGTGCTGATGTCTGGTGAACGCAGTACCCGGGTCATAGCAACAGATTTCAATGCAAGACACCCTACGAGACCACCCATCTCCCATGCTACAGTTAGCAAACTGGTTTCGTGAAACTGGTTCAGTGTTGGATTTGCGAAAATGTGGACGCATGAAAACTATCACTAATGAAGAAACATCAGTGGCTGTCTTAGCTTCTTTCAGCAAGAGCCCACAGCGTGGCACTCGCTGCATGTCACTGGAGAGTAGCATCAGTCGAACATCCCTTTGGTGGGTATTAGCTACGCTCAAATGGCACCTTTACAAACTCCAGCTGCTGCAGCATCTCAATGAGGATGACCCAGATCGGCACACTGAATTTGCAGAATGGGCAAAACAAAAATTAGAAACAGGACCCTCAGTTTACACAGAACATTTTGTTCAGTAACGAACAAACTTTTATGTGAATGGTAAAGTTAACAAACAAAACCACTGCTATTGGTCTGACACTAACCCACATTGGGTAGATCCCTCAAAGACTGTTGGAACACAACAATTGATGGTATGGTGTGGTCTATGGGGTACAAAGATAGTGGGGTCATTCTTCATTAATGGAAACCTCAAGGCCACTGGAAATGTGAAATTGCTACATGATGATGTGTTTCCCTCTTTATGCACTGAAGATGGCACGTTCCCTGAGTTTTTCCAGCAAGTTGGTGCACCACCACATTATGGGTGTCAGGTCCGAGCATTCCTAGATGAACAGTTTTCTGGAAAGTGGGTTGGTTGTCGTGGGCCAGTTGAATGGCCCCCTAGGTCTCAAGTTCTGACCCCCTCAGACTTATCTTTGAGGTCATCTGAAGGCAATTGTCTATGCTGTGAAGATACGAGATGTGCAGCACCTGAAACAACTGATACTGGAAGCCTGTGCTAGCGTTTCTTCTGCAGTGTTGCTATCAGTGTGTGAAGTGGGCAGCACTTCGAACACATTTTATAAGTAATCAGAAACTTGTAAAGAACTCATGAAAGAATAAAGTTACATTAAAACCAAACCTACCACTGTTTTCTTGTGAAATTCTCAATAAGTTTGTTGTGTTACATGACCCTCTTCCCATAGAAAAAATAAAAGTTAGATCCAAAATGGCCATCATGGTCACCACCCATCATGAAAAGCTTCCCCTCTCCCAAATACTAATGTGCCAAAAACAGGAAGTTAATATCACCAACCATTCCCACTTTATTTAGGTGTATCCATATAATTGGCCCAACCTGTAAACACATAATCATTACGGATTAACAGCAGCAGTAACAATTCTTTTATGTTTCCCTTTAAAAGTTAAAGTGATAAAAATCCCCTTAATCCCTGTTTAATCCAAAACGGAACCCAAATTTCTTGTTCCCACTAACAAAGCTATGTTCTAATATATGTCAAATATATATGTCTAATATATGCTCAGCTTTACTTCAGGTTCTAAAAAGAGAACAGGACATTGAATCTTCATATGTTCAGCTCATCTCTAATTAAACGAGGTTCAAAATTTTTTTTTTTACAAATGAACATTTGATTAATTCAGTGCCCTGGATTATAACTGGACTCAACTACACTATGTAAATATAATTATTTAGATTTATTGAGATCTTTAATTGTTTTAAAGCCGACATTGTGACCGATCATCTCATCTTCACTTTCCCTGTTAAAAAGAGCCGACTCAGCTTGGCTTTTTTTACTGAGCTGTAAAATTAAATTATAATAAAATTATGAAGTCTGTAGCTACAAGACCCATTTATTCTGTAGTTATGCATTTAAATGAGAAAATACTTGGATGAACTTTTGTATTTTACTCATAACAGGAAGAAAACAAACAAATGAACAGCAGAGTGATTGATCAGATTAGTTGCTTTATTAAAAAATAAATAAATAAATGTTGAGGCCATAACAAATTATCAGTAGGAGTTCGTATTGTTTGTCTTCAATAGTGACATTTTGAAGTAATGAACTTTGAAGCAATCACTTCTTAGAAATGACCACTAGATGGCACCGACACACCACAACTGAGTTTTGTCAATTTTATTGGGTCAGTAGGTCAGTCTTTAATGCAACTCTGACATTTAAAAAAGATTTTTTAAACTGAATCTTTTTTTTATTTGCAGATAGCTAACAAGTTTAAAAACACAAATTTTCATCTAACAGCACAAATTTTGAAATGTGTGTTTAACTTAGTTTTTAAAGATGAAGAATTACAAATCAGCAGCAAAAACAATGAAGAGTCATTTAGACAGAGACTTACTGCCTCGCGTGTTCCCGGGATGCATATGTAACATTAACCACTGCAGTCTCACTCTCTGTGTTGACTGAAAGACAAGAAAAATCTAAATTAGTCAGGTTATAAAAGAAAAACAAATGCAGGACTTGTGCTACATGTGGTGGCAGTTTTAATTGAGTCACATTCTCTCAACAGCACAGAGTACCGTCATCAACTCCTGTCTAATTTAAACTGCTGGTTTATTCTGTTTAGACAGCTTTCATTTTATCTGTTCAATCAGACACTCTGAACAAATATAATTTAAATTACAGTCAGGGTTCTGAAACTACATACTTTCACAAACTAATTTACAAAACCTTTCTGCCAGTTTTTGGAGTGTTTGACATTAAGAATGTATAGAGTTGTTGTGAATGGTTATACAGTATTTGTGCTTCAAATGCAAAAAAACTAATTAACGAATGGTAGAGAAAAATGTTTTAAGTTTGTCCTTTTAGTTTAAAGTCTTCTCCATAATAAATGAATTTGGTAAAAATGAGTTTCTAAAGGTCTGGCCTACTTTTTGTCTGAGAAGTTGCATACCGGTATTTATGCACCATATGTTTAATAACATGCAGCTCTTATTGGAAGTAACTTGGGGTTAGGGCCACACAATATCTCAAAAGTTTGTCATCTTTATAACAGACACATCACCAAAATCGGCTTAAAATGCAATAAATGGTTGGCTTCAATGTTTGCATTTATGCCAACCAATCACACAGAACCCGGACATATTTGATGAATCACATGAAGCTCTTCATACATTTTCTCAATCAGATGGATTTCTTTACATTAGATGCCAAAATGTTCTATATTTGAATAAAGAGGTCGAAAAATAAAAAAGTTTTTTCCCCCAGATTCATCGATTAATCAAAGAAATTATTGACAGATTAATCCATTATTGAAACAATCCCTAGTTGCAGCCCTATTAAATGTCTGTGCTCTTGTTGGATATTTGAAGCCAGCAGAACCCAGTTTATAGGAGCAGTCTGCACACGTAAGCCCCGCCTACTCCCCCAGACGTGATCATAGTATTACATGACTTCTGTAATTACCACTAAATGTGTCCACTTTAAAAAGGTTAAAGAGAAAAGGCTCACCTTGTTCACAGTTTTCTACGGTTCCACACTGCGCCAACAGGCCGTCAAAAGCCTGAAACACAAACATAAAAAAATTTTAAAATAAATACAGTCAGATCAACTGGAGAAGAGCAAAATATTAAACATAGGAACAAAACAAGAAAAGTGAGGTAAACATAAATACTGTGCACTAAAGTGTGAATTCTTTTTACAGTGAAAAAGGAAATGAAGGTTTATCAGTAGCGTACAGTTAAGAATGTGTTGTTGAAATTTGTTGTTTTTAATTAAATGAAATAAAGAATGAAAAAAAAAATTCACCAATATAATATAATAATATATAATAAAATAAATAAAAATATTTAAAAAAATAAAAGCAAAAGAAATCTTTACTTTTTCTGTCATCATGAGTCAAAACAACAGGATCAGACAGAACGCAGGACATGTTCAGCACAGGAACTTCAGATATATAAATAAATAAAATACAAACGCCACCAGAAAACACTTTTATTTTCCTGCAAAGACAGACCAAGTCCTTATCAGCTTTTAACCAAGATAAAACATGTTTTAGGTAGATAAATCGTTAAAACCTAAAGCTGGTTAGTTAATTCTAAAAGAATATCACAGAAATGTTTCTTTTGATGCATCTATCCATAAATTCCTCATTTTTAAACATCAGATTTATTGATAAATTTATTGATAAAGCCCATAATAAAAAAATAATGTGGTGTCTGGAGATTAAAACAACTAAATATTTGTCTATTTAATAAGAGTTGGGTTATGCAAAACACATTTATGACTCAGTTTCTTCTTTTTTACATGATCATAAATCTCTATAGGAACGTTTTGCTGTAGATTCATCATCATTTCTTCAGAGACTTTCGAGTTTAATGTTTGCATTAGTTTCACTAGAAAACAAAAGCCTGTGCGGCTCCAGCGGAGAGACGTCGCCCTCTGTTGGGCATGGGCAGCAGGAGACAGACACACACACACACACACACACACACACAGCTTGCGGCAGCAGGTGGTGTCCATGCCCTCAGTGCTGAAACACACCACTGTTCATCAGAACCTGCTTTAATCTTTTGCACCTAATCTGGTTTGATGAAACAAAGACTGTTTTTCTTAACAGCTATATTGTCCTAAAAATGATTTATATTACTGGATGTATGGAAATCACAACTATTCTGGTGCTTTTTGTCACCTCTCCTCTAAACATAACAAATACAAATGTTTTTATGTAGTGGCCTGAAATACTGCTCTCAGTATCTTCAGCGTTGTTTCTCTCAGTCGACATGTTCAAGAGAATGAAAACGGCTCATTCGATCAAACAATCATTACAGTACAGTTTTTAACAGGATTTAACGCCATCTGAGAACAAAGAGAGGCACAAAGAAAGAGCTGAGCTCCTCGTGACATGTTACAATGTAAACGTCCACCCTGAGCTAGAACAATTCGCTGGGTTTATTCTGACCAGCAGGTTTCCGTTCAGTCTCTCAAACGTACTGCAGCTCGAACTACATCTGTTTCAGACAAACCTGCCGCAAGATTTGTAGCGTGAGTTTTTTTAGACCATGATTTATCTCTGAGTTAAAGTGTCTGTGAGCTCATAAACACACTTCAGCACAAACATCTGTAGAAGAGCTGACAGCAAGGATCAACCTGCCAGGAACTGGGACACTCGCGGACTTCTGGTTGTCCCAAATCACCTTTTAAACATCTGTGTGACAGCTACTTTTTACTATTATTATTATTATTATTATTATTATTATTATTATTATTATTAGGGCTGGGTATCATGACCACTTCTCCAAATCGATTCAATTTCGATTCATAAGGTTCTGAATCGATTAATCACGATTTGATTTGATTTGATTTGATTCAATTCGATCCGCTCTTAAATAATAAAAAAGGTTCAACTTCGTTGCAAAATACAATATGACTATTTTTTTCTCTTCACCATAAACAACAGGTTTTAAGGAAAAACTTTTAAATTAAACAGTTTAATATTGAAATAATA